>JZKD02S0359559.1:202899-219495 GCA_000966675.3 Picea glauca | reverse complement strand
GCCTTATTCTATTTTATTGAAAGGTCTTATTAATATTGACCTTTATTACATCCGAATACATTGATCTACCTATGTGTGGGTTAGGACCTTAACATAATTTGGCAGCTTGTAGGGTGCCAATTCGCACCCAAAACCTCTAATCTGGGTGTGGTTTTGATACGAGTACCAGTCCCTTGTCTTTGCGTTGTCCGAGAGATGTAGAATTCTCTAGACCTCATCATTTATTCATGGATCGGGCCTGCCACTCAACATGCTTACCACAGGGTGGTAGAAAATATCGATGAATGCCTTGAATCTATACTCCGTGGAGTTATGCTTCAACAAATATGTCCACGTTGTGACTAGTTGAGGCCTTCCATCTACGTCCATTTTCTACATAGAAAAACTGAATTTATCTGCTTGATAGAAAACAAACAAGTAGGCCAATATGGACGAATATCTGAACATGCCTTCCATGCCAAAATTCACGAAATGTTCCTGAATATTGTTGGCCAAGAAGGTACTAAAATCAAACTGTGTGGTGGGTTTTTCATCTGTGGAGAAAATGGATATAAAACCCAGAATGGGCTCATCTACCCACTGGTCGAAATAGTACCCTAACAGAGCACAGAGGGAGGAAATGATCTGATTTCCCTTGGTGGAGAACATGGACGATGGGTAAGGGGGATTTGTGGAAGGGAGTTGAGCAGAGGTGGGAAGGAACAACTCGAATATTTGAGCTCTCTGAGGAAAAGTCATCTTTTGATACAACTCTGTAAGGATTTCCAGGTTGAAAGGAGAAATAGAATCAGCATGGGGAATTTGCATCATTTGGTCAATGTCTTCGAGAGTGATGAATAACAGGGTGTCTCTAGATGAGGAGACGACGGCCCTCTAGTCGGGACTATAATGTGCTTGGAATTTGAGGGAGAATTCGGGGAAGTGGTGGATCTGGGGAAACAGGTACAGGGGCAAAGTGGACTCCCAAAGTCCAATTTCATCACTTTGGTCTAGGAACACCTCCCGGAGCCATGAATGGAGGTCCAAAAAATTGATTTCACACTTGGTATCCATGATCAACCTGTCTTTGGTAACCAATGGGATTTTTTCCAGGTCGACAGGAGGAGGAAGAAAAGGATTCTCTTCTCATTCCGCTGGTCTTGGCTTTGGCACCATCTCTGCGACAATACTTGCAATAAAAATGATGTTAGTGGGGTCGAATGACTGAGGATGAAGGTGATGGAGAAGCAATGGAGGCGTAAGAGGTAAAAAAAAATTGTGCGATGGATGAATGGTGAATGAAGGGGGGAAACGGTAGTTTTATTTAAAACTGGGGTCGGTTGGGCGCGGGAGACAGGTCAGCAGGATAACGGGTAGATTATCCCGTAATAAATGGACAACAGGAAACTTGGAGGTGAGATGGCAGGTGACGGTGGCCAAAACATACAAACAGGTGACATGGAGGCTAGGGATTGGAGGAAAAATTAACAATAGGGGGTTGGTCATGAGTGAAAAGGGAAAAGAACTGACAGCAGGGACTGACAACAGTTATGGGATGGGATATAACTTGGGAACAAGCGGAACAAGTGGCATCAATGGAAGATGACGTCCCTGAGTGATGGAGGTTGTCAGATGGAATATGGTGAAAAGACTTTAGGACCAATAGGTTTATGCCACCTATGACAAGGGGCCCGCCGGAGGGAATATCCATTCTGGACCCCCCCCTTTGATTAAACGTAGAACATCAGGGGGGGTCCGAAAACCTTTTTAGACCATTGATATGCGTGCTCATTTCCAGGCCGCAGATCTTAGCATGCTCTTTAATACTCATTCCGGACCCCACCCCCCCCCCTCCATTAAAGGCAGAACGGACGGGGGGGTCCAGAATCCATTGTGGACCATTGATTTAAGTGCCCTTCCCTGGGCCGTCCAGATGTGCACCAATGTTATTACCGATTCCAGACCCCCCCCCCTTTGGTTAAAAGAAGAACGATCGGGGGGGTCCGGAATCCTCTGTTAATCGTAGATCTGAGCATCGTGATCAGAACCATTGAAATGTGCAGGAAACATAATCTGGGGCACGGAGAACACATGCGCCGGGAAAACTCAGGATAAAAGCGTTTTTACAGGTTTTTCCCAAACTTTTCGAATAACGCCACCAAGGGACTTAGACCAAGCAATCTTTTAAGCATTTGAGACATGGTACAAACATTACATCGAGCTGGTTTTATTGGAATGGAACAATAAAGCAACTAACCTACATGTTAACCTATCTTTCTATGATAGTTAACCCAGATTAAATAGTTGGGTTAAGAAATTACTCTACCTAGGGGCTATCTGACCAGGATTAGACAGTCTAGTCAGATTTATTCACTAATCTAACCTAAGGGATATCTAACCAGGATTAGACAGTCTGGTCAGATTTATTCACTAATCTAACCTAAGGGCTATCTAACCAGGATTAGACAGTCTGGTCAGATTTATTCACTAATCTAACCTAAGGGATATCTGACCAGGATTAGACAGTCTGGTCAGATTTATCCACTACCCTATCAACATTAAATTTAAAAAGAACTTGGACATGCTTGAAAGGTATAGCCAAGTTACTATTATTGCGTGGGGATTTTGTTTCAATTCTTTTATGCCCTCTTTTTCCTTCTTTTTCTTTCTTTTTCTTTTTCTTTTTCTTTTTCTTTTTTCTTTTCTTTTTTCTTTTCTTTTTTCTCAAATTATTTGCAGAATGAAAAATCATTTGTCAACAAAAATACTAGATTCAGATAATATCCCAGTCACCAGTTGATTCCCATAATTTGTGGGGTGATAACAGGGTCTACATCAACGTCTCTTTCTAGATAGTAGTGGTCTATGCTAGAAAATCGTTGACACGAAATATCTTCCAAACAGTGGTAGATGAGGGTGCCTCGACTTGTGTGATGTCACTGGCATGTTGGAAGGTTATCGTTCAACCTGAGTTGTCTCTGTCACCAATGTTGTTAACTTCATTTGGAATCCATTACTTTAGACCACATGGAAACATTTATTCCTTCCTCGTGCAGTTGAAGGGAAAAACCATGTGCATCAAGGTAGAAGTAGTTGATGCACCTCTCAACTACAATTTTTTGTTAGGGTAGAGTTGGACCTATGTTATGACAGCGGTTGTATCCATCATTTTTGGGGTCTTATTTTTTCCTCACAAAGTTCAAATCATAATTGTTGATCAGTCATCCTTCTCCTATACTGACCCTTCATCTGAAGAATCCATAATCCCGATGATTGACAACCCGTAGCTAGGTACCGTCAACTTAGGTAACGAATTGTTTCCATCTCTAATGGGGAATTTTGACTATCCGCCACCTTCAAATGATGTCAAGTTTATTTCAGCTATCCCCAATCAACCAAATTTGTGATATTTCAAGTAACTTCTTTTTGAATGAGTTATTTTAATGACACGTGGAATTTACCATCCCCGTCGGCTTCGATGGAAGGGGTGGGGAATCCTGGAATGGCTATGCCCCTATCCATTGTTGAGGTTGCATACAAAATTGTCCAACAAGCCTCAGTCAACCCTAATATAGCTCCCTCATAGGAGTTAGATCATGTTCTCGAGCCGAGTTGGGATCAAGACTCTCTTACTACTAATGATCATTTGGTCTTGGTCTTTCCCTCCAATGAGGCGATATTGGAGGAAATGACTGGGCCGGATAGACCTTGGGACGATATTCACCAGAGAAATTATTTTTTACCCAAGTTGAGGATAGTAGAAGCAAGATAGTTCACTATGACCATGAATGGAGATGCCACTTGTCTTGTTTACCCTTTGTCCATGCATGGAATATATGTTGAGGGAAACATAGCAAGTATAGATGAAATGATTCCTATTGACATCTCTAGAAACCCCGGCATCGTTGAAAACATCTTCATCAGAGAAGATTGTTCCTTCAAGGAGATTCATATATACACTGAATTATTTAAATATTTTCACAACATTTTTTCATGGTCTTATGAGGAGATGTCAAGAATTGACCCACGTATAGTTGAACATGATATTACAACTTACACTGATGCTAATAATGGAAGAAGATTTTCCCAGTCAATCCTCACAAGGAAGAAGCCATCAAAGTGGAGGTAGATAAGCTCATTAAGGATGGTTTCATCTATCCAATGCAATTAATGAAATGGGTGTCAAACCCTGTTCCTATCAATAACAAAAAGGTATGATCCATGTGTGTATGTACTTTCATGATATGAACAAAGATTTCCTGAAAGATAATTTTCCAACCCCATTCATTGATCAGATTGTCGATGAATCTGCAGGCTGTGAAGTCTTTTCTTTTATGGATGGTTTTTATGGGCACAACCAGATTCAAATCAAACTCGAGGATCAACATAAAACCACATTCATATGTCCTTGGGGTAAGTTCACATATAGTGAAATTCCTTTTGGCCTTAAGAATGTTGGAGCCATTTTTCAGTGAGCCATGTCATTTTCCTTAAACGACCTCAAGCATATAGTCGAGGTGTATCTTGATGATCTGGCATCATGTTCTTGAAAGATATCTGATCATCTCGCCAACTTACAAATTATCTTTAAGAGATTACTCTAATGTCAGATTCTCCTTAATCTGAACACCTGTATATTTTGCGTAACATCGAGATGGTTTCTAGGTTTTATCGTGTCTGCTAAAGGGATCATGGTCGATCCTCTATAGGTTGATGCAATATGTCAATTTCCTTCACCATGCATAATCCCCCAACTTCAAAGTCTACAAGGGAAAGCTAACTTTCTTGGGCGTTTTGTTGCTAAATATGCCTATATTACTATAGGGTTTATGTGTCTCTTGAAAAAAGGGGTCCCATTCTGTTGGGATGAAGCATCTCATTGCTCTTTTGAAGCATTGAAATGTTCTTTGACGGCAGACCCTCTACTCAGGTCTCCATATTATGGAAAGGATTTCTTATTGTACTTGGTTGCGGTAGAGTCTAGTATTGGCATGGTCTTGGTCCAAGAGGATGAGGCACTCGAAGAGAATGTTATCTACTATCTTAGCAGAGGCTTGGTTGGACCAAAACTCAACTACACCCATGTTGAGAAAGTGGCTTTGGCAGCTATCCATGATGTCCAAAGGTTCCATCATTACATTCTACTTCACAATACCATCGCCGTAGTTGTCGTGAATCATTTTCAATATGTGTTAACATGACGGGTCATCGGCAGAAAAATCAGTCGATAAACAGTCATTCTTAAATAATTTGACTTGGATTTTGTTTCGGCAAAATCTAAAAAGTCCTTGGTCTTTGGTGAACTAATTTCATAACTTTCGGTCGAAAGTGGTAACAATTTTCCTCAAGAGTCATTGATCAATGGGGATATTTTCCTTATTACATATTTGAACCCTTGGTATGGAGATATACTTGTGTATCTTTAGAATTTGAATTTCCCTTCCTTTGCTTCTTGCAATAAGCGTCGTTGGATATGCCATCAAGCAGAAAACTATCTTATCATCGATGATACTTTATATCGTTGAGGATTCGATTGCATTCTCCATCGTTATCTCAATCATGAAGAGGCAGATATTTTGTTGAATGACTATTACACTTGAGCATGTGGCGATCAATTGTCTAGGTTGGAAACAACCTATAAAATTCTTGACGTTGAATACTTCTGGCCCTCGTTGATCAAATATTGTGTAGAGGTGATCAATAAGTGTCTCTCGTGATAGATCTTCTCCCAGAAGATGTGGGCACTAAGTGGGGGATTTATTTCACTACATGCCACCCAACTTCGGCTAGGGGGGCATCATTACATCATCATGGTAGTAGACTACTTCATTGAGTGGTTCAAATCCATGCCAACATTCAGTAATGAAAGAGAAATGGTTGTTCTTTTCATTTTTAACCAAATTGTAGCTAGGTTCGGTATTCCGAAGGAGATTGTCATAGACCATGGCAGTCACTTCCAAGATAAAATGATTGTCGAGTTAAGATCAAAACTTGGGTTTAAGAAAGAACATTTCTCACCCTATTATCCACAGGTGAATGGGCAGGTGGCGGAAGTCAATAAGTCTCTCAATACTATTCTCCAGTGGACGATCAATTTGGCCAAGTCAAATTGACATTTTATGTTTTACTCAACACTTTGGGTGTATTGAACCTCAGTCAATACTGCTACTGGTTTCTCTCATTTCCAACTCGTTTACAAGTCCCATAGAGTGCCAAACCACCTCTCTTAAGTTGGTAGTGGAATTACTTCCCAACACAAATCCACTTGAAGAGCATCTCCTATATCTCAAGCAGCTCGATGAGCAGTGTCGAGATGCAACCTTGGACAACGAGGCTCACAAACAACACGTCAAGTGTCAGTATGATCGATTTGTCCACCCTAGAGTTTTCTTCGAAGGAGATATTGTCTTGTTCCATGACCAAGATAAATATCCCTCGAGGGCAAGAAAATTCAAACCCATGTGGTTTAGACCATTAATTGTTAAGAAGGTCTTAGAAAAGGGTTCTTATCAACTCGTTGATTTCAAAGGAAAATTTTTTTCTAAGCCTAGAAATGGGCTCTACCTCAAGAAGTATTACAGTTAGGTCGGTCACTTGAGTGTGAATTCTTGTATATAATGTATAGTTTTATTTATACATTTTTGTGTCTTTTTTGTCCTATGGACTATAGTTTATTGTGTTTCTTTTCACTGTGGTAGATGTCAAGTGATTCTGAGGTTTTTGTTGGGTTTACAGATGGTGCTAGCTGACACACTCGGAGGCTTTCTTCCACATCTTGGGTGATCTTCACGCCTTTTGTTCAGTTGGTATCTTCTGGAGGTATTTGTCTAGGAGAAGCAACCAATAATATTGTCGAGTATAGTGTCATAATAGAATTACTACATGATGTATTGTCACATTGTATTTCTTGCCTCCGGGTTTATCTAGATGCTCAATTGGTTGTGTCTTAGTTAAATGGATTTTACTGTGTCTATGATCCCACCCTTCACCGATGATTCCTTAGAGTACATCTATTAGAACATTGTATTGATTATATTACTTATATTCATGTTCCTAGGAGATCTAATCAACTAAGTGATGCATTGGCTAATCTTGTATTAGATTGGCATATTGCACACACATAAAAGTAAAAACCAAAATACACACATAAGTAAATACATTCATACAAAAATGTTTACTCCATAAGTAAAAAAAGATGTATATATAATGATATGTCCAAAAATAATGTCATAAGTAGAAAATGTGGGTCACAAAGCCTCAAATAGAGTCGATATACATCATTGGGCTCAATCCCTCAATACATAAGACAGTAAAAAAAGATTTCCCTCGACACATATAAGGTCCAGTGCTAACTATGGTCTATGCCTATTGGCCCTAGTGTAATGAACTATGGTGTTCGCAAGACGTTGGAACAATTGAACACAAGTCCTGGGTACTCCCACCACATGTGGATGCATGGTTGACAGTAGGTCCTTAATATCAATACTCTCTCAGCCTCCTTGGTTGGTGTTCCTCCCATTAATGTTGGTCCTACTGCGGCTTGTGTTCTAACATCCTCTCAAGGACGACGCTTGGTCCTAGAAAATTCGTCTGGTTGTACTGGTCCCATGTTTGTATATAGAAGATCACTAAGTTAGTACTATGATGTTACCATAAAAAGGATAATATTGAAAAACTAAAAATGAAATAACTTTAAAATATAAATAGTGATGCATACCTTTCTCTATGTGCTCCTCGTCAGGGGGAAATGGCACATCAAGATCCCTCAAGAAGTTAATCCTTGCGTAGGGGTATTATTCGATCATTGGAATTTGATGGGCCCACCAGTCAAAAAACTTGTCATCAAAATCCTCCTGCACTCTCCTTGCTCCCTGTCGAGGCATAAATGTCTCCCACCTACATAATGATGGAAAGGAGGCAATATGTCCTCGTATTGTCTCTCGTGGGCTAAATCCTGGCACTCTCTCAAAAAATAAAGCGCACTATATGGTCCCAAACCCAAAGTTCTTATTTGTTCTTCTTCTACAGTCGGTTAGTTGTTTCTTCATAAAGTTGAGCATTGTGGTGCTACATTCAAATATGGTGTCCTGTAAACATTGATCTGCACAATGCATATGTGAACATGAGTACTGGTGAAGTGTTGTGGATCTTGTGATCCGCCCAATCATATATAGTATTATCTGTAGGTTGAGGCTTTCTATCTTATGAATTGGCACCTAAGATACTACTTTATCAGTGTTAGACTTGTATTACATGCCAATGCAGTCATCTATGTTGTGTGGTTCTAGAGGAAAAGTCCTCAAGTTAATTGGTTCCCCCGTCCTGGAGAGTTCATTCAAAAAGTATATGTGATCGGTAGTAGGAGTCAATGATTGTCCCTCTAACATGAAAGCCTCTACATCTGAGAACCAATACTCTATCAAATGATTCAATAACCTATGTTGTGACCTCATGAATGGGCATTGAAGGAACTTCCACATATTGCACTGCTTTAGCATAGAAATGGCCCCTGGATCCTCTTCGACCAATATGTCTATCTCCTCATGTTATCTCTCTCGCCAATGGACATACATCCTATTGCATAAAAAAAATTAGGTTAGTACCTTGTTTCAATTTTTTGATTACTTTAAAGAGATGTATGTGGGTTTTTCTTAAGACAGCCTTATATATATGCATGCTAAGTTTTACTTTGACCACATATATACATGTGCTGAGTGTGGATATCCCACGTACATGCAGACTCGATTTTTTCCTTAGGGCCTGCACCCTCTAAAAAAATAGAAAGGAAAAAAAGGATGAATGGAAATGATGAGAGATGTCATTTGTACTTACTTGGTTCAGGTTTGAAGACTTTTTCATCCACCGTATCTCTTTGAATCCACTTTTTAAGAAAGATGGGGTTTTTACTTTTTGAATATTTTCCAATTTGCAATGGTAAAAATGAGTTGTCTAACCTTAATTATAAAATGTTTTGGCTCTCTTTGCCCTATTTTGGTCTTCTTTTTCCCTATGCTTGTCTTGGTCGGTGCTTGGGTTTCTTTTTGGGGGATCTTTAGGTCGTTCTGATGAACTTTTTCTTTTGGTTTGGTGTTTTTATGAGATGGGTTACACTCACATCATCCCATGGTGAAGTTTTTTTTTTTTTACACTTGCATGTAGGTTAGGTTCTTGATGCAGGAGCATCTCTCCATGTCAATCAACCAGCCAATCATCCCACATCAGCGCATGTATTCAATGTGAAGAGGCACAGCCTCATTTCAAAATTCAATTTTGAATGTAATTATTTTTGTAGGCTGTTGAGCCATGGAGCCATGCCTTTGCATAGCCATTAGAGTAGATATCCTTGAATGTTTGTAAGGTTGCAATCTAGATCCAATTCTGGACTAGACATCCCATTCAATGTAATTGAATAGGGTAGGTGATTTTGGAGGGAAAAGATCAAAGAGCCCCCTCATGTAAAATATTGAGAGATCTTCTTTGTATTATGATAGGAGAGGAGAGAATCAGAGAACACAAAGAGAGAGAGAGTAGAGAAGGAGCTGAGACTCTGTTAAAGTTTGTGCTCAGAACACCTTTGTAAAGAGGCATTTTTATTAATACAAACCACAACAGTTTTTCCTGCATATTGTCTGTGTTATGTGAATGTCTTTGTGTGTTCTATATGTACTGTAGATGTATGTTATGTATGCATTTATAGGATTTGTTTGATATCAGGGTTAGAGGTCTTTGAGGCTTCACACCAAGAGGGTGTGACAAAACGCTGCAGGTTCTGATAGTCGTGCATAGAAAGTGCATTTCTGAACTCTGCGGATTCAGACAAAGGCGTGCTAGGGGGCACAACAGCTGAAATCATTGGCTCAGAGGAAGACCTCAAGGTTGTTGAATACCATGGAGGTAAGGCTATGTATGAAATACATAGTTGCAGACAGAAACTCTCCTATGAGTTTTGTAGAGCTCTTCCAAGTGGTCATTGAGCATATGCACAGGTTGCATTGAAGGAGAACCAGAATCACTAAGGATTTTGAAAGCTCTACCAAGAGGGCATTGAGCAGGTGCATAGAGTGCACATGAGAGGACAAAACTATTGGATGTTTTGTGAGGAGACACTCTGTCAGGAAGGCATAGAGTAGATGTGTAGATAAGCACAGGATAAAATAACTCTTTGAGTTCTATAATTTGAAGAAGAATCCAGAGAAGGATCTTCACAGGGTTACTGAACACCCTATAGACTCAGCAAGAGGTTGCTTGAGTGAAGAAGTGCCAGGAGGGCATTAGATTCTCCATCTGAAGGAGAAATAAAAAAGGATCGTGTTCCTTAGAAGTCTGAAATGGGGAATCTTAGAAGAGACAACACTTTGGGTGAAAATACTCTGCAGAGGTGCAGAAGTTGCAGAATCCCTTGAGGATTCGAGAGTAAAGCTCAGGAGGAGTAGCATTTTTATGCATGCAAGCGAGTGACTCAAAATTCGAGAGTTCATTGAGGAAAAAGAGAAAAGGTTGAGACCTTTGGCTTTTGGTAATTCTTCCAAGTCCAGGAAGAACGCACAGGAGCTCAGGAGGAACATAGCCTCCATCGAATCAGCCTTAAGAGATCTGGACCATTGAAGTTTCCACGTCTAGGGAGTAGTGGAGGAGCACACAGGACAAAAGATATTCTGAGCCGTTGGATCTCACTCAGAATACTCGATAGCCATTGGATCGACAGGAAGCTGCATGAGGTTTAAACCTCAAGCACATGGTGGAGAAATCTGAAAAGTCCCAAAGAGTGCGTGGATATCAAGATTTCAGACTTCAGGATTTCGGAAGTCCTGATGACGAGAGATTGGGAAAATTCACAATGAAAGTCCTAAATTAGATTTGAGCCATCCATCTAGGAGGAGGACACGTGTCCGAGATCTCCCACTTCAGGGATTTAGACACCAAGACTCACAGAGGTGAGTATTTTGACTTAGCACGTAGCGAAGTCTCGAAGCGATCTGGACCGTCCATCTGTGGAGGACACATGGCAGAGATTGGGATTCCCTCGGTATTTCAGATATCAAGGATTCAAGTTGACAGAGGTTTTTGTCATAGGAGGTCGCAAGTCGCGAAATCGTGAAACGATGAGGACCATCCATCGTAGGAGGACACGTGGCAACAATCCGGGATTTCGGGAGATTTTTCAAAAGGAGTCCATTTCAACAAATCAGACTTCAGGATTTCGAGAGTTTCGTTGACAAGAGGTTGGATTATTGTGTTGATAAACCATGAAAGGATCACTATCATCTGATGGAGTAGGACATGTGGAAAATATCAGAGGGATTTCATCATTTCGAAATTCAGAACTTCGGGAGTTCCAAAGACAAGAGGTCCAAGCATTTCATCATTTGAAAACTCGAAATCGTGAAAGGAGAAGACCCGAGAAGAATATCATTTCGGCATTTCGGGTATCGGTTTTTCGGGAGTCCAGAGGACAGGAGGTCGGGCTCTCATGTTGTTAAACCCTAACATAATACTGCGGTCATGGGGATAGTGGTCACATGGACCAAGCCATAGCCAAGGGGGATAATTGTAGATAAAGCGTTTCGACATTTCATCATTTCAGTGTTCGGGAGTTCGAGAAAACAGAGGTTCTTGACATCAAGAAATAGAAAGTCCCGAAACCTAAAATTCCATTTCGGGAAAAATTTCACGATCGTGTACAGTGACTATGGGGTAGAAGAAGGACCTGTGGATCAAAATTTGAGATTCCAGCAGGGAATCAAAAGAGCTACTTTGGCTCGGGGAAAGGTTTTTGAACGATCCTTAGACTGGGAGGTCAGGCGCAGGACCTATCAATGTAGGGTCTCTGGGTGTGCGTTAATCAGTTCTTATCACCTTGCATCTTTCATTTTGTTAATTTTTTTCTCTTTGTCATAGGATTGATCCCACCAAAGTGCAACACAAAACCTTCTATGTTGCTTTAGAAATGGCGCAATTAGGTGGTAGAGCCTTTCCCACCATGTATTCCCTAGCTAGATGCTTTGTTGCATTTTGGCATCCATGCTGTGAGCTTTCCATAGGCTTGGGAGTCCTTTTAGTCCCACCATGACTGTGTGTTGAAGCTTCTTTCTTCATCATCTTTTTATGGCCTATACCCAAGGGACTCCTTAAGAGCATGTTTTGTTGTCTTTCAAGCTCACTTAAACTTTGAAAGAAACATATAACGAGAATTTATTTATTCTTTTTGGTCTCCTTCAGATTACTTAAGAAAATAAGCCCCCCTAGAGTATTCATTAATCCCTTTTCAGACTCTCTAAAATTGAAAATATTTTTGAGTGATCTTGTTTCCCTTCACGCTCGTCAAACTCAAATTTCAAGGCACATATGTCTAGAAATAGTTTACCCCTTTTCATTCCGAATGGATTTTACAAAAAAGGTACACCCTAGGAGCTATGGTTCACTAGCAGAGTATTCTCAGGTGTACGTTTAACCCTTTTTCGGGCCTGAGGGACTAAATTTATGAAAAAGGGCCATTCTCCCTGGGTTTTTTTATCTTTTTTTGGGGCCTTGGAGATTATATACAAAAAGGGAAACCCCTTGGATTCCATAGTTAATCTCTTTTCAAACTCCCTAATTATGAGAATATCATTTGGTGACCTTGTTCCTTTCACACTCGTTAATTGGTCCAGAAGGAATATTTATTTGGAATAAGTTTAACCCCTTTTTCGGCCAATAGATCACCTAGGAAAAAGGTACACCTTGAGAGACATGTCTCGCCGGGAGAGTTCTTTTAAGTTATGTTTTATACTTGTTTGAGTTCAGAAGACTAATTTATGAAAAAGGTAGTGAGTCCATAGTTAATCTCTTTTCAGACTCCTTAAAATTGAAAAGATATCCGAGTGATCTTGTCTCTGTCACACTCATTAAAATGGTTTTGAAGAGATGTCCTTTCATTATAAGTTTAACCTTTTTTTGGACTAACTGGACTAAGTACGAAAAAGGAATACTCTAGCCCTAGTGACCAAAAGAGTTCTCCTCAGTATGATTTTATACTTTTTCGTGCCCTAGAGACTAACCTTATGAAAAATATCACTTTGGAGTCTTCTTTTAGTGTTTTCCATACTCTCGAAAAGTGAAAAATCATCGAGTTTACCTTCTCTAGGATCGTAAAACTTCACATGGAAGGAGTCTTGTTGTGTCATGTTGTAATCACATTGCATGTCTCATTCTTGTGTCTTTGTCCTAATGTCAAATTCATGCTGTTATTAATCAACCTTTAGAGCATTCCTTAGGTGCAAGCCTTAGAGCATTCCTAATGTTGACTAGATCCATTATATATTGTTCATGGCTACACTTTATATTCACATACACATTAGTCATGTACCCATGATTACTATATATATGACATGGATTTGTTGTTAAGGTCCTAAACCGCACATAGGTAGATCAATGTATTCGGATGTAATAAAGGTCAATATTAATAAGGCCTTTCAATAAAATAAAATAAGGCGGATGTAAGAAGACCTAATAGAAGATTCCACTTCTAGAAGGATCTTCCTCTAGATGCTTCTCTTAATAGACATATTTAGTATAAACAAGTGTTAGCGTCGGAAGTCACTCCTGGATTTCTTGCAGGAGCAGAACCCAAAACCCATCAGTTTTATGTCACGATAGTTTTTAATGGATGATCAAATGGGGTAAAGACTCGAGGAGATATCACTCTAACTCAGGGACTGGGTCTGGTATGTAAAGAACAAAGGAGGTATTGATCTAACTTCAACCAGTGGGTTGATTGAAAGATGAGCAGGTGGAAGACTTGGTAAGAAAGGTAAACAAACAACTTTAGGCAACAGGCTTCCAACATTTTGCAGAAGAAAGACTCTGGATACAAGATCCTCTTGGATCAGGGTCTCAAGAAACTGAAAGGGGACTTGACTGGATCCTCCAATTCCAAGTCACTCAGTGCTGGGAAAATCACAAGAACTGATTAGAAACAATGTAACTGCTACAGTGATCCTATCCAACATCATCCTATAAAAGATACAACTCGACTGGATCCTCCAATTCTGATTTGTTCTAACACAGTGTAAATAGAGATGTGAAAGAAGCTAACATTCATAAGGAAAGAAGTCTCAAAAGTCTATGGATAACCATAATAATAGTGCTTCGTTAAAGCTTTACAATCGAGAGCTCTTCTCAACCATCGATGCATACCAAAATGGAAAAAACACCTACATATACTCAAAACAACAACAACAACAAAATCGAGATGTTGTATTAAACACATTGCGTCTACATGGATTCTAACAATCTGCAGTTGTAGTCTATGAATGATCGTGCACCTATGGCAGACGCAATCGAACTTCTGAAATCTCCATGGGAGAATCGATGTGCCTTTAATTGAACACTGGACTTTCCCATTATGTCGGAGGCGATGTATAACCACCGCCAACTACCTTAATAACTTCTTTATTAGGATTGAGGATGGCCCGACCAACTCGGCACCTTTTGGGACGTTGAAGACTCTTCGATTTGCCACTTGGATTAGTTGAACGGCCTGATGCATAGGAATGGATGCCAGCGCAAAGGATGGGGCATATAACGCGGGAGGTGGTGCCAAAATTATGAGGGTGAGATATGAAGTGACGAGGCGTGAGAAAACTTACACAGGGGAGAGAACATGGCGGGAGGAAATAAGAGAAGGGGCAGTAGACGAGATATAATCGGGCAGATTTTAGTGGGAGGCTGACGTGGAGGGGAGCGAGGCACATGGCAGGTGGTGAGTGGATGATGATATGGGGAAGGGACCACACTGGCTAGAAGAGAGGAGACGGACAGATGTCGGAGGATGAGGAAGGGGCTAAAGGGAGCGAGCCTCATCGCATGGTCAAGTGGAGAGAAGATGGCAAGATGACACAACAAGGAAGGGGGCCCCATGTTGATTAAACACAGAAAGACAGAGGATGTCTGGATTGCTTGTGCGTTGTTGATCCGGGCGCTCCAATCGTAGCCGTTGAAGAGATGTGTCTTTGATTCCAGACCCCCCCCATCCTCTTAAAGGTAGAAAGGCGGGGGGGGGGGATCCAGAATCACCCTATGCACCGTTGATCCGGGCGCTCAAATCACAGTCATTGAAGAAGTGCGCCCTTGATTTCGGACCCCCCCCCTCTGCTTAAAGGTAGAAAGGCGGGGGCGCTCCGGAATCCTTTGTGCGTCATCGATCTGGGCGTGCGAATTTCTGCCATCCAAACTTGCTTGTCACTTACTACAGGCGCATTTTGATTTCGGTACTTAGGGTAAGTGGGTTTTTAACCCACTCCTTTGCATTCTAACCCACCTTACAAGAAATTTTGCTAACATTAGGCTCCATGGGGGATAGATTCATCCCTGTGATTCTCTAAGGACTCTTTTTGCAGATTCAGTGCCTTGTTGTTGGGTTATGGAGTCATTTATTAAGCTGAAAACAAAAACAACAATTTACAAAAAAAAAAGAGCCGACTGTGGCTCACAAAAAACATTTTTTTAAGAAATGCCCATTTACTGGGCCACTAAGAACTTCTTCGCCTTCCAGATCCTATAACTTGTAAGTGTTGTTTGAAAATACTTCAAGGATCTTCAAAGGCACAAACTAGAGGGCATCAAACTTACTGTGCTTGCCCTTTTCCTGCCTGGGTGCATCCCATTTGAGCACCAGATCACCCAGCTTGAAATCTTTCTTCCCACTCTTCTTGTCAAAAGATTGCTTGATATTTTGTTGGTGATTATAGGCCCTTTCCATGACCTTTTCTCTGACCTGCTGAACTTCCACAATCTGATGAATCCTTCTGATCATATGGTCAAGTTCCCCTTCTAGGTCCTGGAGAAATTTTTCCACAAACAAAGCAAGCTGAGTAGGAAAAACATCTTCGGTTCCGTAAACAAGTTGGAAGGGTGAGATGCCTAGAGACTTCTTTGTTGTCACTCGGTCAACCCATAGAGAAAATTTGAGTTTTGCATCCTCGACCCTTTTATTATCTTCCAATAATTTCTTAATGAGCTTGATCAGACTTTTATTGGAAGATTCTGCCAGTCCATTTCCCTGAGGATAATAGGGAGTAGAGTGAATCAGTGAAATCTCACATTTCTCAGAGAACTTGACCAGAGGCTTAGACCGAAAGGGGGAGGCATTATCAGTGACAATTCTGCTAGGGCAGCCAAATATGGCTATGATATCCTCTAGGAAGCTGATAATTACTTTGTGGGAGGTGCTTCTGGTGGGGACAGCTTCTATCCATTTGGTAAAATAGTCTGTTGCAGTTAGGATCCATCTGTGTTGGCCACTTGAGGGAGGGTGAATTTCTCCAATGAAGTCCACTCCCCACTGCTAAAAAGGTGTTGAGACTACTACAGGATTTAATGGTAGAGATTTGATTTGTTTCTTTCCTGAGAACTTATGGCATTTGATGCAAGCTCTGATTTCTCTGCAGACGTCAGGGAATATGTTAAGAACCAAACATCAATATAGCATAGAAAAACTTCAGGAAAGGTACTCAACGCCTTGAAAAAGAGATAATTTCATATAATAAGCCTCTTCGAGGGGGCAACCTGCTTTTACCCCACTTAAATGTTCAAGTACAAGATGATTCAAAATGAAAATGTCTCCTTGGTATATATAGG
>JZKD02S0359559.1:174407-185871 GCA_000966675.3 Picea glauca | reverse complement strand
GATCTTTGTAGATTGTATTGTAGCCTTTCTACAAAGTCCTCCAGATTCTCATCCTCTTTCTGCATCATCTTAAATAGATCCTCCCTCTTTTCTCTTGTTTGGCAGTAGTCCTAGTATTTGTTCAGGAATTTTTGTTTCATTTGGTCCCATGTTGTGATTACATGGCCTCCAAGACTCATAAACCATCTTAGTGCATTTCCTTTTAGTGTTGCTGGAAATAACTTTAATTTTTTAGCATTAGAAACGTAATCATAACTTCTACATAATATATCAAACTCAAAAAGAAATTCATCAGGATCATCTGAAGATAAACCATGAAAATTAGGTAATGCTGAGAGTGGAATGTTTTTCATGGGGGCTACTCCTCTAGGGAGATCGCCAATAGGAAATCCTAATGTAGAGAAAGAGTTGTCATCATTTACCTCTCCTTCAGGACCTGCCTATTCCTCGTGATGCAATTCTTCATTGTACTCATCCATGTCTTCCTTTGTCTCCTCCCCTGCTGCACTTGCTCTGTCCTCAATGTTTCCCACTGGCTTCTGGACTGTCTCAGGACTCCAAACTTATTTTCCTATTTCGAAATTTGCTTGGAATGAAGGCTGGGACTTTTGTTTCCGAAGGTTTGGTCATTGAGCAGCAGATTCAGACTTTGATATAATCTCGTCAATGTAAGTCTTTCTCCCTCCTTTTCCTTTTCCTTTGCCACCTGTAGGGTTAGTGTCTTTGGGGTTTTTCATGCAATCTTTTTATTTTAAAAATCATAAGTGCTTTTGAAATCTATATCTACCTTCCCCGGCAATGGCGCCAAAATGTTGGTCACTATAATTGCTTAATTAATTCAAACAATCAAGTGCTACATAAATTGTCAACCCAGGGAAGTCTATTTATTTCAAAGATAACAACGCACTATATATGCTCAATTCCAAAAGCAACTCAGATTTGTAGTAAAAGAAACTTTATTAATCACACTTGCCTTGAATGAACTGAAGTTCTAACTTGAATTACAAGAAAGAAACCTACCTATTGCAGATCTTTAAAGATTAATCTAAAGAAACCTGGATTAAAAACATTAAAATGACAACTGCAACAGGAAAGAAAAACTATTCTGTAACCAGAGAACAAGACCCTTATTCCCAAGAAGGAACTCCAGCACCTTGTTTATGATTAACACACTTTCATGAAAACATTAATGCGTAAAAGGATAACTCTATCTAGCAGAGAACATGATCCTCTAATTCCTTCCTTTCTAAGCAGGAACCCTTAACCCAGTCTTGGACTAGCACACTTACAGAAATAATTGAAATCTACAGAGAACAGGACCTTCTAATCCCTTCCATTAAGCAGGGACCCTTAACCTAGTCTCTGACTAGCACACCTGCAAAAAGAATTGAAATCTATAGAGAACAAGACCTTCCAATCCCTTCCATTAAGAAGGGACCCTTAACCCAGTCTATGAATAGCACACTTGCAGAAATAATTGAAATCTACAGAGAACAGGACCTTCTAATCCCTTCCATTAAGCAGGGACCCTTAACCCAGTCTCTGACTAGCACACTTGCAGAAATAATTGAAATCTACAGAGAACAGGACCTTCTAATCCCTTCCATTAAGCAGGGACCCTTAACCCAGTCTCTGACTAGCACACTTGCAGAAATAATTGAAATCTACAGAGAAAAGGACCTTCTAATCCCTTCCATTAAGCAGGGACCCTTAACCCAGTCTTTGACTAGCACACTTGCAGAAATAATTGAAATCTATAGAGAATAGGACCTTCTAATCCCTTCCATTAAGCAGGGACCCTTAACCCAGTCTCTGATTAGAAAACCTCACAAAATCATCACACAAGATTACTAATGAAAATAATGTAACATTTAATAAACTAAAGTTCTTAACAAGATAGAGTTCAGTAGTGTTTCAGCAAAGCAGAATTCATTAAAAGTAGTGTTTCAGCAAGACAAAAGTTAATCAAGACATAAATAGAAATTACACTAACACACTATAAAACTAACGGGTGAATCTTGTAAAGAAGGTGGGCCGTCCCTTATCACAAGATTCCCCTGAGATGAAAAGGCTAGAGAAGGATGCTCAAAATAGTCTTTTATTCATCTATCAATGGATCGAATTACAATCTGAAAGAAAATGAAGTATGTCCCTCTATCTAAGGCTTTCTTAATACATCAAACTTGGATCCCTCGAATGATGATTTCCTCTTATTTAAAGAGGGAACCCCTTCGATACAATTGATCAAAAATTACAATGTATATCTGAGTCCTATTCTTAGTCAGATCGACTTTCTAAACCAGAATAGGATGTCCTATTCTCGCGCAACAGAATGCTATTACAAGTGTTGAATGAGTTGTTGTTGTTATAGCTGGAGTAACAGTTCCTTCTCCTTGTTGTTGATGTTGTTTCAGCATCGCAAATCGCGGGTTGTTTCAGCCATGGGATTTTCTCTCTTAATTGTTTCAACATTCCCATGTGGGTTCTTGGCTCACATGCGACTGTTGTAGAGTTGTTGTTGACCATTGACTGTGTAACGGCTTCCTTTGTGTTTCAACGTCATCATTCTTGGGCTGTGTAACGGCTTCCTCTATGTTTTAGCATCTGTGACTCTGGACTGTGTAACATCTCTGTGTTTCAGCATCTGCGACCCTGGACTGTGTAACAGCTCTGTGTTTCAGCATCATTGGTCCTAGCATGTGTAACAACTCTGTGTTTCAGCATCTGCAACCCTAGACTGTGTAACAACTCTATGTTTCAGCAACATGCCTCAAATGCTAATCTGTAGTTTGAACTGTTTCAGCACTTATAAATTTCTAATCAATGGTTAAGTACGAGAGTGATGTAAAATATTATGCAAAATAGATTAAATGTATAGTAATGAGAAGGGACGTTGTATACCTTTGGAATGATCAGATAAAGTGATAGTATGAGTTTAAATGTGGGTGATCAAGAGTGTAATAGTGGTAAAAAGTATAGGCAAAAAGGTACATTGTGTGGTCCTGACAAGTGGCAGCAGTGCTCCTTGTCTGTCCTGGAGAAGACCGTGATGTCATCCAGATAAATTACCACAAATTGGTCCTTCTCTCTGATAAATGCTATGTCCATGGCTCGCTGAAATGTTGCTCCTGCATTCATCAATCTGAAAGGCATTTTTGCATACATGAATGTGCCCCAAGGAGTGGTGAAAGCCGTTTTTTCCCTGTCCTCAGGCATGACTGATATCTGATTGTAACCAGAGAAGCCATCAATCATGGATATTCTAGATGCACCAGTTACCCTCTGCAGTATGTGTTCCATGTTGGGAAGGGGATAATTATCTTTCTTTGAGCTCCTGTTCAGGTTCCTGAAGTCGACACAAATCCTGATTTCTCCACTTTTATTTCTTACCGGGACCAAATTGGCCACCCATTCGGAAATCTTAAGGGGACGATGATGTGGGCCTCTAACAGCTTCTTTACTTCTTTCTCCATGATAGGCAGCAACAAGGGATTTATTTGTCTTAGCTTCTACCTAAATGGCTTAGCCCCTTCCTTCAGTGGGATCTTGTGTTCAATGACTGATGTATCATATGTCTTGAGGTCTTTGTAGGTCCATGCAAACACATCAGCAAACTCTCTCAGCAACTCAATATATTCATCCCTCTGCCCCTTTGTCAAACTTCTTGACAACTTGACAAACTTAGGCTCTTCCGGTGTGCCAATGTTACATTCAGCTGTGTCGGCATCTTCATATGAAATCCTACCCTTTACTGCCACATCATTCCCATCGAACAATCTCTCTAATGGGACTAGTCCCCTCAGAATGTAATTGCTAGGCAACTGAATAATGCTATGCTTTGCTATTTCACTCAGCAACTTACTCCCGTCAAACCCTTCCCCAGAGATGAAATCTTGGTCGATATGCATCTCTGAAAATTCTTCGATAGTCTCCAAGAACTTCTTGATCTCGATATCATCCTCAAATACCTTCCAATGTTTGACGTTTTCAGGTATGGAGGGCCTGTATTTTACTTCTATATCATACCTAAATTTGGGTGGCAAGGGTAGTTTGAAATTGCTTGTTGATGTAGCCAAGGAATCTGCCACTGTGTTCTCCTCTCTTGGGATGAATGAAATGTTAAACGCTGAGAAGAAACTGTCAATTAGGTCCCACGCCTCATTTCTGTAACTTCTGGGTCGAGGATGCTTGGCCTGATAGGCGCTTCTGATCTACTGGACTACCAACTCGGCATCTCAGAACACTACTACCTCCTGAATTCCCATTTCGCTTGCGGTTCTTAATCCTAGGATAAGAGCTTCATACTTTTCCACATTGTTGGTGGTTTCGAATTCCAGCTTATATGACAGGGATATGGTTTCTTGAGAAGGGGACATAAAAAACACCCCAGCACCAGCGCCTTCTCGAGAACAGGCTCCATCAAAAAACATTTTCCAGATTGGGGTGATGGAGGGAGGAAATTCATGGGAAGCAGTGGGTTGCTTTCTAAGTTTGAGAGGAGGCTCGGGGGCATGGGTGAGTTGTAGTAAACTATAGCCTAAATCAGTGTCCAAGGCAAAGATAGGATGATTGGTAGGGTTGGCTTCATCACTGATTATGTAGGCCAGTTGGGCTTCCCTATATAGTCTTCTATGATCTCCTCCAAACACTGGGATAGTAGCATATGTGAGGTCCATTTGCAAGGTTCCCCCTAGTCTCTTTATCCAAGATCTTGACAACAACATACCGAACTTGGGGGGAACATCGGCCACTACAATATCCATGACCACACTTTTCATGGGTAGTTGAAACAAATTTACAACCAGATCCTTAATAACTCCAAGACACTAAACTCTCCTGGAGTCAAAGGAATAGAGGTCATGATAGGCTCAGGTGATTTCTAGTCCCAATTCTTCCATGACGGTTTTGGGCATGAGGTTGTGAGAAGCCCCTGAATCCATCAAGTAGTTGTGTAGCACTTTATCATGTATGTTCAAGGACGTGTAGAAAGGGGGGGATGAGTCATCTCTGTCTTCTACCATAGGACCTAGAATAACTGTAGGCTTTTCATCTTGGAGGTTTATGGAGTCTGTGGGAAGGCATGAGGCTTCAGACTGTAAAATCTTAGAGAAGCATTTTTTGAATTCTTCATGTTTGATTAGCTCGGTAAGGGGCACAGGGATTCTGATCTTTTGAATCTCATGCTCGAAACTAAAAGGAGATGTGAGCTTTGGAATTTCTCTTATTTCAGAAACATGATTGTGGACAATGGGGGAGAGGGGTTGAGCCTTCTTACCTCTGTGACGGTCTACTACTTCATTAGTAGGTTTCTCTGCTCTAGTGGACTACTTAGGAACATCAGGTCTTGTTGTATTTTTGTCAGACCTCAAGTTATACCTACCTCGGCCGCCACTAGCCTTGTCTCCCTTGCTCAATTCATTTAGTTGACTATCCATGAGGGACTCCTCATAAGCTTCTTGAGTGATATGAGGAAAAGGAGGAGTGTCTTCTAAGAAGTGGATTTCAGGATCAAGTTCATCTATTTCCCCCTTTTCATCTTCGGCCACAAAATTGTTCTGAAAAGGGGCCTGAATTCTTTGGTCTTCTCTGTCTCTTCCCCTCTCTCTGTGTACTGTCGGGGGAGCGATATTGTTTGGCCTCCTGAAACCCCCTTTGATTTTGGCACCCTGAGGGCCTTTGTACATCTACTTCCTTTCCATCTTCAGCCTCTCCATCTCCTCAGACAGAAACTTCATCATCTGGGTCAGTTCATCCACTTGAGTGTGGGGCAATGATGGGCCAGAGGTTGAGGCTTCGGACTTCCCCTTTCTTCTGTCTACGTCGGCCTCACTTCTCATTTTTTCAGCTACTAATATGTTGGATTCCACTTCTATGGCTGCATATTTCATTTGAGCTAAGGAAGTGGCTCTTCTTTCTCTTAATAAAAGGCAGAAATCAAGGTCAAATGCACCAGCATAAGAAATTTGGGCAGAGGCTTCTGAGGGCTTTATCTCTGCAGGAATCTTGTTATACATCTTATTGAATCTTTTGGAGAAGTCAGAGATAGATTCTCCTTCCATTTTCTTCAAAGAGCCAAACTCTGTCATGTAATACATGAAATCTTTCCTATCCCTCCACTACCTCAGGAAAATGCTATCCAAGGCTTCAATTCTAGCAATAGATCCAGGGGGCAATCCTCTAAACCATTTCCTCACCTCACCATCCAAGATCTGGATGAAAAATCTCATCCAGACATCTTCATTTTCAATGTTTAGGTTTTCTGCATAACTGTAGAAAGCAACCAGGTGCTCTTCTGCAGTTATGTCCCCTTATCCAGTGAACTTGGGCATGTATTTCAAGTAGTCTCTAGTAGGGAGAGGATTCATGGGATGGGGTAGGATTAAGGGGGCATATATGGCAGTGACTATGGCGTCCATTCTATTCAGAGGGGGATTAGCACCAACCATAGGAATATTAGGTAGAGGAGATATCAGAGGAGAAGGAGTGTGAACAAGAGATGTCGAAAAAGAGATTCCTGAATGAGACAATGGGGAGAACAAAGAGAGAGCTAAGGGACCCAAATGTGCAGATGCTTCTCTTTGTGTAGTAGTAGCAATAAAAGGAGGGGTGGTGAAACCTTCTGAGGCATGAGGTCTTTGTTGAGGCACAACTTCCAGGGAGTGGGGAGTGACAAGGATCTCTCTTTCTGATGCCAGACCAGGAGGAGAAAACTCAGCAGGAACACTCCCGAAATTTAGAAAATGGGAAACCTCAGAGAAAGGATGACTAGGAAGCTGAGAATAAGAAAATGGAGTTTTTACAGAAGGAGGTGGGGAAATACCTGATTTAGTGGCGAAGCTTTCTCCTTGAGGGGGCTTCCCTTTTCTGATAATCACCTCCGAATTTTCTTCAAGCATGGCCAGAGGCAGTTGTGGATGGGACCGCGTGTGTCTACCGCTGGAAGCCACAACTAACCCAATAGGCTCGCCGTAGTGGAGTCGTCACAATGGAGTCGCCAGGTGCACAGTAGCAATCTTGATAATTATAATATTTGATGCACCTTCATAATCAGTTAATCATTGTCGTTCAATCCCGGGGAAAATATTCAACTTCGTCCTCGGCAACGGCACCCGAAATGTTAGCGTCGGAAGTCACTCCTGGATTGCTTGCAGGAGTAGAGCCCCACACCCATCAGTTTTATGTCACGATAGTTTTTAATGGATGATCAAATGGGGTAAATACTTGAGGAGATATCACTCTAACTCAAGGACTGGGTCTGGTATGTAAAGAACAAACGAGGTCTTGATCTAACTTCAGCCAGTGGGTTGATTGAAATATGAACAGGTGGAAGAATTGGTAAGAAAGGTGAACAAACAACTTTAGGCAACAGGCTTCTAGCAGTTTGTAGAAGAAAGACTCTGGATACAAGATCCTCTTGGATCAGGGTCTCAAGAAATTGAAAGGGGACTTGACTGGATCCTCCAATTCCAAGTCACTCAGCATTGGGAAAATCAAAAGAACTGATTAGAAACAACGTAACTGCTACAGTGATCCTATCCAACATCATCCTATAATAGCTACAACTCGACTGGATCCTCCAATTTCGAGTTGTTCTAACACAGTGTAAATAAAGATGTGAAAGAAGCTAGCATTCATAAGGCAAGAAGTCTCAAAAGTCCATGCATAACCAGAATAACAGTGCTTCATTAAAGTTTTACAACCGGGAGATCTGCTCAACCATCGATGCATACCAAAATGGAGAAAATGCCTACATATACTCAAAACAACAATAGCAACAAAATCAAGACGTTGCATTAAACACATTGTGTCTGCATGGCTTCTGACAATCTGCAGCTGTAGTCTCTAAATGATCATGCACCTATGGCAGACGCAATCAAACTTCTGACAGCTCCATGGGCGAATTGACGTGCCTTTAATTCAACACTGGACTTTCCCATTATGACGGAGGCAATGTATAACCACCGCCAACTACCTTAATAACTGTTTTATTGGGATTGTGGATGGCCCGGCCAACTCGGCACCTTTTGGGACGTGGAAGACTCTTCGAGTTGCCACCTGGATTAGTTGAACAGCCTAATGCATAGGCGTGGATGCCAGCATGAAGGATGGGGTGTGTAACAAGGGAGGTGGTGCCAAAATTATGAGGGTGAGATATGAAGTGATGAGGTGTGAGAAAACTTACAGGGGAGAGCACATGGCGGGAGGAAATAAGCAGAGTGGCAGTAGACGAGATATAATCAGGCACATTTTAGTGGGAGGCTGACGAGGAGGGGAAAGGGACACATGGCAAGTGGTGAGTGGATGATGAGATGGAGAAGGGACCACACTGACCAGAAGAGAGGAGACGGACAGATGTCGGAGGATGAGGAAGGGGCTAAAGGGAGCGAGCCTCATCGCATGGTCAGGTGGAGAGCAGATGGCAAGATGACACGACAAGGAAGGGGGCCCCACGTTGATTAAACGCAGAAATATAGAGGATGTCCAGATTGCTTGCATGCCATTAATCTGGGTGCTCCAATCGCAGCCGTTGAAGAGATGCATCTTTGATTCCGGACCCCCCCCCCTCCGCTTAAAGGTAGAAAGGTGGGGGGGGGTCTGGAATCACCCTGCGTGTCATTGATCCGGGTGCTCAAATTACAGTCGTTGAAGAAGTGCACCCTCAATTCTGGACCCCCCCCCTCCACTTAAAGGTAGAAAGGCGGGGGGGCTTCGAAATCCTTTGTGTGTCGTCGATCCGAGCGTGCGAATTTCTGTCGTCCAAACTTGCTTATCACTTACTACAGGCGCATTTTGATTCTGGTACTTAGGGTAAGTGGGTTTTTAACCCACTCCTTTGAATTCTAACCCAGCTTACAAGAAATGTCGCTAACAATAAGGGTCAAGGGTATGAGAACCCTAGCTTGGAGATTATTGTAACAGAGCATTGCTCGACTAGAGGTTGCCCCCTCGAACAGGCCTGTGAACATTGCTTTCTGAATCAAAGTGCTATTTCTATTGCTATTTTGTATATCATTTCTGTGTATTGTGAATATTATTCTAGATATTTTACTGTTATTCTGCCATTTCTAGCATTTTATTTATGTTCTGCATATTTTTTATATCTAGTATCTTGCAAGTGGTATCAGAGCACTTTCCTTGGCAGAAATTGTGGGTATTTTTTTTCCAGGGTAGAGACGTATTCTGACATCTTTAAGCCACACAGATCTGTCGTTACGTGCATAAACCCATGGTTGAGGGATTCATACACGCAGGAAATACAAGTGGTTCTTAAGCGCACATCTATTGGCCACTGTTGTAACCCCTGTTGGTACCCCTTCGAGTGGTAGCGCATCAGACAACACCTATGTACAGATCGACCTAGATTTCCTGAAGCCCTCTTTAGATAAACCTATCAGCCACCAGATTGCTATTATGTCACCGAGAACAACACTCGGGAAGATACTCTCTAGTACCTGGGTAGTCAGGTAGTACGGCTACGGGCACGGTCTATCCTCCTTAGTTAGTTCCTTGAGATATTGGGCCAAGTACTACTGTTGGACCCTGCACGTATATCAGAGAGCTATAGCACAGGGAAAACCCTTGTCTGTAGAACCCTTGAATACCTAACCCTTGGGGAACATAAATATAAACATAAACAAATTAAACCGGCGAGATCTATTGTCACGCATCTGTGTTTGGCTTGCTAAGTAAATACACTCTGGTTTAGAATTTGGGGATTTCGGCACTGCAGCATTCTTCAGACCAAAGTATAACCCCGCAGCTGTAAAAAAAAAAAAAAAAAAAAATCTGGAAATTTTTTCACCATTATTTGAGACATATTCCATTAGATTCATCTCTTCTCCCTTATTAGATTCATCCATATCATTTTTCTTCAAAAATTTCTGACCCTGCCCGCTCCTTTTCACTTCACCCATCCTCATGGCCCATACCCATAGCCAAGAAATAGAGTCTCGCTTCAACACCTTGCAATCTGGTTTCCTCGATACCCAACAAGAAGTGCAACAACTCAGTGCTACTATTGTCTCCCGTGATGCATCCATAAATGCATCTGTAAATGTAGTCGTGTAGTCCACAATGGCGAAAGTCAAACACGAACTAACCACCCAGCTTGAATCTGTCTTTGCATCACTCTGCACTAAACTCAAGATCCCTATTTATGACGCTTTTCTTGATGCACACAAAAATATTGAAGGTGAAACTTGTTCCCATTCCTTTCAACCCCATCACTTTCAACGGGACATACGCCTTCCACTGGTGGATGTAAAAAAATTTGATGGCTCGGACCCCACTGGTTGGGTCCCCCAAATGGAACATTATTTCTCTCTGTACAACATTACAGATGACTTGGCCAAACTATGGTATGGTGTTCTCCATCTAGATAAAGAACGCTGGCAATGGTGGCAATGGAGAAAAACTTCCCGTCAAGGGTATATTGCTTGGACCCAATTTGTGGCTGAGATTTATGAACGCTTTGACACTGACACCAACCATTTGGGTCGTTTAACAAAATTGAAGCAATCAAGCACAGTAGAAGACTTCATAACTGCATTTGAGCGTCTGGCATTTCGAACAGAGGGCATCACTGATGCTTTTTTTTATAGTTTTTTATCAGTGGCCTCAAGGAGGAGATTCGAGCCCATGTCCTCATGGATCGACCTATGACTTGGGTGGAGGCTACCAAAAATGATAAAGAAGCACAACAAATTATTTCCTCTCAAAACCGTAAGCCTTCTTTTATCCCTCACCCTAAACCAGTAAACCCCACTACTCCCTCTGTTCCATTAAAAATCCAAAAATTGACCAGGGATGAAATGGCTGAACACCAACTCAAAGGCCTCTGTTATAATTGTGATGACAAATATTTCCTAGGCCACAAATGTAAGGAACAAAATATTTTTATGGCCATCTCTGAGGATATTCTGGAAGAAGATGTTGACACTCCTCTTGTGCCTGAGTCACCAGAAATCACTGACATAAACCCTCCCTCTGACCCTCCCGAAGTGGAACCTATCATTTCCCTCAATGCTCTCACTAGCTTCTCTGCCCCCCAAACCCTCAAGTTAATCAGTTACATCAAGCACTGAAAGGTCATCATTATGGTTGATAGTGGCAACACCCACAATTTTATTCATCATCCCATTGCCCAAGAAACCCATTGCTACATCCATGTTGTCAACAATTTCCAAATCATGATTTCCAGTGGTGGTTCTATGAAATGTGGCGGGCACTGTGAAAATGTGTGTCTCCAAATCGGTGACTACCACCTAAAATCCTATATGTTTGCTATTGACATGGGAAGTTGCAACATTGTGTTGGGTGTAGACTAGCTAAGGACTTTGGGTCCCATTCTCATGGATTTTCAGAACTTAACCATTCAATTCGACCAAGGAGGCCACCAATATAAATTTCAAGGCATCACTGCAGGCTCACCTGAGGTCATCAGTTCTCATTGCATGGAAAAACT
>JZKD02S0359559.1:133199-174357 GCA_000966675.3 Picea glauca | reverse complement strand
CCCCAATATACATCCATATCGCCACCCCTTTGCACAAAAAAATGAAATTGAAAAAATGGTCCAGGAGCTCCTTATTGTCGGCGTCATCCATCCTAGTACGAGCCCTTACTCCTCTCTAGTCTTCATGGTACTGAAGAAAGAAGGTTCTTGGAGAATGTGTCCTAACTTCCATGCTCTCAACAAGATGACCATCAAAGACAAATTTCCCATTCCTGTCATTGATGACCTCCTGGATGAATTGAGTGGTGCTCAATTCTTTACCAAACTTGTTCTTCGCTCGGGCTATCACCAGATACGTATGAAAGAGGTAGACATTCGCAAGACAACCTTTCACACTCATGAGGGCCACTATGAGTTTTTGGTCATGACCTTTGGCTTGTGTAATGCCCCCTCCACCTTCCAGAGCCTCATGAACCATGTCTTCCGCCCCCAAACCGAATAACCATATTTTTCTTATATAAAAAGAGGTCTTGGGGAGTCATTTAGACATATGAACAAGAGAATAAGAAAAAACTGCCAAAATCCTTTCCCTCTCATTGCCCAAGTTTTGCATCTTGCTTTGATTTTTAGCCTCAAATTTTCCTTCCATGCATTTTCCCTATACAACCCTGCCTTCTTCCCTTGATGGCATGTTGGTTGTGAGAATTTTATGTAAGATTGGTACACTTGGGGGCACAACAGAGGAGCCTAGAATTGGTTCGTAGAGAGATGTGTGCAAGAAAGGTTGTAACCTTCCATCTTGTATATGAATAAAAGAGATTATCTTTGTCCCAAAACTTTATGTGTACATTTTCTTGTCTATTTGATCATTTACATCTATATTTAGGATTTTAAGTGATTACTAGAGATTGTATATGTTGTTGTTTTGTGTTTGTGGTTTTTTACATGTTAGCCTTGGGTGGAGATCTATTATATAAGAGGCAACATCGAGTGGAAGAGGTCTATATCAACCGTAAGGATTCAAGGTGCCCTTCTTAACCTTCTCTCTCTCTTATCACTTAGTATAGATCGTTTTGGGGTAAATTAGAGATAAGTCGGTATTTTAAGGGATTTATCACTCTACCTATTCTTTAGACCCAGTTTAGTGGTAATTTCCCCATAGAAAAGACCTACAAGTAAAGTATGATCACCCCATTACTATTAATTGTGACAATACCAGTGCTATAAATCTATCTAAAAATCATGTCATGCACTCAAAAACCAAGCATATCCCAATTAAATTTCATTTCTTAAGGGGAAGAATTTCTCAAAAAGTTGTTAAAGTAGAATATGTGGATATTAAAGAAAAAATTGCAGATATATTCATAAAACATCTACGCGGGATTACTTTTGAATACCTTAGACAAAATTTAGGGGTAATCTCCATACCAAATTAAAATACAAAAAATTTATAAGAGAAAGAGTGTTGGGTATGTGTTTGAGGGGGGGGAGCTAGGCCCCCACTTGGGAGGTATAAGGGGGCGAAGCCAGCCACACGGGGGTTCAGGGGAAACACCCTTGAGAAAACATTTTCTACCTCAAGAAATGTGTGACATATTTAGGTGGTTTTTCAGCACATGGTTTCTTTGCCGATGGTTTTCTATTTATGGTTAAGGAATTAGGGTTGTTGACTAATCCAGTTCATTGAGTTATGGTTTTGGATGCCATTGGCTCCTATATGTATATTGTATTGTAAACAATGTAATACTATGAATGAATATAGAATATGTTGGTTTTCCCGGTTTGGGTTTCCAGGGGAAAAATCTTTGTGTAATGTTTTTATTTGCCATTGTATCTTTTCTGTTCTTTTACTAAAAATTTGTTTGCAGTAAATATTGTACAAGGTTAAAATCTACATTTGATATCATATATTTTTTGTCTTCAAGCGGACTCCTTTATGGTCAAGGGTTTGGCTCGGGACTGTGAATAGCCTTGTTACAATGGGATATCTATGGTATTGATTTTTCAGGTGAAAAGAAATGGAAAGCAATTTGAAGATGGAGATCAAGAAGTTTAATGGGAAAATTTTTGAGATGTGGAAGCTCAAGATGGAAGATCTATAGGTGTAGAGAGATTATTGGATCGTGGTAGATATAGGTACTTCACCTACAGGAACTTCAGTAGATGACTGGAAAATGTTGGATCCGAAGGCAAAGAGCACAATCTGACTGTGTCTCTCAGATTTTGTATTACTAAATGTGTCAGAGGAAGCTACAACCAAGGATTTATGGGATACGTTGGGGAAGTTGTATCAGTCTAAGTCCCTAGTAAATAAAATATTTCTAAGAAATAAGTTGTATAACCTGGGGATGAGAGATGGAGACTCGGTGGTAGAGCATTTGAACGCCTTCAATACTATGGTAAGTTAGTTAGTATCTGTTGAGATTAAAATTTCAGATGAAGATAAATGTATTATTTTACTGTGTTCTTTACCAGACTCGTGGGATAGTTTGGTTGTGGCCATAGGTAGTAATACAAATTCCTTGAATTTTGATGAAGTGGTGTCATCCTTTTTGTCGGAGGAGATGAGATGGAAGAATATGGAAGGACAGAGGACATACGCATTATTGGCAATAGGACGTTCCCAGGAAAGAAATAGATATAAGTTCTCAAGTGGGAGATATATGTCTAAGGGTAGATCTAAGTCTCCTGGAAAATTTGTAAAGGTATGTTGGAGATGTGGAAAAGAAGGGCACTACAAGAAATAGTGTAGATCCAAAGTTGAGAAAAAGAAGAGATCTGAAGAATCTCCTTCTACATAAGAAAATACCTCCAAGGAAGAAGGAGGGGATGTGCACTTGGATTCTTCAAGCACACATGTAGATCATGAGGCATGGTTGGTTGACTATATGAATCCCCACAGGGAGTGGTTCTGTGAATATGAAAGGTATGATGGAGGTAATGTTTTATTAGGTGATGATTCGACAACCGGAATCATAGGACGAGGCAAAGTCAAGTTGAGGCTCATAGATGGAAGGATTAGAACATTACATGGTGTTCTGCACATCCCAGGTTTGTCTATAAATTTGATTTATGTAAGAAAAATGGACGATGCAGGGGTAAAAATGATATTTGAAAAGGAAACCTGTGGGATGGTTCGAGGAGAAATGGTGTTTCTAAAGGGAGTTCAGTTTGGAACTCTGTATAATCTTAAAGGAAGCACTATTATTGATGGGTGTAATAGTTCCATTGTTCCTGATATTGGATTTGAATAAGAAAGAACTCCTACAGTCTCTGGAGAAAAGGTTATGTTGTGGAATCAAATAAAGGGGCATATCAGAGAAAAGGGTCGTCGACTATTACATGGTAAAGGAATGGTTGAAGGTATGCTTAATTGCTCTCTTGATTTTTATTTATGTGAATATTTTCTATGTGGGAATCATAATCAGGTAAGATTCCCCTCTAATGCAACGAGGGCAGAAGGAATTTTGCAGATAGTTCATAGTGATGTTTTTGGACCTATGATGATCCCATCATTGGGAAAATCTATGTACTATGTCTCATTTATAAATGACTTTTTGAGGAATACTTGGATATATTTTCTCAGGAAGAAATCTGAAGTATTTGACATGTTTAAAGATTTTAAGGATCTTGTTGAGAATCAAACAGAGAAAAGAATTAAGGTGTTGAGGAAAGATAATGGCGAAGAGTTCTACGGGAATGAATTTGAAGAATTCTGTAAGAAGTGCGGTATAGCAAGGAAAAATACTACTCCATATACACCTCAGAAGAATGGAGTAGCAGAAAGGATGAACAGGACGTTGATGGAAAAAGCAAGGTGCATGCTCAGTGGCGCCAGGTTAAGGAAAGAATTATGGGCAAAGGTAGTGGGTATTGCATGTTACCTAGTCAACAGATCACCCTCATCAGTGTTGGATGAAAAGAATCCACAAGAGGTATGGACTGGTAAGGAACCTTCTCTCACACATCTCAAGGTATTTGGATTTGATGCATATGTTCATGTTCCAAAGGAAAATAGGAGTAAGCTAGATAAGAAGGTTGAAAAGTGTATATTTATTGGATATAAATATGGTCTCAAAGGTTATAATCTTTGGAACCCAGAAACTAAAAAGGTAGTGTATAGCCAAGATGTGGTATTTAGAGAAATGAAGGGTGTTTTTAACAGGAATTCCTAGCAAGTAAGGAACAACCATAGAAAATAGAGTTTTATTTAAACGATGATGAATCAAACTCTACAGAAGAACAAGAATCTGAAGAAGAAGATCCTCATACTCTAGTATTGAGGAGATCAATTCGAGAACGAAGTCTATTGGAAAGGTATAATCCATATGATTTCCATTCAAATTTGTCTTTGTCTATTACTGATGATGATCCTAGAACTGTCAGGGAGGCAGTGGATTCATAGGATGGAAATCTATGGAAAAGGACCATGGATGAAGAAATGGAAGCTTTGGATAAGAATGAGGCTTGGTATCTAGCGGAGTTTTTGAATGGAATAAATCCTATTGGCAGCAAACGGTTATTTACAAAGAATCTTAATGCAGAAGGGGAAATGGAGAAATACAAAGCTCGATTAGTAGCAAATGGTTATTCCCAAGTTGAGGGAATTGATTTTGGTGAGATTTTTTCTCTTGTTGCCTAGTTAACCTCTATAAGATTTTTGTTATATGTTGTTGTTGCATTTGATTTTGAAGTAGAACAAATGGATGTGAAGACAACATTCCTACATGGGGATCTGGAATAATAAATCTATATGAAGCGACCTGAAGGTTATGTTGTGAAGGGAAAGAAGGAGTTGGTAAGCAAGATGAAAAAGTCCTTGTATGGTTTAAAACAATCACCAAGGATGTGGTATCAAAAATTTGATACTTATATGTTGGGACTTGGCTTCAAAATAAACAAAGAGGATCACTATGTGTATCTTAAATTAATTGGTGATCATTTGATTTATTTGTTCTTGTATGTGGATGACATGTTGTTGATAGGAAACAACAAGGAGATTATCCAGGATGTGAAAACTCAGTTGTCCTCTAAATTTTACATGAAGAATCTCGATGATTCAAATTTCATTTTGGGCATGGAAATCAAAGATATCAGAAAAAGAGGAAACTCTGGTTAAATCAGAGAAAATATGTCAAGACAATATTGCAGAGGTTTAATATGCAGGAATCTAAAACGGTCAAGGTTCCTATTCCTGTTGGGGTAAATTTATATGCAGATCAGTGTCCCAAGACACAGGAAGAGGAGGAGGACATGTCTCATGTTCCATATGCGAGTGCAGTTGGTAGTTTGATTTATGCAATGGTCTGTACTAGAATGTACATTGCACATGCGGTGGGATTTTTGAGTAGGTATATGTCAAAACCAGGGAAGGAGCATTGGACAACAGTAAAAAGGGTTTTCAAGTATTTGCATAGCATTGTTAGCTATGGATTGTACTACAAAGGAATACTGGGATTGGACAGAGTGGTGGATATACATGGATTTTTGGATGCAGACTAGGCTGGAGATCTGTATCATAGGAGATGTACAAGTGGGTATGTGTTTAACATGTTTGGAGGAGAAATAAGTTGGATGAGAAAAAGACAGGTTGTAGTGGAACTTTCAACTACAGAAGTTGAATACATGGTAGCCACTCATGCAAGTAAGGAAGAAGTATGGCTACAAATATTTTGTTCAGGTATTGGGTTGGTACAGCAAGCTGTAAGGATAGATTGTGATAGTCAGAGTGCAATTTTTCTGGCAATGAACCCAACATATCATTCAAAGACAAATCATATTGATATCCAATATCACTTTGTGTGAGACATGATTGAATAAAATAAAGTATTGATGATGAAGGTGGACACTTTGAATACTGTTGCAGATTCATTAACAAAATCTGTGAGCATTGATAAGTTCTCTTGGTGTAGAGGATCCATGGGAATTGCTTCCATGGATTTATAACTATGTAACCATGTAACCCCCTGTCTGAAAATGTGTTATATTATTTGCATGAGTAGTAGTGCTTGTGTTGCCTTAGGTGGGGTTTCAGTGGCAGTGCCCCAGAGAAACAAATTTCTTCCTCGGGAAACATGTCACATATTTAGCTGGTTTTTCTACACATGGTTTCCTTTGTCGATGGTTTTCTATTTTCGGTTAAGGAATTAGGGTTGTTGACTAATCTAGTTCATTTGGTTAGGGTTTTGGATGCCACTAGATCCTATATGTATATTTTATTGTAAACAATGTAATACTATGAATGAATATAGAATATGTTGGTTTTCCCGGTTTTGGGTTTCCAGGGGAAAAATCTATGTGTAATGTTTGTATTTTCCATTATATCTTTTTTGTTCTTTTACTGAAAATATGTTTGTAGTAAATATTGTACAAGGTTAAAATGATGATGATGTTGATGATTAACATCCACTAAGACAGAATTGGTCTATCATACCTTAAGAGGGTAAGTGATTACTTGTGATTCTTTAGAATTTTTTTTATGTGCTTGAAAAGCATTAAGAGACGCTTTCCAAGATCACCATACTTTTGTTGAGTTAAGATGTTAGGAAGGTTGGTAGTGTGATAAATATTTTGAAAATGAGATCTAATATGGGTATAGGATGGACAATTTAAGAGAAAATGTGTTTCATCTTCAACCTTCTTAGTGTCACAAAGGTGACACACTCTTTCATCCCACGGAGTTTTAGGAATTGACCAACGCCCAGTTTCACTATGGAGCTCGTGAGAATTTGTTCTTATCTTAGCAATGCTTATTTATTTCTTTACACTTGGAAAAATAGATAGATAATTTTGATATTCTAGATTAGGTTTGATTACATCTTTATAATAACTTAATTTTATCTTTTCCTTCACTCTTTATCACACCACATTTTCTCTTTAAATTTTCATTTAACGCTTTTTTTAACAGTATATTTTTTCGACAAAATGGTTTCCTCCATGATTTTCCAATAGTTTAGCCAAGACCGGGCATCTTTACGCCATCCTCGCTTGAGTCGATGGTGGTTATGACTTGATTTTGAAGCAATTTTAGGTAGCCTCTTGTCTTCCATGTTGTTTAAATTGTTTTGATACATTAGGAGTCTAGTCATAGCCATGCTCTCAATGGGGGAGAGGCTTGTTTCTAAGAGGAGGATGGGATAGGGCATATTTCCTTTAATTTTGAGATTATAGGCTACAAAATTATTTTGTATTTTCTTTATCTTTCTCCAGGATTCATGTGAGATACTACAGCCCCATAATTCATATCCATAAATAATAATAGGTGTAAAAAGAGTCTCAAAGAGGAGTTTCTTCTTATCCCAACTCCAAAAATCAGCTAATTTACAATTGTTTTCAAGCCCATAATAAGCTTTCCATCCCCCAATAATCCTTTTCTCAATGCTATAATTCCAATTGAGCTTGTGGGTAAATATAAATTCCAAGATATTTGTATGAAGTCACTCCCTCCAAGTTGTTGTTTTCATATACAAAGGTATCATAAGAGATATTATTGGATTTAATAATCATGACCTTACTCTTATTAGTATTAACACTCATACCCATATTGGACCAAAAATCCTTGAGGATTCTTAGTTGGTTTTCAGGATCATGGGGACTCCTTTCCATAAGAATGATATCATTGGCATAAAGAAGAAGATTGATGACTATACCAGTGAGAGTAGGTCCGACACAACCTGCTTTTTCCAAGCATTCTTCTAACTTGTCAATGTATATGTCAAAAAGGGTAGGGGACAAGGGACAACCATGTTTGACTCTGATATCAAAGTTAATATATTTTGACCAGACCTCAGAGTTTTTAAACTTAAAAATAACGTTCTCATACATCCTTATTGCAGTAGCCCTCAACTCGAGAGGCATTTTTATCTCTTCCAACCTATTCCAAAGTTTTTCCTATGAACCATGTCAAAAGCTTTTCTAAAGTCAACAAAACAACAAAAAATATTGGTTTTAGTATTGCGGGGGAGTATAACCTCATGGGGATAAAATAAACATCCCTTATGCCATTGATTGTCAAAGGTAGAGAAGAAACAAAAAAACCAGTTAATTGGAAAGGGGTTTTACTTTTTTGTCATCAATTCCAAAGTGGGAGAATGTTGGACATGATATTATGGTGTTGGTATTGATGTCAAAAAGGGTGTATGATGTTGGCATTGATGAAAAGAGGATATCAGTGGCTAATGTGGTATTGTCATTTAGAGATAATGTTGGACCTGGTGTTCTAGTAATTTTCTTAACAGGTCTTGTGTGGTGATCAAACCCATTAGGTCCTTTCCCACAGTTATAGGTAGTTCAATTCCACTGTCTAACTGCCCTATAATAATCCTTTCAAAACTATGAAATAAGATCTCTTTTATAGCTCTCTCAAGATTTCTTTGTCCCCAAACTTCTATTAGAAATCTCACTCAAAACTTAGCCCTCATTTTTCGATCACATTCATGGATCGACAACTTCATCACTCGTCTTCAGGGCCTATCTGGTCTTCATATGACTACAGATTCGAATTATGTACTTAATACCAAGTGGAATATATATATATATATATATATATATACAGAGATAGCTCCAGGATCTTACCTCCTTTCTATGTAATCTTAAGCCACATAAATCATAAAATTCGACAATGAACAGAGATTGAATGTTGGATCATTGTGCAAGTGTGATCAGATGGCCCTAAATCTATTTCGTGTTGAAACTAGAGCAAAAGTTAATGTAGAGGGCAGACCTGAAAATATTTTTATGTTAGATTTGAAAATCCACATGTCAGCATGGTGTTTCTTCACATTTTTGGCCTGGGAGTATACTGTGTGCAAGTTTCATTTGTGAAAGCAATGTGAATCGTTCACTCAATGGTTAATTAATTCTGAGTCATCGATTTTATTAAAGTGCTTGGACAAACCTTGATCATCCACTCAAGTAAATATTAATTTAAAGTCGTCGGATCGATTCAAACTTGATTCATGACCGTAGGATCGTGTGATGATGTAAGTTTATTGGCCCAAATGTAAAAAGAGAAATGACCGTCAGATCGTTATAAATGGAAGAGATCAAAGGTAGTGTTTCTCTTTGCATATGGAAAGAGTGAAAAGGTTAATGGCAATGGGAATTAGAAAGACCACATATATTCGTGCCATGCATCAGTCCCACATTCTATCGCATTACATTATATGGTTATAAATCCACCTCTTCACATTTGTGAGATGATTTGGATTGTTCAATCACAATGGTTTATTAAAACACAATTGTTGATCATCCAGAACTGGGATATTATAAGTTAGAACCATTTTCGTTAACTTTGGTCACAGTGTATGGTCACATGGTAGGAAGGTTCTCCATCATGAGGTTGGATATGGACGAGAAGAACTAGCCCACAATTATAGCATGAGATCATATGGAATTAAAGACATTGCACTCATTGTCAATTGGTCGTGAAGTAATAAGTTAAGCACCAACTAGAATAACCCCTAGTCATAGGGCATGGTCACCTAGTAAAAATAAAAAGGTGACATCAGTCTATAGCATAGAACGAGCTCTAGGCCTCTTTTTTTTAATTCATAGTCACTACGATTGGTCCTATGAGAAAAGGGGCTACGACTTTAACATCTATCCTCGTATTAGCTACATAAAATGAACTAGAGAGGCACTAAAATCTAGAATTTGAACCTATGATAAACTAAATATGTATTGGGAAGCCTTTATGAGGATTTTATAAGATAAATGTTGAAAAAATTACAAAGGGTTTGAAGTTTATTTAGAATTTAAATCAACTATTAATGACAAACAGAAATTCCAGCACTATTGTTATTTAAATGAAGAGGTGCAATGATTCATTATTAAGACACAATGGTTCAATGTCATACATGTTGGAAGACTATATAAACAAGAAAGGTTTGGTGAAAGAAAAGTGTCTCTATGGTCCAATTCAGAATATCAAAACAAAATTAGAGTCTAAGTAAGAAATTAAATATGCTCATGAAGTGAGGGTGGAAGGGAGGAGAAAGAGAGGATTGTAGTCCTCTACAGGTTGATCCCTGAAACAAGGGAGTTGGTTCTTCATAGAGTTAGTTCTCTAAATAGGGAGTTGGTGCTTCCTAGAGTTGGTTCTCTAAACATGGAGTTGGTGCTTCCTAGAGTGGGTGCTCTAAATAGGGGATTGGTGTCTCCTTGAGTTGGTGCTCAAAAGAAGATTGATTGGTGTCTCCTATACATTGTAACTAGTACTTTTTGTGATTGTTATAATTAATTTATGTTTTCAGTACATTATTTTTGATCAATTGTTGCGATTAATAAGTTTACTATTTAATTACTATTGAAATATTTAAAAATAAGCTATATTGATTCACCCCTCCCCCTGTCTCAATATTGGCTAATATTTCAACAAGTAGTTATAATAAATAACTTTTAACCACCTACAGTAATCTAGTATTAGTTAATTAACCATTCACCAACCATATGCATTCAATTATACCAAAAATACATAAACAACACATAATTGGGATGGGAAAGAAGAGAGTTCTCATTAATTTCAACAACAAATAAAATGGAATGGTGTTGCCTAATTCAAGTTACAGAACTAGCTGGAAATCATCGTCCAGATTCCTCCACTAAAGCCACTAAAGACAGCTTCACCTCCTAACTTCTTTCTCCAAATAGGTGACAAAAAGAGAATGAGTCTCCTCCTCTTAACAGGATAATATGGACAAGGTGCTAGAAACAGAGGTTTCCATGAATGGAGGGATGATCTTAAAAGATTGAGATAAATGTGTTAGGTAGATAGAGAAGTAGTGGGGGGGGGGGGGCAAAGGGCCCATAGTGATAATAACGGAGTTCATTAAATGTAAGGTGGACTAGGTCCACTATATTATTAAATAAGTCCCACTATGGTAGTTAGATATAATAAATGTAAGAGGACTTCTTAGAAGGTTCTACTTATAGAAGATTCCTCCTCTAGAATGTTCTTAGGTGATGGTAGCACTATATAAAGGGGTTCAGGAAATGTAATGGGACATGAAGAGAAGTATTGTATTGTGAGCAGTAGCTCAATAGGAGGATTCCCCCTCAAAAAGGAAACTGAGCAGGAGATGATCCATTCCATAATAGGATCCATTATATGGTGTTGCCCTACCTTAAGGGTTTTGATATAATAAACTAGTAGTTTTTTATATTGTTCCATATATCTTGTGTCACGATTGTATTCATATATGTTTGGTACTATTGTTGTATTTTGTATTCATACCTTTAGTACTTAACAATGGTATTAGAGCACTTTCCTTGGCAGGCATTGTGGGAATATATATATATATATATATATATATATATATATAAAATTTGTAGAAATTGGTTGTATATCTGAGTTCCTCTCAGAAAAACACTCAAAAAAAAAATCGTCTAAAAAGGAGTCCGGGAAGTAAAGTTATTTGCATTTTAAAATATGCAATTTTTCATGGGTTTTTTCACGGACGACAGTGTGATTTTTTAATTTTTGTAGCAGCTAGAGGTCAAATTTGCACAAAAAAATTACAAATCTGAGTTCCTCTCACAATTTAACCCAATTTCAAAAAACAAATCATCTAAATCGGAGTTACTAAAGTGAAGACATCGTTGATTTAAAATCAGTTATTTTGGGGGGGTTTTCGTGACGGTGGTGGGACTGCAAAGTTCATAAATTTTCATAGGGTGCTCAGATTGCTACCAAATCAGTGCCATTGGAAAAATCATTTTAAGAGATTTATTTTGGTATATTTTATGTGGTGTTTCCAATGGATGTTCACACTCAAACCCTCAAGGAAATTCTACACACAATTGAAGCATTCAAATAACAAATGCATGACACATTGTATAACTTTCAAGAAGATCTCAGGGATGGTTTTCATAGTATTCATGATTTCTTGGCAAGCATCTAGGAGAAATATAATTTGGTGAACATCATGAATGAATATCATCAAGAAGTTTATGCTTGGTATGATTTGGAGGATGATTGTGATGATTGGTATATGGATAGTTTTCATTTATGGGATCCACTTCCATCTTTTATTTGATGACTCTACTCCACCTTTTGTAGAGAACATCAATGTGACACATCATGAGATATTTATGATTACAAGTGTCCATCCTACATATTCTACAATGGTATTGTTCCTTCTTGATTCATATTTGGCCCTTTCCCACTATGTGGATGGATATTCTTATTTGGATCCACATGATAGGTGTCAGTATTGGGAGCTTCATTTTTAGTTGGTTATTGGGTTTCGATATCTTCTATGTGGAGTTCACATGAGCAATTGGACATAGGACCCTAGTTTACAATGGCAGTTGGACTACTTCATCATGGTGGCTTTCATTTCTCAATGGGACCCCGGTTCTCTAGTCTAATTTAGCACTATGGTCCACACTTATCCATGGGACCCGGGTATATGGTTGTACATCAAGCGTTGAGGAAAATTCTTTCATAAGGGGGATGGAATGTTAGGTAGCTAGAGAGGTAGTGGGGTGGACCATAGGGCCCATAGTGATAATAGTGGAGGTCATTCAATGTAAGGTGGACTAGGTCCACTATATTATTAAATAAGGCCCACTATGGTAGTTAGATATAATAAATGGGTAGTTAGATATAATAAATGTAAGAAGACTTCTTAGAAGGTTCTACTTCTAGAAGATTGTTCCTCTAGAATATTCTTAGGTGATGGTAGCACTATATAAAGGGGTTCAAGAAATGTAATGGGACATGAAGAGAAGTATTGTATTATGAGCAGTAGCTCAATAGGAGGATGCCCCCTCGAAAAGGCAAGTGAGCAAGAGATGATCCCTTCCATAATAGGATCCATTGTATGGTGTTTCCCTACATCAAAGGTTTTGATATAATAAAGTGGTGGTTTTGTATATTGTCCCATATACCTTGTGTGGTGATTGTATTCATATATGTTTGGTACTATTGTGGTATTTTGTATTCAAGTCTTTGGTACTTAAAAAAATGGCTTGCAGACTTAGGAAGAATTTTACTAGCATAAGGGTGTTTCCCATATCCTCCACCCAATGGCCTTATTTATGCCATATAAAGTTGGTTGGAGTAATTAGGCATAGGATATAGAAGGTAATTTGTTGATACTAAGAGAGGGGTGAGTCAGTATCAAGTACAATTTAAAAAAAAAATCAACTTATACTTCAATCAGATTGTATATTCAATTATATCCAATGAGCAATGAACAATAGTAGAAGAGTTACACCAATACACCACAATACACTAGGCACAATATATGAGAAATAATCAATAGTCATTGTTCAAGGGAAGTAATGACTTCCAAGGGAAGCTACAGTTTCCAAATATAAAGGGAGGGATAAACCTCCAAAAGGAAGATACAATCCTCCAATATCAACAGACGTTTGACCTCTCCATCCTTGCCCCTTCCTTCCACCCAAGAATATATGAGAAGTTATAAAAATTTACATTAAATTATCACCATCAACCAACCATCACATAGAACCTGATAATGCTTCCTGAGACTTCTTCAACTTCTGCAATTCTTCACCTCTTGTAATACTTTGATCATGTAGATAATATTACTCAATGTATTCTCTGAAACGCCTCCAATTTTCACTCCTTGAATCCTCCCAGAAAAGGAGTTATAGATAAAATGGTAGACCTTATTCAATTTTAGTTTATTCAGGATAGAGAACTTGTACAGAATTCCCCGCACTCAATTTTTAACATAGATTCTGAAATTAGTACACAGGAAACTACAGCCCATACTCTTTCCAATGCAATTGGTCTCACTTCATTTGGATTCTCTATGAATATGTTATTACCTTTTTACCCGAAACACTTGTTTATGACTAGCTTCTGAACTATTCAAAAACCCTATCTTCCACAGAGTGTATCTCCAAAATTATAACTAATAAAGAGATGAATTTTTTACCACAGGTACCTAGATATGTCTTCTCAATAGACTCCACATTTCACTATTTGAATCGTTCTAGAAAAAAAATTATAGTTAAAATGGTATGATGACTTGTAAATAACATACCTTAGAACACATCACCAAAAGACTTCATCCTCCCTTGAAATTTGTCCTTATTTACTTCATATTTCCTCTGAAATTCGACTTATATCTCCTTGTTCATTAAAAAAATTGTGTGTGTTTAAAATGAATGTATAATGATATGTATTTATGCCCTTTATGTCACTTACTTTTAACATTAGGGCCGACATGTAGTTTATGCTTCAATTCACATTGTCATCTTCAAAAATTCATTTCTCCTCAATCGTGAGGATCCACGTGACGTGACACATACCACCGGAGGTGACATGAATTATACTATCCATCCATGGGTGTTTTATCTACATGTGTAATTTCCTTCATGTCTATCTACTTCGATCAACTGTGGGGTCCAAAATCTAATGGCTAGGGTTGACATCAATGACTACAACCAATGACTAGGGTTGACATCAATGACAACAACCAATCTTCCAACAATCTCCCCCTTTGAAACCAATAGAAAAGGGTGGTGTTGCTCCCCCTGAGCTTAATGGAAAAAGGTAACTCTCTTCTTTGGTTTTTCTCCCCTTGAACATGTAGCACTTAATAACACTTCATTTTTATGGTCTCTTTCTTCCTTGGATATTTTTCGTGGATCTAGGACGTATATGTTACTTTTTCTTCTTCTTGCAGTTGCAACCAATATTCATCAACCCTCTTCTTTTATTTTTCATATTTGTGAGTGAAACATGAGAGTATATCCTTGATCACGCATTTTACTAACGCTAAGTAGATTATGCTTCAAGTCTTCAACCAATAGGACATTATTTGCTTTTACATTTTTGCTTCCAAGCTCTACTACACCTTTTCCAAGTATTTTAGCAGATGAGTCATCTCCAAATGTAACATTTCCACCCTTTCTCTTCAAGTTGATGAATTTGTCTTGATCCTCGGTCATGTGTGAAGAACATCCACTATCTATGTACCATTCATCTTCTTCTTTACATTCTTCAGCGATCAATTCTATTCAACAATCTTCATTGTTTGGAATCTCTTTCCTTATCCATAGTGTGGTTGACACAAGGACATTTGGCATAGGATCATATTCATTCATATATCTGTAATCTCGTGCTTTATGAACAAGATAATTACATTTGTAGCATACAATATTTTTTTCCATCAATGGGGAAAATGAATTATAACTTTTGTTGACAAATCCACAATTGTTTCCATATCTTCTATTTACACCATCCATACTTCTTGCATAGTTGTTCCTTTCATTAATTCTGCAATTAATTACCTTATATCCAAAAAAAAATCAAGTATAACAATGACCAAGAAAGAAATTTTGATACCTGGGAGTAAGTGACCTTATTTGTGATGTATTCCATCTGGGTTCATGATATACTCTTATGTAGTTTCCTTCATATTGATTGAAGCTTCTTTGATTCCTGAAGGTAAGAGGTCTTCTTAGATATTCATCTCTTTTGTAATCATTCCTTATTTTTGGTATCCTCGTCCACTTCTCATCAACTATCTGTGTAGATATTTCTTTAACATTCTTGTTGGTATTTTCATATTCTTTGTATGAAGTTTCACCCATGCATCCAAGATGTGTTAAGTCTTTTGTCACTTAAGAGTTTCTTAAGCTCTTCCTCAATGAGACAACTTCTTGTTCAAGTTTCTCACAATCTTATTCTTTCTTCATCATTTGGACATTCCTTACTTCTCATATTCTTCTTGCTTCTTCGAGTACAGTTTTCAAGGAAATGGTTTCTTCTCTTATTTTCTCAAATTATTCTAATTGTTTCTTCAAGCTTTCAATTGTCTTTTCACAACTACCCAATTCACTTCTTAGTTTTCTATGCGTGTTTTTGAGCTTGCTATTTTCAATCTCGACATGCTTCAATTTTTTAAGATTCTCATCTTCTTGTTGAATCATTTATGCTTCATGGTTTTCTTCTTCTTCATTGGACTTTTCTTCTTCAGTATCATCTCTTTCAATCCTTGGAAAATAACATTCAAATTCAACATGTCCTACTCCTTCACAATTAAATCAAAAGAACTCACCTCTATTTGCTTCTTTGAAATGTAAGATGTTGTAATTTGCTTCAACTTCTTCTTCTTTTGTTGCTTCTTCCCTTGCATAAAGGTCTTGTAGCTTGTCCCAAATATCTTTTGATGATGCACATGATCCCACCTTGGATTTCACTGAATCTATCAATCCATCCAGGATGGTATCTATTGCCAATTTGTTGTTCCTTCTTAATTCCTTCTGAGTTGCAGTCTTTGGTTTCTTTAAAGTATTGTATCCTAAAGAAACTGATAACCAAACATTTTCCCCAAGAGATTTCAATTAATTTTCCATTCTATTACTCCAGTATTCAAAATTGCTTCCATCAAATGGTGGAATCCCATTTGGAATGTTGTCTTTCATTTCTTCTTCGGATCTTCCTTCCAGTGGTTAAATTGTACTAAAGGTAACCCGCTCTGATACCGATTGTTGATACTGAGAGGGCGGTGAATCAGTATCAAGTACAATTAAAAAAAAAATCAACTTCTACTTCAATCATATTATATATTCAATTATATCCAATGAGTAATGAACAATAGTAGAAGAGTTACACCAATACACCACAATACACCATGCACAATATATGAGAAATAATCAATATTTATTGTTCAAGGGAAGTAATGGATTCCAACGGAAGCTATAGCTTCCAAATATAAAGGGAGGGATAAACCTCTAAAAGGAAGATACAATCCTCCAATATAAAGAGAGGGTTGACCTCTCCATCCTTGCCCCTTCCTTCCACCCAAGAATATATGAGAGATATTAAAACTTTACATTAAATTATCACCATCAACCAACCATCACATAGAACCTAATAATGCTTCCTAAGCATTCTTCAACTTCTGCAATTATTTACTTCTCAGAATACTCTGATCCTATAGATAATATTACTCAATGTATTCTCTGAAAATCCTCTAAGTTTCACTCCTTGAATCCTCTGAGAAAAGGAGTTATAGAGAAAATGGTATACCTTATTCAATTTTGGTTTATTCAGGATAGCGAACTTGTACATAATTACCCACTCTCAATATTTAACATAATATTATGAAATCCGTACACAAGAAACTACAGCCCATAATATTTCCAATGCAATTGGTCTATCTTCATCTGGATTCTATATGAAGAGTTTATGATTGTTTTACCCAGAACACATGTTTATGACTAGCTTCTGGACTAGCAAAAAACCCTATCTTCCACAGAGTTGTTGGCAGCCATATTGATCTCTATCTTTTTCTTTACAATCTGCCTACACAAGGTTTTTGAACCCTCATTACTCGTCGCAACTTTTAAATGACACCATTATCTTTCACTTGTGCATACCTACTTTTCATTTTCATTTTCACGACTGCAAGAGTGAAAACCCATAGTTAGAATTCATGTTGATTACATCAAAATGATCATTCGATTTATCATGAACCTATTTGTTTATGTGGTTATAACTCTTTGACCTCAAACACACCACTGGTCATATATTTATCAAAACACCAAACATTTATGATTTTGATTATTATTAATATGGTGTTGATTTACAAAATCTTTGACGCAATGGTTTGATTAAACGCATTAATTTTTGGGACAAATCATGGTTATATGATAATTCATTTGACATGTTGATTAAAATCCTTTTGGATATGCACTGTTATGATTTGAATGTACCAAGGTGTCGTTCCAAGTACATCCCAACATGATATTCATGCATGGTCCCAATTTACTCCACCATCCTCGGACGCATAGCATTAACGCTCTGCTCTTGCATTTCGGGTTGCCTTTGCTTTGTGTTGGGGAAGCTTCGAGAAAATGGTTCTGTGTCTACCCTGTCAAACCCTCTCACCGAATACCCTATTGATTTTGTGCTACTAGCTATGGCTCCTGTAGTGCGAATCGAACCCAACGTTGTCCAAACTTTATTGTTATTTGATAACGCCTGAGAGGACCTAGAGAGGAATGGTTGGCGAGTTTTTATTGATAATTTCAAGGGTTTCAACCTGGTAGTTGCTCAACAATTTGCACTAACATTCGATGGGTGCAGAGCCAAAATTAGTGATATCCAGCTCGAGTTGAACGAGAATTTCATTAGCTCAGCCACCGGTCTGCCAAATGAGGGACAAAGATGGTTTAAAAATTCAAAGGTCGACGAAGTACCCTGGCCACTGTTGTTTACTTCAAGGAAGATCAACAGTTGTGACAAAGGTATGCCCGTTATAGATCTTAAATCTAGATGGCACGATTTTTTGGCTATTATCAAGTAGTTTGTTACATGTGAGGGTAGATACGGTCTAGTTTTCCTATACCACCTACGGCTGCTCATGAGTTTCATAGATTTTCCCTTAAATATGTTGTATTTTATCCTTAGAAGTTTGTATAAAATGGGTAAGAACTTCAAAAGGGAGAAAGTCGACTCCAGCCACTTCCACCACTGTTTATTTAAAATTATTATGGTTCATCAGTTGAACTTGAATGGCAATTGTTGGGACGCTTTCTTGTTGAGGAATGGTTTTTCCATTCCTGAAATAGGACAAGTTGACAAAACCATTGTTACAGAAACCCTTGTCGGGCCTTTCATCCCCCTTCCTATGCTCTTTCCCTCTGTTGAACCCTCAACCTATCTGAACGATGCCCAACCCGACACCCTGCCTGATTCATGTCCAAAAGATGGTGGTAAGCCTGTTAAAAGGTCTGCAAGGAAAAAATGTAAGGGTAACAATGATATCAATTACAAAGGTAAAAAGGTCGTGCACTGGGTTTCACGGTGTGCTCGTAATAAACCTAAAGAAAACATAGACCAAAAACCTATCCCGTTGAGTGAATATTCTGATTCCGAAATCGAACGGGTTCTAACCGAAGAGTATCCATACTCACACGGACTTTGTTTAGTTAAGCCCTATGACTATGTGACGAACCTCTCGCCGTGTCCTAAAGACAACCCCAACTTCCCTAAGATCAAACTTGACAGAGAACCTACTGTTCAATTAAGAAGTTCCTCACCTGTAAATAGATGGCATGATCAACCACAGTGTGACGAATGTAAGTCGTGGCTCAATCGATATTATATAGATGTCCCTTTGCTCCAATATTGGATCAAGTTATTGGAGGACCGAGTGAATGTGCTAACTAAAGAGAACGACAGATTGCATGATAATGATAAAATACAGAAAACCACAGGCTCTGTTGTTTTCAAAAATGTAGAGGTGGCCACTGCCATTGTCAATTCAAAAATAGCTTGATCAAAACGAATCCATGAAACTGAGGTATGGTATTTTAAGAGTGATCTTAAAATGATTTTGTTTGTGTTTTGAATTAGCATGTAGGATTTGTTTGCTCAAATCCCATCCATTTCTGTTTTGATTGAATGGATAAAATAGGATTTTGTTTATAATAATAACTAGCTACAGAATCGTGAGATTTTGTAGCTAGTAATTAAAATTTGATTTTTTTTTATTTTACAACTAAAATGCAATCTGAAATCGTGTATTCTTGTGCATTTATAGGTACATATGAATTTTAAAGGAAAGTGGATTACTAGTGGCACTTCTGAACATTCTATTTCCTTACATGGTTTTAGATTAGGTTGTTAGTTTTAGATAGGAATAGGAATTTGGGAGATTGTATTTCCCATAATTTTTGCAACAACTTTGATAATTTCCACAAGGAATGCTTTGATATTGTGGCCTTTATAAATGTATTATTTTGTAAACAAAGACCATCGCTGCCTAGGAGAAGAAACTATGGATTGGTGATTATTCAGACTTGAATGAAAGTGGATATTTGCACGGCTTTAGCTTCAATATATCATATTTTTGTTCAAGCTTTTGCTTATTTCGATTTGTAATCAAATTTTGACTACTTTAGATATCATAATTTGTTACAGGTTGATGTGATGGGATTTAAATAATGTCCATATTTTATGTCTCTCATTTTATATACAGCAATAAATCTGTTTGCATGTGATGATTAGAAGGTTCATCTTCTTTATTCAATGAACAGTTATATGAAAATTTTCATACTCAGATTTATCTTAATATGATCGTTTGTCAAATTATAAATTGTTGTTGCTACATATCTTACTTGTTCTGTCATTAGCATTCAAAGCATTACTACTTCCCGTTTACGAGAAGCGGTCTGATGCGGGTTGGCCTCATCAAACAACAAACATGTATGCTATGCACAGGACGAATAGGAGATAATATTTCAGGTCAGTTTGCTAGTTTCATCTTATTAGTTTAATCAATATAAGAATTTCCTGCAGTTTAGATACATTGTATTGATTTTTATTTTTATTTCTCAACTAGATAGCTTCCATTTCATTTCATGTTCATAAAAGTTATAAAAAATAAAAAACAAATAGCTTCACTGTCAATTCATATATGATTTTCGCAGGTTTTCAATAAAAATTTGCATTTTGTGAATACTGTACATATAATAGAGATTTAATCATATCGATACACCGTACATTTAATAAGTAGGATTACTATTTTATAAATATTATTTAGCGAACTGTGAATATATATTAGATTTGTATATAGTTTGCAGCAACGATTTTTCACTTAGTTAGTTTCTTTAGTTTTGCTTTTTTCACTTTCCTAGGACTTAGATTGACCGACGGAGCCGCTAAACCCATCAGAGTGGATTAATCCAAACGTATTGGGTTATTTAGACAACCCCGGACCAGATTCACTCCTCCAGTTGATGAGCGGTCAATTTCGCCCGTCAACAAATGGCGCTAGAAGGAGGGTCTGAAAATTATTAATGGACGAGGTGGTCGTAAGACTCCTCCACCACCTACCCACTCACCTATAGTGACAAGAAGTGATTCAAATGACAACATTGTCCCTCAAAAATCAACCACATCAAATGATGATCTACGGATCACAGTTGAACCAGTAACTCCAAATCCTACAGGTGGTGATGTACAAGAGATTGTCCACCAATCTCTCATAAGAACACACAGTGCCTTTGCCCATTTAAGGCAACCAAATCGACCTTTGGACCAACCATTAGATTTCTCTGATATTAGAAAACAACTTGGAGGCACTAACCTCACTTTAAACCCTACAGATCCAATCCTCACTCCTGCAGCAGGAGGATCTGGAATACCACCCTCACCACCTCCTTCATCCCCTTCTTCTTCGGGAGAAGAGTCCTCTGACGAAGGCACTTCCTCATCCCAGCCTTCGACACTGCCCACACCAATGGACAACCATAAAAATCCTTCCAGACCCTGGCTCGACCAAGATGCAGTGGTCGTACCCAGGCCTCAGCATCCCTTACCCAAACATCCAGAGAAGTGGCTCCCTAAATTTGACCCTGACTCTAAAAAGATCGTCGAAGATCACATCAAAAAATTTATTTTATCCATTAGACTCCGTAATGTCGAGCATGAAGATGTAGTCTGCAGATTGTTCCCCTATACTTTCGAGGGAAATGCCTCTACCTGGTACTTTTCCCAACATCCCCATACCATCGTGTCATGGGAAAAGTTTGAATCTTTTTTCTTGAGAAGTTTGGAGACGACAAGTCCCCAGAATTTATAGTCATGGAGCTTTATAGTTTAAGAATGAACCCCAAAGAGAAAATCAAAGACTTTAACCAAATATTCTTAACACTAAAGAACTGAATCCCTACGGATTCGGTGCCTGCTGAGAATCTTATTATAGCATACTATACAAAAGCCTTGCATCAAAGTATATCCATTTGGGTAAAGAGATCTAAGAAATCCACGTTGTTAGAGGCCTTCGAAGAAGACAGTCAAATTGAGAAAGACATCCTCGGCTTAAAAGACACTACTAGCAACGAAATAGAGACTAGTTCATCTTCCAAAAATAAAATTGAAATCCTCCCTAGACCTGCCTAAAACAAAGCGCAACTTGAAAGCTCAGATCTAGAAAACTTACAAAAAGTCATTCAAAAACTGTCAAATCAAGTTATAGATTTGAAAAGGACGGCCGAAGAAGCTTCTTCGAGAAAAGGGCCTTACAAACCCCCATTTAGGAATCCTTTTCCCACCAACCAACCTAATTCAAATACCGAAGGCTTAAATCTAGAAATCCTGCAATTCGCTATTCAAACGATTCTAGAAGCCCAGGATAACTTGATGCCCCCTGAGATCCCTGAGGAAGTAGTTGAACACGAGACAGTTGAAGAAGATGAATCTTCTCTGAACATTTTTGGACACTTCTCGAATAGCATTTTTCAAGCTAATTTTGAGACAGTACATCCCTACAATAATAGGAGTAAGACAACAAACAAGCCTTCTTCTGAAAACACTATGACTTTGCCCCCAAAATAGCCTAAAACAACTGAGACTAAATAGAATTATGCGAACCCAAGCTTAGATTATGATTTAGTTGAAGATCTAAAAAGTTAAGGGCTAACATTTCTCTTTATGAATTATTAAAATTCCCGTTTTTGCTACAAAAAATGTTACAGAATATCGCAGAGAACAGCAAAAATGGCAATCCAAGCAGTAACAGAGTTTTTTAGAATAACCCAAAAGTTCCTCAGAAGGCCTCCGCTAATAATAATTTGGATCCTCATGAGAAGAGAGACCTTCCTGTAAATAATGTAACAAATGTAGATAAATTAGTTTTAGAGGCTACGAGTAAAAAGCAACAAGCTTCCACCATTAGTACTCGGAGAAATGTACCTCCATTTTTGTTAAATTTTGAAATCTTTAATAGGAACATACACAATTGTATGGTAGATTCCGGAGCATCTTCCAATGTAATGTCATGGTCTATGTGTCARAAGATTAATGCTGAAGTTGAACCATCCAMCTTAAAGATCATCCAACTTGATCGAACTAGTGTTAAATTTATAGGTGAATTAAGGAATGTGCTTATAAGATTATCRTCTAACCCCAAAGTTCATCAAGTAATTGATATTATTGTTGTAGATATTCTAGAAGTTTATGGTTTYTTTTTAAGCAGAGACTGGTCAAAACAGCTACAYGGCTATTTCGTGACAGATTGGTCTCACTTTTGGCTGCCCGAGAATGGAAAGCCCAACAAAATCAAGGTAAATCATGAACGTTACCTAAAGTTCACAGTGACAGAATTAAATGATCCCAATGAACCATTTACACCTTCTGCCGATTCACCCGAGATACAAGGGATGGATACCTTTTTCAGTAATTTCATGGCCGAAACTTCTGCTATCACTAGCCCAGAATAGCAGTCTGAAATTGTGACATATATGTAGCCAGCAGTTTCTACCCAATGGTCTCATGCACTCGACAAAAATCAAATATGGTCTCTTTACTTTGATGGGTCAAAATCAAAGGAAGGAGCTGGTGTAGGCTGCATGATTATTGATCCAGCAGGTAACAAAACCCTGATTGCATGCAGGTTAGAGTTTGAATGTACAAAAAACACAGCAAAATATGAGGCTTTATTGCAAGGCCTCAAGAAAGCATTAGATATGAACGTTCAAAATTTGACTGTCTTTGGCGATTCGGAAATCGTGGCTAGACAGGTAAAAAATTATATCCATTGTTTATCTCCACATCTTAAAAGCTACCAATCTGAGGTATGGAATTTGATGAACAAGTTTTATGCTTTTAACATAAATTCTATTCCTAGATTGAATAATTCAGAAGCTGAATTGTTAGCTAATGTAGCTTCGAAACTCTTTCCTGCAGAAAGATTGTCCCCGAATGCATTCTCTGTCAAACTGTTGTTCAGGCCATCCGTCCCCGACAACATCACGAATTGGAGAGTCTTCGACGACGATCAACAAATTATTAGTTTCCTACATATGGAAGAAACTTTCCAAGGCACAGTGATCGATGAATGCACTCATGACGAGAATCTCTGTGACTTCATGGTAATACCAGATCCGAGATCTCCTGAATCTTCATCGGACATGGTAAATTCTATCCCTAAATTTGTAGTTAGATTAGAAAAATTTTATGATCTTCAAGACAAATTCAAAAAATCAGTAAAMTGTAAAACAAATAGTTCCTCTTTAACGTATGAAAAAGTAAACTTGGGAAMTAAAGACAATCCACAGTGCATTAATTTAGGGGTGGGGTGTTCTGAACAAAATAAATCGGCGTTTATTAAATTGTTTAAGGAATTCAAAGATGTTTTTTCTTGAATGTATGATGACCTAAAAACATTTGATCCTAACATCATACAACATGTCATTCTTATGAAACCCCAAGCCTTGTCGTTCCAACAAAAGTTAAGAAAAATGCACCCAAAACTCAAACCGACTGTCAAAAAATAATTAAATAAACTCTTGAATGCTAAGATAATCTTCCCAGTTAGGAACAAACAATGGGTTTCTAATCTTGTCCCTGTCCGAAAGAAGAGTGGTGAAATCTGACTATGCGTTGATTTCCAAAATCTTAAACGAGCGTCTGACAAAGACAACTACCCTGTCCCTCCCATGGAACAGATCCTTCAACAAGTGTCTGGTTCTAAAATATTATCCTTATTGGATGGTTTTTCAGGGTATAACCAAGTCCTGATGTCCCCTCCAAACCAACTTAAAATTACCTTACGCACTCCATGGGGAACCTACGCTTATAGGAAAATGCCCTTTTGACTCATTAATGTTGGTGCCACTTTCCAGAGAACGATGGACATTGCTTTCTGGGGCTTAATCAATCAATCTGTCGTATTTTACCTGGATGACATTACTGTATTCTCGAAAAACAAAGTTGATCATCTAGCTCATTTAAGATCCATTCTACAACGATGTCATAAGTACGGCATTTCCTTAAATCCTAAAAAATCTATCTTCACAGTAGAACAAGGTAAGATCTTAGGATTTATTGTATCAAGCGAAGGGATGATTATCGACCCTGAAAGGACTCAAGTCATCTCAAAACTTCCCCCTCCCTCATCAAAAAATTATGTGCAGTCTTTCTTAGGCCAAATAAACTTTGTCAGGAGATTCGTCCCCAATTTTTCAGAAATGGTGAGGCCTTTACAGAATTTAATAAAAAAGGACGTACAATATCATTGGGGACCCTTACAAAACCAAGCTTTTAATTCAATAAAAAATGCCATAATAGATGCTCCTTCTCTGATGAGCCCCAACTTTTCGCAAGACTTCACTCTCTACACATTTTCTTATGATCGCTCCTACGATGTTGTCCTAACTCAAAAGAATGCTGAAAACAATGAAGTCCCAATTGCCTTTATGAGCTCATCTTTCAAATGCGCAGAACTTAATTACCCAATAGTAGATCAGCAAGCCTATGTTGTTTTTAAATAAGTAAATGACTTCCAATCTTATCTTTTGAAATCTAGGATGAAAATTATCGTCCCTTACCCGGCCGTCAGAAATTTGTTAGTGCAGAAAGAACTAGGCGAAAAGAGGGCGAGATGGGTCACCTCCTTACAAGAGTATGACATAGAAATCACCCCAGCACAAATAGTGAGAGGTCAAGGGCTATGCAATTTAGTCGTTGACTCAGCGGCAGGACAGCAAGAGGAAAATGATGTGTCAAACCCAGGACAACACTACCAAAATTTAATTTATTGTGCACAAAACCCGGTTAGCCCCTAGTATGATGATATAAGATTCTGTCTTGAACATGGGTCAACCCCTCGTCACCTGGATCCCACTAAAATAAGAGTGCTAAGATTGAAATCTGCCTCCTTTCAGTTGATTAATGGTATTTTGTTTCGTAAAAATTTTGATGGAGTACTAATGCGTTGTCTTGAGAAAGATGAAGCAGAAAAGGTCTTATTAGAATTGCACGCAGGAGAAGCTGGTGGGAATTTTGGTGGAGATACCACTTCCCATAAAGTATTAAGAGCAGGTTATTACTAGCCTACACTTTTTAAATATGCTCATGCCTTGTGTCGCAAGTGTGTTATTTGTAAAAAAGCATCCGGAAAAATACAGAAACCAACCTTCCCTTTGCAGCCTGTTTCAGTAGACTCCCATTTTCAGTAGTGGGGTCTTGATATTATAGGTCCAATCAATCCGCCATCCTCACAGAAGCATAAGTTTATCATAACATCCATGAATTACTTCACCAGATGGTCTGAGGCTACCCCATTAAAATTTGTAAATACCAGTCAGGTAATTGTCTTTTTGAATTCAAATATGATTACTCGTTTCAGTATCCCTGACTGTCTAGTATTCAATAACGCTTCATATTTTTCATCTCTTGAGATGAGTGATTTCGCTCTAGAAAAAGGAATTAAATTAAAATATTCTACCAGCTATTACTCTCAAGGAAATGGATTGGAAGAATCAACTAATAAAAATCTGATTAAAATCATCAAGAGAACGATATCTGAAAACCATAAAAACTGGCATAATGCACTGTTAAACGCAATCTGGGTTGATAGAGTAACTCCAAAAACCGTTGTGGGTAACTCTCCCTTATTTCTCGTCTATGGTAGAGAGGCAATTCTGCCACCACATATTCTTCTTCCCTCACTGTAGCTATCATAGAAAATACAAGAAGAGGACTGCCCCCCTTTGGAGAATCGAATTAACACATTATTAAAACTAGAGGAAGTGAGGGCTCAAGCAAAATGGAAATTGGATCAGCATCAACTTGTGGTTAAAAGCTGGTTTGATTTCAACTCTTCCTCTGACAAGAACTTTGAAGTAGGTGACCTTGTCCTAAAATGGGACAAACCACATGAGGGAAAGGGAGAGCATACAAAGTTTCAGAACTTATGGCTAGGACCGTTTTTTATTGCTGAGAAATTGGGTCACAACTCTTTCAGATTACAGAGTCTAAAGGGACAGCCAGACACCTATCCAGTGAATGGCCAAGCTCTAAAAAGGTATTTCACTTGATGACAACCCTATGTACACTGTGTAAATATTTTTCCTTTGTTTGCTTTTCATTTTTCTTTGTTGTTTTGGTTTTGATTTCTCCCTTATTGCTTACCAGTTTTTACTTTTGAAATACATATACCTGTATCATGAACTGTTCAGACTAAGAGAACAGAAAAATTTCTCCTCTGAAATGACTGCTGAAAGTTTGTTTAAACATCAATTATGATATGCCTCTGAAATTTACAACCATGTTAAAGAAAGCTTGTTGTTTGAAAAGTGTTTTTTGATTTCAATCTCTAACTAAAGCTTTTCACAATCATCCATAAAAAAATTCTTCTTACGTTGTCCCTGTTCCTTAAGAGAACAACTCAGAGATGTCTCCCTACATTCAAAGGTCGGTTTATCAATAAACTATCTCTAGATCTTAATGAAGGTCAGTTAAAAATTCTCTCAAGGTCTGTAATTTATTAAAATATTTCCAAAATATCACAATTTTCAGCGTCACCACGCTCGATTAAATATCTTTAAAATAAAATAAATCATTAAAGAGTTGTGGGAAATGCCTGTAAACCCGCTGGGATACTGAACAGGTTTGCTGGCAATGGGTAAATGATTGCATGACGCTAATATAACTTCGTCGGGGTACTAAACAGGCCCGCTGGCAGCGAAGCAATGTCGGGTATATGAAAATTCTCAGATATGAAATCTCTTGACCTTAATGTCCTTCGTTCTGATCCTGAACTTCCTGGCAGGATACGGATATTGGAGTGGGTTAAATGGTGACCTTGTCAAGTCTATAGACGCATGCTGGTAGCAGTGGCTCTGTCAACAGTATTGGAGATTTTAACCTTAATATCGTGACTCGCTTTTGTTAAGATTGTCATCAGTTTTCATCTTTTAAAATAACAAGCTGGAATTTTTAAGATTGATAATGATGTTCAAACAATTTTCTGGTTGTTTTCAAGTTGAAGTTTTTCTCATTATCCTAATCTGGACTTGTTCATTTGGCAGAGATAACTGCTTCTACCAGTGAGTTGCCATTGTTGGTAGCCATATTGATCTCTATCTTTTTCTTTACAAGCTGCCTACACAAGGTTTTTGAACCCTCATTACTCGTCGCAACTTTTAAACGACACCACTATATTTCACTTGTGCATACCTGCTTTTCATTTTTTTTTTCATGACTACAAGTGTGAAAACCCACAGTTAGAATTCATGATGATTACATCAAAATGATCATTCGATTTATCATGAATCTATTTGTTTATGTGGTTATAACTCTTTGACCTCAAACACACCACTGGTCATATATTTATCAAAAAACCAAACATTTATGTTTTTGATTATTATTAATATGGTGTTGATTTACAAAATCTTTGACGCAATGGTTTGATTGAATGCATTAATTTTTGGGACAAATCGTGGTTATATGATAATTCATTTGACATGTTGATTAAAATCCTTTTTGATATGCACTGTTATGATTTGAATGTACCAAGGTGTCATTCCAAGTACAGCCCAACATGATATTCATGCATAGTCCCAATTTACTCCACCATCCTCCCACGCATAGCATTAACGCTCCGCTCTTGCATTTCGGGTTTCCTTTTCTTTGTGTTGGGGAAGCTTCGGGAAAAAAGTTCAGTGTATACCCTGTCAAACCCTCTCACCGAATACATTGTTGATTTTTTGCTATTAGCTATGGCTCCTGTAGTGCGAATTGAACCCAACAGTGTCCAAACTTTGTTGTTATTTGATAATGCCCGAGAGGACCTAGAGAGGAATGGTTGGCGGGTTTTTATTGAGAATTTCGAGGGTTTCAACCTGGGAGTTGCTCAACAATTCACACTAACATTCGATGGGTGTAGAGCCAAAATTAGCGATATCCAGCTCGAGTTGAATGAGAATTTCATTAGCTCAGACACTGGTTTGCTAACTGAGGGTCAAAGATGGTTTAAAAAATCAAAGGTCGACGAAGTACCCTGGCCACTGTTGTTTACTTCAAGGAATATCAATAGTTGCGACAAAGGTATGCCCGTTACAGCTCTTAAATCTAGATGGCATGATTTGTTGGCTATTATCAAGCATTTTTTTACATGTGAGGGTAGATACGGTCTAGTTTTCCTATACCACCTACGACTACTCATGAGTTTCATATATTTTCCCTTAAATAGGTCGTATTTTCTCCTTGGAAKTTTGTATAAAATGGGTAAGAACTTCAAAAGGGAGAAAGTCGACTCCAGCCACTTCCACCACTGTTTATTTAAAATTATTATGGTTCATCAGTTGAACTTGAATGGMAATTGTTGGGACGCTTTCTTGTTGAGGAATGGTTTTTCCATTCCTGAAATAGGACAAGTTGACAAAACCATTGTTACAGAAACCCTTGTCGGGCCTTTCATCCCCCTTCCTATGCTCTTTCCCTCTGTTGAAAGGGAGAAATCCGACTCCATCCTCTTCCACCACTGTTTAATTAAAATTATTATGGTTCATCAGTTGAAGTTGAATGGCGATTATTGGGACGCTTTCTTGTTGAGGAATGGTTTTGTCAGTCCTAAAATAGGACAAGTTGACAAAATCGTTGTTACAGAAACCCTTGTTGGGCCTATCATCCACCTTCCTACGCTCTTTCCCTCTGTTGAACCCTCAACCTATCCGAACGATGCCCAACCCAACACCCTACCTGATTCATGTCCAAAAGATGGCGGTAAGCCTGTTAAAAGGTCTGAAAGGAAAAAAGGTAAGGGTAACAATGATATCAATTAAAAAGGTAAAAATGCCACTCGTTGGGTTTAACGGTGTGCTCATAATAAACCTAAAGAAAACCCAAACCAAAAACCTATCCTGTTGAGTGAAGATTCTGATTCCAAAATTGAACGGTTTCTAACCGAAGAGTATCCATACTCGCACAGACTTTGTTCAGTTAAGCCCTATGACTATGTAACGAACCTCCCGCCGTGTCTTAAAGATGACCCCAACTTCCCTAGGATCAAACTCGACAGAGAACCTACTATTCAATTAAGAATTTCCTCACCTGTAAATACACGACCTGATCAACCATAGTGCAACGAATGTAAGTCGTGGCTCAACCGATATTATACAGACGTCCCTTTGCTCCAATCTCGGATCAAGTTCCTAGAGGACCAAGTGAATGTGCTAACTAAAGAGAACGACAGATTGCAAGCTAATGATAAAAGACAGAAGACCACAGGCTCTGTTGTTTTCAAAAATGTAGAGGCAACCACTGCCATTGTCAATTCAAAAATAGCTTGATCAAAAAGAATCCCTGAAACCGAGGTATGGTATATTAAGAGTGATTTTAAAATGATTTTGTTTGTGTTTTGAATTATCATGTAGGATTTGTTTTCTCAAATCACATCCATTTCTGATTTGATTGAATGGATAAAACACGATTCTGATTATAATAATAACTAGCTACATAATCGTGAGATTCTGTAGCTAGTCATTAAAATTTGAATTTTTTTTATTTTACAACTAAAATGCAATATGAAATCGTGTATTCTTGTGCATTTATAGGTACATACGAATTTTAAAGGAAATTGGATTACTAGTGGCATTTTTTAACATTCTATTTCCTTACATGGTTTTAGATTAGGCTGTTAGTTTTAGATAGGAATAGGAATTTGGGAGATTGTATTTCCCATAATTTTTGCAGCAACTTTGATAATTTCCACAAGGAATGTTTTGATCCTGTGGCCTTTATAATTGTATTATTTTGTAAACAAAGACCATCGCTACCTGGGAGAAGAAACTATGGATTGGTGATTATTCAGACTTGAATGAAAGTGGATATTTGCACGGCTTTCGCTTCAATATATCATATTTTTGTTCAAGCTTTTGCTCATTTTGATTTGTAATCAAATTTTGACTACTTTAGATATCATAATTTGTTACAGGCTGATGTGATGGGATTTAAATAGTGTCCATATTTTATGTCTCTCATTTTATATACAACAATAATTATGTTTACATGTGATGATTAGAAGGTTCATCTTCTTTATTCAATGAACAGTTATATGCAAATTTTCATACTCTGATTTATCTTAATATGATCGTTTGTCAAATTATAAATTGTTGTTGCTACATATCTTACTTGTTCTGTCATTGGCATTCAAAGCATTATTTCTTCCCGTTTACGAGAAGCATTGGTAAAGATTTGATGCGGGTTGGCCTCATCAAACAACAAACGTGTATGCTATGCACAGGACGAATAGGAGATAATATTTCAGGTCAGTTTGCTAGTTTCATGTTATTAGTTTAATCAATATAAGAATTTCTTGCAGTTTAGATACACTGTATTGATTTTTATTTTTATTTCTCAACTAGATAACTGCCATTTCATTTCCTATTCATAAAAGTTATAAAAAATCAAAAACAAATAGATTCATTGTCAATTCAGATATGATTTTCGCAGGTTTTCGATAAGAATTTGCATTTTGTGAATATTGTACATATAATAGAGATTTAATCATATCAATACACCGTACATTTAATAAGTAGGATTACTATTTTATAAATATTAGTTAGCGAACTGTGAATGTATATTAGATTTGTATATAGTTTGCAGCAGCTGTTTTTCACTTAGTTAGTTTCTTTAGTTTTGTTTTTTTCACTTTCCTAGGACTTAGATCGGCTGACGGAGCCGCTAAACCCATCGGAGTGGATTAATCCAAATGGCTTGGGTTATTTAGACAACCCCAGACTGGATTCACTCCTCTAGTTGACGAGCGGTCAATTTCGCCCGTCAACAAGAGTTTATCTCCAAAATTGTACCAAATAAAGAGCTTAAATTTTTACCATATGTACCTAGATATGTCTTATGAATAGCCTCATAATTTCACCACGTTCTAGAAACAAATTTATAGAGAAAATGGTAAGATGACCTATAAATAACATACCTTATAACACATCACCAAAAGACATCATCCTCCCTTGAAATTCGGTCTTCTTTACTTCATATTTCCTCTGAAATTCAACTTATATCTCCTTGTTCATTAACAAATTTGTGTGTGTTTAAAATGAATGTATAATGATATGTATTTATTCCCTTTATGTCACTTTCTTTTAAAATTAGGGTCTTCATGTAGTTTTTTCTTCAATTCACATTGTCATCTTCAAAAATTCATTTCTCCTCAATCGTGAGAATCCACGTGATGTGCCACATACCACCAGAAGCGGAATGAATTATACTATCCATCCATGGGTGTTGTTTATGTATTTGTAATTTCCTTAATGTCTATCTAATTCAATCAACTATGGGTTCCAAAAGCTAATGTCTAGGGTTGACATTAATGACTACAACCAATGACTAGGGTTGACATCAATGACAACAACCAATATTCCAACACAATTAACCTAAGAAAATCATGAACTCCACACAAAAAGGCACATTATGCACATATTTTATTTTTTCATTACAATTTGAGTGCATACACGAGTTTTTGAAGGGAAACAAGCATATATAAAGTTGGATACACTCTATGACGGATCAAAAGTAGCATATGGCTTGCCAAAGAGTGCTTTTTAAAGAACTTGAGGGGAAATTTTGTTCTGCAATTGAAGATGGATTTGGGATTAGGACCAACAAGTGCATCTATGAATATGAAGTGAAAAAATATGTTATAATAGTCACAACATGAAAATTGAGTGGACACAATACTATTTTACCACTTTGATTTATGTCCAAATTATCATTACAAATAATTCTATAACGAGGATTATCTGGTTCCTTTCTCTCACAAAGAATAAATTGAAAATTTATATCTTTAAATTAAATCTAAACAAATCATGGACAATATGGGAAACCTATTAAAATCATCTACAAACTTCATAGTTTTGAAGTTCAAAAATGAATGTATCATCTTTACATAATTACACAAATATGTATGGTTGAAATTTTACAACCAAAAAGCCACACATAAAAATTATTGCACGAGTCTAAAATCTTGCAATGATGATTATGTGATTCTTTCTCTCACAAACAATAAATTGAATTTTTTTTATTTCTAAATGAAATTTTATTATGAAAGATATTAAAATTTTGTGTACACTTCAAAGTTGTGAAATTTAAAAATGAATATGACATTTTCATGTAATTACACAAATATACACGGTCGTAAAAATTATTAGATGAATTTATGATACATATAAAAACTATATATCTATATAACTTTGCCCATTTGGACAGGGGGCAATAACTCAGGTGTTATTACTGCAAAAAATGCATATGATGCCATAGCTTCGAAGTTATGGATCCATAGTGCAAAACTCAGATGTCATTACTGAAAAAATGCATATGATGTCATAGCTTCGAAGCTATGGATCCATTGTGAAAATTGGTGGCACGACTCCCTTTGGAAGTGGGACTTACCTCCAAAAATCAAACTATTCACCTAGTCAATGATGGAAAATAGGATCCTCACTTGGGAAAATTTACAAAAAAGAGGGTTCTCTGGACACAGCATTTGTGCTCTTTGCTTGCAAGATTCTGAAACAACTCTTCATTTGGTGATGCACTGTAGGTTTTCTCAATATGTTTGGAAAGAGACTTTAGAAACTTACAATATAAATTCTTTTTGGTGTGGTATAAATTTTCATTCGTGTTTCAAAGACTGGTGTTGTACACAACCAAAGTGGCACATGTTTCCCTCTATAATCTATTGGCAAATTTGGTTGGAATGAAACATGGTTATTTTCGAGGAAGGAGGGGATTCAATAGTCTCGGTCTCACCCAGGATTTTGGCATGGTTAAGAAAAAAAAGGTCCTAAACCAACCATCGTTTTATACAAAAAATCCTCCTCTTCTAAAAGAGGGAAGATCAATTGGATGGTTTGATGGGGTTGCACAAGGAAGAGGTCAGTTTAGTGGAGCAAGAGTAGTCATCAAGGTAAACTTGCCCATAGAGTATAGGTGGATGATAAATTGTGGATCAGGTTCAAATACCATAGTTGAATTATTGGGTGTTTGGGCACTATTAACTCTGGCAAATCACTTCCATATCTATGATATTTAGATGTTTGGGGACTCAAGTACTTACATTGAGTCATTGAATAAAAAATACACCCTCCAGGTCTTGTATTTGATTTTCTATAAATACCGAATAATGGAACTCCTAAAGGAATTCACAGCCCTTGAATTTTCACATATTTGCAGGGCCTTCAACCAGGAGGTGGACGAGTTATCAAAACAAGATTTTCATCAATAGGAAGGAAACATAACTTATTATCAGATGGAATATGGACTTGTGGGGACGAAACTATTTTTAACCCTTTTTTGAGGCGATTTTAACTTGGTTCAGTAGTCAGGTTTCTTCACTTATTTTGTTGTTCGGGTCAAAGAGGGGGATGCTACCTCCCAGGACATAGGGAGGTATTTTTGAGTCATTGACTAGGATGGAGGGACATTTGTTTAAAAATATCCTCTGTGTCTTTTCTTAAGTCAAATTTATGTTTGTCAAGAGGAATGTTAAATGTTGGTTTTTTGTTATTGCTCATATATGTATTTAGAAAGAAAAATTATATATATATATATATATATATATATATATATATATATATGAGGAATTTTTCTGTTGGAAAAAAAATTTACCCATTACAAAATAATCTTACAGCAATGATTATGTGGATTCTTTCTCTCACGGACTATAAATTAAAAATCTCTCTTTAAATTAAACTAAAACAATGTACAAACACATCTAAACAATGTATGAACACTATGTGAAACTTATTACAACCATGCGTGCACTTCAAAGTTTTGAAGTTCAAACATGAATATGGCATATTCACATTATTACAAAAATAGACATTGTAAAACTTTGACAACCAAAAAGCCACGCATATAAATTATGAAATGAGTCATGATAGATATAAGAGAACATATATAAAATTGTTGTTTAATCATTTTGGTTTGCACATATAAAATTAATGTTCGAAGCATTTTGGTTTTTAAGAATTATAATTTTATTATTATATTAATATAAAGTTTTTAAGTATATCATTAGAGAGCCAAGGAAAAGGAGTTAAAGGATAGGTAGGTTTTAGAGGCTATTATTCAACTATGGACTACCTTGTTATGCTTAGTGTTGTAACCTAGGTCTTCACCCCTACCTCTCCTCTCCCTTTTCCCTATGACTTCATCAAATTTGTCCTCTTTTGGTTGATAAAGTCGGTTTCCCGTCTGTTCAATAACTTGGTTTTCTTTTTTGGCTTGCTTGAATGATTCTTTGCGTAGAGTTTTTTATGTTTTTCTTGAAGGATAAAATACATGTTGTGTTTCGTTCAAAATGTTTATCATCGTGTTTTCCATTGATTGAGATCAAAACAAGTTGACCAAGCCTTTTTTTATGCATAGGAAACGCCCGTGCACAAATGCAGCAATCCAAAGTAGACAATTTTGGGCTCAGATTGTAGGAACAGACAGGTTAACTTTCGATGGTGGAGATCCATCAGGCCAATCATATCAACATTTTTTCGTGCATTCGGAGTGTCGAAATCGTGTGGGGTTAAACAAGAAGAGAGAACCCACAAAGTACAAGAATTAACCAAAGTCCCAAAGAGTTGAAGTCCTGAAGTCCTGAGAGCCTACCACGTCACTCCGGGCCCATACCACTCTGAGAGATTTCCAAGCACAACATTCATAAACTCTCGAAGCCCAAACACCCAAAGTCTCGAAGTGAATTTGGATCATCCATCAGCAAGGAAACGTGGAGGAATATATTTCACTTCAAAGACTTAGCACTTTGGAAGGTTTGTGAAGCACTAGAGAAAGAATTACCCGAAGTCCTGAGAGCCTGCCACGTCACTTCGGGCCCATACTACTCCGAGAGAACTTCATGCTTTACAATCCAAAACTCCCAAACACTGAAGTGTCGAAGTGTTGAAGCACGCAACAGTCATCTGTCAGGACGTTTGGCACTCATCCGTGGAGACACATGGCTTCCATCTGGACCTGATATGTGGCACTCATTTCTGGTCATTTGGGACCTATCATTTGCTCATCTTTGAGTGACACGTGTCACTCACCTTATGTGACATATCAATAGTCATGACATCATATGACATCTGGCCACCACGTCAGATTCGGAGACATAGAACTCCGGGATATTTCCAAGCATAACATTTACAATCTCCCAAAGCCCGAACTCTCGAAGCAAATCTGGACCGTTCATCAACGAGGACACGCAACGACAGATCTCCCTCTTCAGATATACAGAAATTTGGAGGATTGCACATGAAAGGATACTAAAACTCCTGAAGCCTGAACTCCTGAAGTGAATTTGGACCGTCTAGATCCAGATGCCACATGGAGGCATATCTCTCACTTCGTAAATGCAACACTCTAGAGGATGGTAAGAAATATGCATTGAAAAGGCCTAAAGCCCGAACTCCCAAGTAATTTTGGACCGTTGATCTCAAATCATAAAGAACCATTGATCCTTGCAGCAGGTAATAAAGGAATATCACTCGGATCACATATTGTGACACGATCGATGACCACACTTCATTGTGGGGACGTAAACTGTTCAAACATTAATTTTCCAAAGATGTCCCGCAATTAGAACCATGGTATTGTTGGAAAGGTATGCGGAAACTTGCGGTGGATTGTGGGGGTTGGAACGGTGTGGACCCAAACCACCCTCAACAACTTCCACAATCATGTGCTTATATGACAGCAGGTCACCGTGTCACCTCCACTCACACTCCTTCTACCAATCAATTTTCTCCACATGTTCCCCCGACTACTCCCCATATCACCTCCACGCATCTTGTCTTCATATTGGACGCTCGCCTCCACGTCTTCATGTTCACGACTAGGTCATCACAATGAAAGTGAGGAGAAGAGTCAGTTATAGTAAAGATAGAGTGCGCTTAGCTTCCAAAAGCTTAGACATAGACAGAGAGTTAAGTCTTAGTCACAGGTTGGCACAAATTGGTTCCAAAACACTTCAATAGACTAACTCTTCCTCAAGTAGAGATCTTCTCATGCAGCCAGTTGTCTCCAGTGGCCTCCAACATCTCACAGACATTCCATTACTCAACACAAATATTTGTTTTGTCACTCCAAGGACTATTTTCTTCCAATTCAGTTCCTTCAGCGCATGCATCAGTTCTGTCTCAGAGACAGTAGTAGTTTTTAATTGATTAATTCCATCATTTTCTTGGATTAGATACAAGAGTGGTATTTTGTGTGTGATAAGAACCACTATTGTTGATTAAATCCAATGTCTTGGTGAAGTTAATAATTTTTTCCACAAACAGTTACCTAAAATTAGATCTCGGTCCCCTAAGGACGAGAACCTCTGCAACTCTGTTAAATAGGGGGTATTTGAATGTTTTGAGCGTCGGATTTTTTGGGAAAGGATAGCACCACATCATATTGGTTGGACCCGTTCTATGCATGGATTAAATAACTCTACCTGGTGAACATACTCTTTATGACAGTGTTCAAACCTTCATGTGTTTTTATCTTATCTTGAATGCAGTTTTTGATTTATGCAAAGTACATGTCATTTCCTTTCAGTGTAACTTGTCTTTATTGATATGCAACCTGTGAAAACAACTAATTCTTGGTGAAGATCTATTTTTATCGCAACTTGGAGTAATTGTGTCTTGATACACGTTTAATGTCTTGAAATAATGTTTTAAGTATTGAACTTCTTGCAGCAAATTATTCATTTAGTAGTATGTTGTTTCCCTTTATTTTCTATTATTTCACTGGTCTTTCATCAATGTGCCAACGGCCAAGGAGGACCCTCATCCATATCATTTTTCCAACCCAACCTTTATTTTTTCTTGGTAGAACAACCCTTTGACCAACCAACAAAAATTAAAAGAAACAACCATTCCAAACTGATAGGTGGCCTAGCTTTTCCCTTTAGCAGTCAGGTGCATACCTTAGGACCAACATATTCTGGCGCTGCTACTGGGGAATGGAGTAATGAAATATATTTCCTTGAGAGAAAGACAATGATCAGATCTGATCTTTGATAGTGAACAAAGACCATACACGTTCAGACTGCATATCATCCACTTGGCGACTCCATGGTTAAATAATCCAATGGCGACTAAACAGTTTTAAGAAGTCATATTTTCAGATGGAAGCCATCTTGGCTTGGAGGTTTTCTCCATTAAATTTCTTAGTTGTTTTGGTTTTCCAAATGTTGTTCCTACTAATATGAGTGGGGTGATTTTTTGCCCAGATTTAGAGAACATAGAGATGACAACCCTGTTGAGCATTTGCCTGAGTTTCATGAACTCATGCATCAGTGGGAAATACATCATGAGGATGTATTAAAGAATATGTTCATGTACTCATTAGAGGGATATGCTCGCGAGTGGTTTCGATCCTTGCCCCCTGCTAGAATCTCCTCCCTGGAACAATTCCATGTTGCATTCAGTAAGAATTGTAAAAGGTTTTTTCCAACTGATTTACTTTTTGAGAACTGCTGTGAATAATTTGAATCTCATATTCGACAGTCACTTATTAGTTCTTATAGTAGTGAAAATAAAGGGGACTTTTACGTTGAGGAAGTGGAGGAAGACTCGGTTACATATGAGTCTTCTTCTGATGCTTTTATTCAAAAAGATGATGTTGGGAATTACATTAATGATGAAATTGATGATAACAAGGCTTTGGATACATATTGCATTATTATAGGTGACTCAGATAGTCGTTGTTATGATACATCTATTGTTCTATATTCTCATAAATATTTGATTAACTCTGAGGAAAGTGATGTTGAAGGTCACGAGAAATTTTTTCCCCTTCCTTCTGAAATTGTTGAGTGACAGGGAATCTATAATTCTGAATATGACATTCTAGAGCTAGAATGAGGAAAAACCAGCAATGCATAAGACATACCCATTCATTTCAAACAAAAAGATGAGCAGTATCAGGAGTATTTTTCTAGCATTTATGGTTGTGAATCACATGACTTTCATGAGCCTTTTCAACGAGGACAAGAGAAACTCAGTCTTGTCTATAATGCATATCTTACACAACAACAACTTTGTCCTCTCAACCAGTTGGAGGCTTTTCATGATTTTCAAGATCCAATAGTGAGATGGATGGATTCTTATTTTTCCAAAATCCCAAAGGTTAGAAGTTTCAACATGATCATCATTTGCACCTGTAAGTACCAGATGCTTGCCAATTTTTTGTCACATTTGATATATCCTCTTTGGATTATTCTAAATAGTGACCTGCACAAAGTTAAAGTTCTCATTCAAATGTTTTCTTGGTTTTATTGTAAGTGGAATTACACATGATTGAGTTGGTTTTTAGCTGAATAGAGTAGGTAGTAGTAGAATAAGCTCATAGTTTGAGCATTTAGTTTTTTAATTTTAGTTCACTGATTGTTTTTCAATGTGTTGGTTTTCAATAGCTTTTTGAATAAGAGACTCCATAGCCCAACAAAGGCACTGAGGTTTAGCTACAGTTTCAAGTTTCAGTAAAGACTCCATAGCCCAACAAGGCACTAGGGTGTAGTCTCAGTTTTTAATTCAATAAAATGCATGGTTGAAACACAGTAGCAGATAACACATGGCTAATAGAAAAATAGAGGTAAGAAATGGAAGGTAAGAGAAGTTATTTAATCTCGAGGCACCGATCTACAGTTATTATCACCTCACAGGGATGAGCTATCCCCAGTTGGAGCCAATGTTGTAACCTAGGTCTGCACCCCTTCCTCTCCTCTCTCTTTTCCCTATGCCTTCATCGAATTTGTCCTCTTCTGCTTGATAAATTCGGTTTCATATATGTTCAATAACTTGGTTTTCTTTGTTGGCTTGCTTGACTAATTCTTTGTGCGGATTTTTTTTTTTTTTCTTGAAGGATAAAATACATGTCGTATTTGGTTAGGAATGATTGTCATCGTGTTTGTCATTGATTGAGCTCACATCAGGTTGACCAAGGATTTTTGTATGCATAGGAAGCACCTGTGGACAAATGCAGCAATTCAGAGCGGTCAATTTTGGGCTCAAATTGTGGGAACACACAGTTTAACTTTCGACAGTGGATATCCATTAGGCCAATCATATTGACAGTTTTCATGCATTTGGAGTGTCGAAATCGTGCGGGGTTTAACATCAATAGAGAACCCACGAAGTACAAGAATTACCCAAAGTCCCAAGATCCTACCACGTCACTCCGGGACCATACCACTCCAGGATATTTCCAAGCACAACATTCATAAACTCCCAAAGCCCAAACACTCGAAGTCCTGAAGTAAATCTGGACTGTCCATCAGCAAGGACACGTGGAGGTCGATATTTCACTTTAGAGACTTATCACTCTGGAAGGTTTGTGAAGCACTGCAACAAGAATTACTCGAAGTCCTGAAGAGCCGAAGTCCCGAAGTCCCGAGAGCCTTCCACGTCACTCTGGGCCCGTACTACTCTGGGAGAACTTCATGCCTCACAATCCAAAACTCTCGAACGTTGAAATGTTGAAGCACACGACACTCATTCGTTAGGACTTGTGGTACTCATCTGTGGAGAAACATGGCTTCTATCTGGCCCTGGCATGTGGCACTCATTTCTAGTCATTTGGGTCCTATAATTCGCTCATATTTGAGTGACACATGTCACTCACCTTATGTGACACATCAACAGTTGTGACATCATATGGAATCTATCTGCCACGTCAAATTTAGAGACTTAGCACTTCGAGAGATTTCCAAGAACAACATTTACAAACTCTCAAAGCCCGAACTTCCAAAGAAAATCTAGACCATCCATCAACGAGGACACGCGGTGACAAATATACCTCTTTGGATATACAACACTTCGGAGGATTACGTGAGAAAGGAGATGAAAACTCTCGAAGCACGAACTCGCGAACTGAATATGGACTGTCTATATCCAGAGTTCACGTCCAGGTAGATCTCTTAATTCAAAAATGTGGCACTCTGGAGGATGGTAAGAACTATGCATTGAAAAGGCCTGAAGCCCAAACTCTCGAAGTAATTGCAGAACGTTGATCTCAAATCAACAAGAACCATTGATCCTTGCAGCAAGTAAGAAAGGAATATCACTCATATCAAATATTGTGACACGATCGACGACAACACTTCATTGCAGGGAGGTAAACTGCTTGAACGTTAATTTTCCAAAACGGTCACAAAATTGGAACCATGGTATTTTTGGAAAGGTACATGGAATCTTGTGGGGCATTGCGGGGATCGGAGTGGTGTGGACCCAAGCCACCCTCGACAACTTCCACAATCACGTGCTTATATGACATTATTTCACCGCGTCACCTCCACTCACCTCTACTCACACTCTCTCTACCGCTCAACTTTCGCCACCTGTTCCCCGACTAATCCCCATATCACCTATCACCTCCATGCATCATGTCTTCCTATTGGATGCTCACCTCCACATATTGATCCAGGTGGATATC
>JZKD02S0359559.1:117948-128558 GCA_000966675.3 Picea glauca | reverse complement strand
AGCCGTCACATCTCTTCTCAGAGATAAGCTGCCACCATTCTAGCGAGTCTTTCACTCTGTATTTTTACAGTCTCTGTATATTTATTTCATTAATAGAAATCATGTATTACTGTATCTCTGTGTTTATGGTTTCATCTCTGATATATTTCTGTTATATTACTGGATATACGCGATATCTCTGTGCATTTCTTTATTATATCTCCGCTCTCATTTCGTGCCGAAAATAATCCGGATCACATATTCTTGTTCACAACCAGGTCATCACAGTGAAAATGAGGAGAAGGCCCAGTTACAGTCGAGATGGAGTGCACTTAGCTTCTAAAATCTCAGACACAGATAGAGAGTTAAGTCTTAGTCACAGGTCGACGCAGATTGGTTCCAAAACACTTCAGCAGACTACCTCTTCCTCAAGCAGAGATATGCTCATGCAGCATTTTTCTCCAGTGGCCTCGAATAGCTCACAGGAATGCCATTACTCAACACAGAGCTCTGTTCTATCACTCCAAGGCTTATTTTCTGCCAATTCAGTTCCTCCAACGCATGCATCAGTTATGTCTCACAAACATTAGTAGTTTTTAGTTGATTAATTTCAGCATTTTCTTAGATTAGATACAAGAGTGGTCTTCTATGTGTGATAAGAACCACTCTTGTTGATTAATTCCAGTGTCTTAGTGAAGTTAATAATTTGTTACACAAATAGTTACCTAAAATTATGTCTCAGTCCCCTAAGGACAAGAACCTCTGCAACTCTGTTAAATAGGGGGTCTTTGAATGTTTTGAGGATCATATTTTTTGGGAAAGTATAGCACTACATCAGACTGGTTGGACCCATTCTATGAATGGATTAAAGTTCTCTACCTGGTGAACATACTCTTTATGATAGTGTGTCATTCAAATCTTCATGTGTTTTTATCTTATCTTGAATGCAGTTTTTTATTTTTGCAAAGTACATGTCATTTCCTTTCAGTTATTGTGTAACTTGTCTTTATTGATATGCAACTTGTGAAAACAGCTAATGCTTGGTGAAGATTTGTTTTTATCACAACCTGAAGGAGTAATTGTGTGTTGATACACTTTTAATGTCTTGAAATGATATTTTAAGTATTGAACTTCTTGCAGCAGATTATTCATTTAGTAGTTTGTTGTTTCCCTTTGTTTTCTATTTTTTCACTGGTCTGTCATTAGTGTGCCACCATCCAAGGAGAACCCTCATCCATATCATTTTTCCAACCCAAACTTTCTTTTGTCTTGGTATAACAACCCTCTGACCAACCAACAAAAATTAAAAGAAACAACCATTCTAAATTGATAGGTGGCCTAGCTTTTCTCTTTAGCAGTCAAGTGAATAACTTAGGACCAACATCATCTGGCATCATTGCCAAGGAACAGAGCAATGAAATATAATTCCCTCGGAGAATGACAATGATCTGATCTGATCTTTTATAGTGAACAAAGACCAGACACATTCAGACTACATATCATTCACCTAGCAACTCCATGGTTAAAGAATCCAATGGTGACTCCATAGTTTTAAGAAGTCATATTTTCAGATTGAAGCCATCTTGGCTTGGAGGTTTGCTCCATTAAAATTCTCAGTTTCTCCTAGTTTTCCAAATTTTGTTCCTACTATAGATGAGTGGGGTGATTTTTTGCCCAGATTTAGAGAACATAGAGATGACAACCCTGTTGAGAATTTGCTTGAGTTTCATGAACTCATGCATCATTGGGGAATACATCATGAGGATGTATTAATGAATATGTTCATGTACTCATTAGATGGATATGTTCATGAGTGGTATCGATCCTTTCCCCCTACTAGAATCTCCTCCCTGGAACAGTTCCGTGTTGCATTCAATAAGCAATGTAAAAGGTTGTTTCCAGCTAATTTACTTTTTGAGAACTTTTGTGAAGAATTTGAATCTCATATTCAACAGTCACTTATTAGTTATTCTAGTAGTGAAAATAAAGGGGACTTTTCCATTGAGGAAGTGGAGGAAGATTCGGTTACATATGAGTCTTCTTCTGATCCTTTTATTCAAAAATATGATGTTGGGAAATACATTAATGATGAAATTGATGATAACAAGGATTTCGATACATCTTGCATTATTCTAGATGACTTAGATATTCGTTGTTATGATACATCTATTGTTCTATGTTCTCATAAAGATTTGATTAACTGTGAGGAAAGTGATGTTGAAAGTCATGAGCAAGTTTTTCCCCTTCCTTCTGAAATTGTTGAGCAACAGGAAATATATAAGTCTGAAGATGACATTCTGGATCTAGAACGAGGAAAAATCAGAAATGAAAAAGACATACCCGTTCATTTCAAATAACAAGATGAGCAATATCAAGAGTATTTTTCTTCCCTTTATGGTTGTGAATCACATGACTTTCATGAGCCTTTTCAACGAAGACATGAGCAACTCAGTCTTGTCTATAATGCATAACTTACACAACAACAACTTTTTCCTCTCAACCAGTTGGAGGCTTTTCATGAGTTTCAAGGTCCCATCGTGAGATGGATGGATTCTTGTTTTTCCAAAATCCCAAAGGTTGGAAGTTTAGCATGATCATCATTTGCAACTTTCAGTACCAGATGCCTGCCAAATTTTTGTCACATTTAATATATCCTCTTTGGATTATTCTAAACAGTGACCTGCACAGAGTTACGGTTCTCAATCAAATGTTGTCTTGGTTTCATTGGAAGTGTAATTACACATGATTGAGTTTTTTTTCAGTTCGTAGGAGAATAAGCTCATAGTTCGAGCATTTTTTATTTTTTATTTTTAGTTCGTAGATTGTCTTTTAGTGTGTCGGTTTTCAGTAGCTTGTTTGAATAAGAGACTCCATAGCCCAACAAAGGCACTGGGGTTTAGATGCAGTTTCAAGTTTCAAAAAAGACTCCATAGCCCAACAAGGCACTAGGGTGTAGTATCAGTTTTTAATTCAATAAAATTCATGGTTGAGACACAGTAGCAGATAGCACAGGGTTGGAAGACAAGAAGCGATAAGAAATGGAAGGTAAGAGAAGTTATTTAATCTCAAGGAACCAATCTACAGTTCTTAGCACCTCACAGGGATGAGCTATCTCCAGTTGGATCCAATGTTGCAACCTAGGTCTGCACCCCTACCTCTCCTCTCTATTTTCCCTATGCCTTCGTCTCATTTTTCCTCTTTTGGTTGATAAAGTTGGTTTCCCATATGTTCAATAACTTGGTTTTCTTTATTGGCTTGCTTGACTGATTCTTTATGCAATTTTTTTCTATTTTTCTTGAAGGATAAAATACATGTCGTGTTTGGTTTGGAATGATTGTCATCATGTTTTCTATTGATTGAGCTCACAGCAAGTTGACCAAGCCTTTTTTTATGCACAGGAAACACTCGTGGACAAACACATCAATCCAGAGAAGTCAAATTCGGGCTCAGATTGTGGGAATAGATAGGTTAAATTTTGATGGTGGAGATCCTCGAGCCAATCAAATCGACACTTTTCTTGCATTAGGAGTGTCAAAATCGCGAGAGGTTTAACATCAAGAGTGAACCCACTAATTACAAGAATTACTCAAAGTCTCGAAGAGTCGAAGTCCCGAGAACCTGCCACGTTACTCCGGGCCTGTACCACTACGAGATATTTTTGAGCACAACATTCATAAACTCCCAAAGCCCAAACACCCGAAGTCCCGAAGTGAATCTGGACTTTCCATCAGCAAGGACACGTGGAGGCAAATCTTTCACTTCGGATACTTAGCACTCTGAAAAGTTTTCGAAGCACTAGAGAAAGAATTACCTGAAGTCTTGAAGAGTTGAAGTCTCGAAGTCCCAAGAGACTGCCACATCACTCAAGGCCCGTACTACTCTGGGAGAACTTCATGCCTCACAATCCAAAACTCACAAATGCTGAAGTGTCGAAGTGTTGAAGCACGTGACACTCATCCGTCAGGACTTGTGGTGCTCATCTTTGGATGCAAATGGCTTCCATATGGCCCTGACATGTGGCACTCATTTCTGGTCATTTGGGTCCCATCATTCACTCATCTTTGAGTGACACATGTCACTTGCCTTATGTGACACATTAGTATCTGTGACATCATATGACATATGGACGCCACGTCAGATTTGGAGACATAGCACTCCAGGAGATTTCCAAGCACAACATTTACAAACTCCCGAAGCCCAAACTCCTAAAGAAAATCTGGACCATCCATCAACGAGGACACATGGCGAAAGATCTCCCTCTTCAGATATACGACACTTTAGAGTATTGCGCAAGAAAGGAGAAGAAAACTCTCGAAGCCCAAAATCTCGAAGTGAATCTGGACCTTCCAGATCCAAAGGCCACATGGAGGTAGATCTCTCACTTTGTAAATGCAGCACTCCAGAGGATGGTAAGAACTATGCATTGAAAAGGCACGAAGCCCAAACTCTCGAAGTAATTGCAGATCGTTGATCTCAAATCAAAAAGAACTGTTGATCCTTGCAGCAGGTAAGAAATGGATATTACCGAGATCACAAATTGGGACACGATCGATGGCCACAATTCATTGCGGGGACGTAAATTGCTCGAATGTTAATTTTCCAAAGCGGTCAAGCAATTGGAACCATGGTATTATTGGAAAGGTACATGGTAGCTTGTGGGGGATTGCAGGGATCGGAGCGGTGTGGAGCCAAACCACCCTCGATAACTTATACAATCACATGCTTATATGACATCAGGTCACCATATCACCTCCACTCGCACTCTCGCTACTGCTCAACTTTCACCACCTATTCCCTTGACTACTCCCCATATCACCTATCACCTCCATGCATCATGTCTTCCTATTCGATGCTTGCCTCCACGTCTTCATGTTCACAACTAGGTCATCACAATGAAAGTAAGGAGAAGGGTCAGTTATAGTCAACACAGAGTGTGCTTAGCTTCTGAAAGCTCAGACACAAACAAAGAGTTAAGTCTCAGTCACAGGTCAACGTAGATTAGTTCCAGAACACTTCAGCGGACTACCTCTTCCTCAAGAAGAGATATTCTCATGTAGTCATTTGTCTCCAGTGGACTCCAATAGCTCGCAGGCATGCCATTAATCAACACAAATCTTTTTTCGTCACTCCAAGGCCTATTTTCTTCCAATTCAGTTCCTCGCGTGCATGCATCGGTTCTGTCTCAGAGATAGTAGTAGTTTTTAGTTGATTAATTCCAGCATTTTCTTATATTAGATACAAGAGTGGTCTTTTGTGTGTGATAAAAAACACTCTTGTTGATTAAGTCCAGTGTATTAGTGAAGTTAATAATTTGTTCCACAAACAATTACCTAAAATTAGGTCTCAGTCCCCTAAGGACGAGAACCTGTGCAACTTTGTTAAATAGGGGGTCTTTGAATGTTTTGAGGGTCGGATTTTTTGGGAAAGGATAGCACTACATCAGACTAATTGGACCCGTTCTATGCATGGATTAAATCTCTCTACCTAGTGAACATACTTTTGATGACAGTGTGTCCTTCAAATCTTCATGTGTTTTTATCTTATCTTGAATGTAGTTTTTTATTTGTGCAAAGTACATGTCATTTCCTTTCAGTTATTGTGTAACTTGTATTTATTGATATGCAACCTGTGAAAATAGCTAATGCTTGGTGAAGATTTGTTTTTATCGCAAACTGAAGGAGTAATTGTGTCTTGATACACGTGTAATGTCTTGAAATGATATTTTAAGTCTGAACTTCATGCAGTAGATTATTCATTTAGTAGGTTGTTGTTTCCATTTGTTTTCTATTATTTCACTAGTCTGTCATTAGTGTGCCACCAAAAAAGGAGGACCCTCATCCATATCATTTTTCCAACCCAACCTTGTTTTTGTCTTGGTAGAACAACCCTCTGACCAACCAACAAAAATTAAAAGAAATAACCATTCTAAATTGATAGGTTCCCTAGCTTTTCCCTTTAGCAATCAGGTGCAGACCTTAGGACCAACACTTAGGATCATTGCATAGGAATGTTGCAACAATAAAACCAAACTCCTTTTTTTTTGTTGACTTTAGGAAAGATTTTGACACTGTGCCTACGAATAACCTTTGGAATAGGTTAGAAGGGGTAAAAGTTTTCTCTGAGCTAAGAGTTGTTGTGGTACAGTTGTATGACATTGTTATTGCTAAGTTTAGTAGAACTGGGGGATGGTTGGAAGAAATCAAATGTGATATTGGAGTCAAGCAATCTTTTCCTCCATCCCTGCCCTTTTTGGCATATACATTAACAAGTTAGAAGATTGTTTGGAAGTTGTAGGTTGTGTTGGATGGACTCTTGCTAGTATAGTCATCATCCTTCTCGTATATGTTGATGATGTTTTTCTTATGGCAAGGAATTCCTATGACCTTAGAAAGCAACTTAGAATCCTCAAGGACTTATGCTCTAGTACAGGGATGACAGTGAGTACTGACAAAATGAAGGTTATGATAATTAAATCCCGAAATATAACCTACGATAGTTTCATGTATGATAACAATAGCTTGGAAGAAGTGCCTTCGTACAAGTATCTTGGAATCAATAGTCATCACAAGCTAAATTGGAACTATAACATTGAGAAAATTTAAATGGAGGGTAGAAATATTTTATGGGATTGAAAATAATTTTAAATCAGTTGACCTTTGGCTATGGGATAAGAAAAAGCTCCTCTTTGAGACTCTTTTCACTCCTTTTATCTTATATGGATGTGAAGTTGTGGGATGCAGTATCTCTCGAGAATCCTAGGGAAAGATAGAGCATATCCAAAAGAATTTTATCAATTATAATCTCAAATTAAAGGCAATACACCCTATCCTATCCTCATCATAGATGCAAGTATTTCCCCCATTGAGAGCAAACCTATGATTGGGTACTTAATGTACAAGAACAAGATAAACAACATGGATGACACAAGGCTCCCCCAAATTGCTTCATAATCCACCCAAAATCACTAGCGGCTTAAGAGAGGATGACACAATGATGCCAAGTCTTGGCTAAATCATTGGGGAATAAAGGAATAAGATATTCTGCAGAATACCGATAATATTAAAAATATCATTAAAGCTAAATTTAAGGAGAATCTTTAGTGCGATAAAGAATTAGAGGTTAAGAGAAAATTAAGATACTATAAGGAGGTGGTTAACCCTAATCTTGAAGATCAACATTGTCTCTTTGTTTTGACTAGCATAAGGAAGAGAATCAATATTGCTAAAATAAGAACTAATTCTCATGAGTTGCATAGTGAAATTGGACATTGTACAATTCTCAAAACACCATGGCATGAAAGAATTTGTCACCTTTGTGACACTCAAAGGGTTGAAGATGAAAAGCACTTTCTCGTAGAGTGCCCTATGTATACCTAAATTAGATGTCAATTTCAAATTATTTGTCACAATACCGACCTTCCTAACCTTCCAAGTCATCAAAACTACATTGATCTTGAAACACTTCTCCTAATGCTTTTCAAATATCGAAATAACATTCTAATGAAGTCCAAATAATCTCTTACCTTTCTTAAGGTTCAATAGACCAATGTTGGTCTCTGTGGATGTTAACCATCATCATCATAATGTTTAAAATAAAATAATATATATGAAATTTATATCATGTTTAACCATCTTTGTCTTTGGAATAGACATACATTTTTTTATTACACTAATGTAGGTTTAATCATTTTTTTCTTTACACTATTAACTTAATTATATTAATAAAAAAAATTATTATGCTAAGAATATATATATATATATATATATATATATATATATATATATATAATGTTTAATCATTTTTATCATTATAACATTAAGTTATATTAATATTTAATATGTTTCTTTATTATGCTAAGTGTGTTTAAAATAAAGTACAATGTACATGAAACGTTTTGATTAAATTGGGAATTGTGGAGTGGTACCTTTTATCTTTGCAACATTGACTTATGCTAATAATGTTAAAAGTTAGCGTAGAAATGTACCGTGGACATTTTGATAAATAAATCAAATATGAGATTGTGGATAGTCAAACCATGTGGTAATTTCATCATGATTTTTTTGTGGTAATTTCGTCATGGTTTTTATGAAAATACATAATGTTTAATATTTTTTATTTGTGATATTCAATTACGTTAGTGATATTTAAACTTGTAAGAGGACAATGTACATCCTTTAAAAATTGCATATGGAAATTGTGAATATTATGGGATATTGATTCAATAAGTGGATATGACATAATTAGTGAGATATGATACTGGGTGTAATTCTTAATTTAAATTTAAATGATTAAGTTATATTTTTATATTAATTAAAATATATTTATATAAAATATTAATTATTCGAAAGAAAATTTTAGAAAATAATATGTTAAATTATAATGTATTTGTTTAATTTAATGTAATGTAAATTAATTAATATTAATTTAAATTTATAATTATAAATAAAAAAAATTATATAGAAATATTTTATTAAATTATTTATAATATTGAATGCTCATATGAAACAATAAATTTAAATGTTATATTATTTTTAAAATATCAAAATAATAAATTACAATAATTAAAATTAATAATGTAATTGCAAAACTTAAACCATAAATTCTTTCAAAGGTTAAAAAATATAGTTTAAAAACCGAAAAACTTTAACCATTTTAAATTTAACAATATTTATTTATGATGATGATGATGATGATTAACGTCCACTAAGATCGAATTGGTTTATCGGATCTTAAGAGGGTAAGTGATTACTTGTGATTCTTTATAATTGTGTTTCTATGCTTGAAAAGCATTATGAGAAGCTGTCCAAAATCACCATACTTTTGTTGAGTTAAGAGGTTAGGAAGGTTGGTAGTGTGACAAATATTTTAAAAATGAGATCTAATATGGGTATAGGATGGACAATCTAAGAGAAAGTGTTTTTCATCTTCAACCTTCTTAGTGTCACAAAGGTGACACACTCTTTCATCCCATGACGTTTTAGGAATTGACGAACGCCCAGTTTCACTATGGAGCTCATGAGAATTTGTTCTTATCTTAGCAATGTTTATTTTTTTCTTTACACTTGGCAAAACAAATAGATAATTTTGATCTTCTAGATTAGGGTTGATTACATCCTTATAATACCTTAATTTTATTTTTTCCTCTAACTCTTTATCACACCACATTTTCTCCTTAAATATTGATTTGAAGTTTCTTTTAATATTATCTTTATTTTGCAAAATGGTGTCTTCCATGATTCCCCAATAGTTTAGTCAAGACCGAGCATCTTTATGCCATCCTCGCTTGAGTTGATGATGGTTATGACTCAATTTTGAAGCAATTTTATGAAGCCTCTTGTCTTCCATGTTATTAAACTTGTTCTTATACATTAGGTATCTATCCATAGCCATGCTCTCAAAGGGGGAGAGGCTTGTTTCTACGAGGAGGATGGGATAGGGCGTATTTTCTTTAATTTTGATATTATAGGTTATAAAATTCTTTTTTATTTTCTCTATCTTTCTCCAGGGTTCACGAGAGATACTAAAGTCTCATACTTCACATCCATAAAGAATATCAGGTGTAACAAGAGTCTCAAAGAGGATTTTCTTCTTATCCCAACTACAAAGATCAGTTGGTTTAGAATTTTTTTCAAGCCCATAATAATCTTTCCATCCCCCAATAATCCTTTTCTCAATGCTATAATTCCAACTGAGATTGTGGTGAGTATCAATTTCAAGTTATTTGTATGAATTCACTTCCTCCAAGTTATTGTTTTCATATACGAAGGTATCATAAGGGATCTTATTGGATTTAAAAATCATGACCTTAGTCTTATCATTATTAACAGTCATACCCATATTGGAGCAAAAATCCTTGAGGATTCTTAGTTGGTTTTCAAGATCATGGGGACTCCTTGCCATAAGAACTATATCATCGTCATAAAAAAGAAGATTGATGACTATACCAGTGAGAGTAGGGACGAAGCAACCTTCTTTTTTCAAGCAATCTTATAACTTGTCAATATATATGCCAAAAAGGGTAGGGGACAAGGGACAACCTTGTTTGACTCTGATATTGCAGTTAATCTCTTTTGACCAGCCCTCAATGTTTTTAAACTTAGCAATAACGTTCTCATACATCCTTATTGCAGCAGCCCTCAACTCAAGAGGCACTTTTATCTCTTCCAGCCAATTCCAAAGGTTTTTCCTAGGAACCATGTCAAAAGATTTTCTAAAGTCAACACAACAACAAAAAAGATCAGTTTTAGTATTGTGGAACTCCTATGTAATGATCCTAAACTTAACAAGATGGTCCACAGTTGAAAGTTGTAACATTTATTTTTTTAATTTTATTTAGAGAAAGAGATGCAAGAGTCTTTGTGCTATAAAAACATTTATAAAACACCATACATATGTTATACACTTATTTTAAAGTCAATCTAATCAAATATGAAAAAAACAAAATATTATTTTTTTGTCAAATAAAAATATTTTTTATTTTTATAATAAAAAACATGAATTTTAATAATAAAACATGAGTACATATTCATTTATATTTTTTAGTAAATTATAATATAATAATAAAATTAAAATTAATAAAATACAATAAATTCAATCTCATAAAAAAAATATTAACTGTAGATTACAATTAA
>JZKD02S0359559.1:74879-117818 GCA_000966675.3 Picea glauca | reverse complement strand
TCTTTTACAATATGAATATTAATTTTTAAATATTTATTAAAAATTACAAAATATTTTGTTTTCAATTATATAATTTGAATATTAACTTTTAAATATTTATTAAAAATGTACAAAATATTTTGTTTTCAATCATAATTATATAATTTTGAAAAAACAAAGAAAAGGATGGTATGTGATGATTATTAGGCATCTATTTGTGTATGTTGACTTCTGCGGTAATGATTATTAGGCACTCTAACTTCGATCAGGTTTCTCTAACTTCGATCAGGTTTTGATCTCTGTGGTAGCTCCACAAGTATTTTCACAACCGAACTTGAAACTACAAAACCAGAATTGAGTGACTAATAATGCATGTCGATTTACCTCTTTATCTATGCCAAAGTTACATATAATATTAATCCCCAAGTAATGATTATGTGCACATTCACATGCACAATAAATTGAAAATCTCAATATACATTGAATCTAAACATTATCTAAGACCCATCATAACTTCATAGGTACTTCAAAGTGATTAATTTCAAAGATCAATCTCACATATTTGCATAAATATTATACTTTGTCAAACTTGATAATACACAAAGTCCCATTAAAAAGATTTTTTTAAATAAATAAATTTATGATGTATGTAATGATAATTTTTTTTAAATAATGACATATTATATGTCATTTGAGTAATATATTAAATATGAGAACAATGTATATAAGAAATTTCGAGTAATATATTAAATATGAGAAATATTAATAATTAATTATGATGTTTTAATAAGATAAAAGATAAAATAAGATAATTATTTGAGTAATATATTAAATATGAGAACAATGTATATAAGAAATTTCGAGTAATATATTAAATATGAGAAATATTAATAATTAATTATGATGTTTTAATAAGATAAAAGATAAAATAAGATAATTATATTAATGTGTTTTCATTCATGTTTGGAAAAACCAGACTTTTTGGATTTATATCAAGATCCATTTTCAAGATAAGAAGTCTGGGTTATGATTTAAGAGAAATGATTTTTATAAATGCTAAATGTATAAAGGAGAGCCTAAATGTCACCTGAGAAAAACCCTAATTTTACATTAATAAAGTTTATTTATAATTTTTATTTTAAGTTATTAAAATTTATATTTTATAATTTGTTTTCAGTTTTCTATATTATTTGGACTTATCAATTCATTATAAATTTTATGTTGTTTATTATTTAAAAAAAAAAAATTCTTAAACTATTAAATTTTTTTATATTTTTATGAGTAAAAAATTAATTTTATTAAAAAATTTAAGTTTATAAAGATATTAAGTAATGATTAAAGAATGTTTAGAAAAACTTTTATATTTTAAGATTAATTGAATTAAAAATGTTTTTAATTTTAAAATTAGGTTTTTTTAGTTGAAAGTTTTAATTGTTAGAACCATTATCTCTTTTTTAAATGAGAGTATTAATTTATTTATTTTTATTAAAATATTTAAGTTTATAAAGATCTTTTAATTACATGAGTTTTTAGAATTTATATTTATTGAATTAAAATTGTTTTTAATTTTAAAATTAGGGTTTTCTTAAAAGTGAAAGTTTTAATTATTATTTCTCTTTTTTATTAAGGGAAGCCAAATTTCATTCAGTTCTAGGTCATTATCTTTATTAAGGTTGTTTGGATATCTTTGGATTTCAATCTCTTCTCTGATGCAACATTTAAATAAGTGATCCTCCTTTGCTAGAATTTTTGTCTCTTCAATGAGTATATGGTGTTTTGTTTTCAGGGAGTGTTATGCTAAGGTTGAAGTACGAATGCTCTCATTCTTTATGTCGGCTCCATGTTCTTTAATTCTAACTTGAAAGGAGCACCTTGTTTTGTGGATGTAGCATTTACCACATGAGCATTCAATCTTGTAAATTCCTTTGCATTTTTGTGGATCAAGTTTATCTTTGATGGATCACATATTTTGTTTGATGGTTTCATGTGGTTTGAAGGAGATCTTGATCTTTTTTTTGCTGAGGACTTTAGCAATTTTGTCTATTACTCCTTGGATGAAAGGGAGGTAAGCAGTGTTATTAGGGGTTTGGTTATCAGGGGGTTTTATGTTCATTTTTTCTTTGGCTTTTTTTATTGTGGTTTTAATGTCTTTATTATTATATCCAATGTTTCTGAAAATGTTGGAGAAGTGATATTTTTATTTTTCAAAGTGTTCCTTATCAAAGATTCTTATGCTTCTCGTGGCTAGGGTTTTAAGGACTCCTAGTTTCTAGTTGGGGTGGTGATGGGAGTTTGCATGTACGTAGTTCTATGTGTGGGTCTTCTTCTTATAAAGAGTGTACCCTAAGCTTCCATCTTATTTCATATTAATTAGAACATCTAAAAAAATATGTTATTGTTTTCCTCAAATTCCATTGTGAATTTTATATTGTTTGAAATATTGTTTAGGTGTTCAAAAAATTTGTCAAATTCTTCTTTCCCATAAAACCAAAAAATAATATAATAATAAATAAATAAAATAATAATAAAAAATTAATAATAATTAAAACTAAAAAATTAAAACCTCAAAAAAAAAATGCACTATTTAAAAAAGAAAAAAACAAGGAAAAGAAAAATCAGCCTACAAAACCCCATTGTCAAAGATTGATTCAACGAGAATGGTAATCTCAATTCTCATTCTTAAAATGTGCACTCATCATAATTTTAATGTTAATGGAGGTCAAATTTTTTAACATTGTTAAAATGTGCACTCATCATAATTTTAATTATAATTTTAATAGAATTTAAATTTGTTAACATTGAATATTTTTAAATGTTTTTATAAAATATTTTAAAATAAAATTAAATATATTAAAATATAAAATTATAATTTTTTTAATTTTAAAATAAATTATTTTAATAAAAAAATTTAATATAAATTTATTTTTTAAATAATAATTATTTATTATTCATTAAAATATTTATTTTTTTAAGTTTTTAATAATAATATTTAATTATATAAAATAGAAAATTAAAAAAATAAAACTTAAAAAAATATATATAATTTCTTAATATTAATATTAATAATAATAATAATAAATAAAAATAAAATACTTTTTGAACAAAAATTCATTATTCTTAAATAAACAAATTTAACTATAAAACATTATCTTCTTATTTATCATTATATATAGATGATGACATTATCTTCTTCTTATTTATCATTATATATATGGTGACGATGCCAATCCACTAAGATATAGACATTGGCATATTAGACCTTAACAAGAGAAAGTTAATTATTATTTTATTATATTGTCTTTATGTAAATTAAATATTTTTTAAATAATATTATTTAGCTCTTTTTAATTATCATGGATTAACACATTTTGAATATAAATGGTATTGCAATTTTGAAAATGAGATTTAATTTTTGTGTAGGATGCGCATTCAAAGAGAAAATGGTTTTTTTTTGTCTTCTACCATGTTAAAATTTTAAACTTTATCAAAAAAATTCTTTCTAAGGTATTTTGGTCTTGTCCACCTCCCAATTTCACTATGAAATTAATGAGAATTTATTATTGTTATTATTGTAATATTTGGTTTCTTCTTGAAGCTAGCAACAATGGAGATACAATTTTGATCTTCTAACTTGGTCTTAATGGCCTCTTTGTAGTAAACCATTTTTTCTTATTATCAATCCCATTGCAGCACAATAGTTTTTCTTTAAAGTTAGTTAAGACAATATTGTTAATGGTGTTTATATTCTAAGGACATCAACTTCTATCACCCCACAATAATGGATCCCATAAGTAGCATTTCAATTCCACCTTCTCTTTAGATTCGAGCAACTTTTACTAATGTTTGAAGTTATGGGAAACCTATATTTCTTCTTGTTAGTTAACTTATTCTTGTACAATAAGAACCTCATCTTAGCCTTACTCCCCATAGGTGGGAGATCGATCTCTAAAAAAATGATAGGGTAAAGCGTATTGATTTTAAATCTAAGATTATGTATTATAAAACACTTTTGGATTTGCTCAGTTTTTCCTTCAAGTTTCCCTAGAAATACTACAACCTCAGACTTTGCAACAATATAAAATCACTGGTAAAACAAGTGTGTTAAAAAGAAAGTTCTTTTTTTTGCCAAAACCAAAACTTAACTTCTTGCGATTAATTTTAAGACTAGAAAAATATTTTCACTTTTCACTAATCCATTTTTCAACACTATAGTTTCATCTCAACATATGATGGATGTCGATTCCAAGGTATTTATATAAAGGGACTTCTTCCAAGTTGTGGTTATTATAAACAAAATTTTGGGTATGATCATGCGATTCTTCTAGATTTGATGATCACTATCTTTGTGTTCTAAGTATTCATAGTCATCCTAGATTTAATGTAAAAATATTTAAGAATTTTATGTTTCTTCCAAGATTAAAAGGATTCCTTGCTAAAAGAACAATTTCATCTACATATAGGAGGAGGAAGATAACTATCTTTGAAAGTCATCTACCCACACACCATACTTCCTCTAGGAAATATTTTCACATGTCTATATAAATAAATAAAAAGAGTATGAGACAAAGGACATCCTTCCTTAACCCCTTATTAGAATTCATTTCTCCCAAACAACCTTCATTTCTTCTAAATTTGGAAATGACTTTAATATAACTTTATCATTGTAACATTTAACTCAAGGGGGGCACAATATCTTTCAGCATCTTCCAGAGGTTACTTTTGAAGAACTATATCACAAGCTTTCTCAAAATAAACAAAGAAACACGGGAGTTTGTTTTTATTATTTCGAAACTCTTTGGCTATAATCCAAAGAGTAATAAATGAATTGAGTTAAAACTTTGGAAAGTGGTTGGATTTTCTTATCAATCATTTCTACCTACAAACTAATCTTCTTTCCTAAAATTATACCATACAAATTAAACATAAGAAAACTAATCATGATGGTTCGATAAATTATTTGAGGGGTGTTGATCCATATTCTTGATCAACTTGTTGTTTTTTAACTTAACAACTTCTAAGATTTCCTTTACCCTTTTTCTTGCTTATTTTTTCTTCTCTCCAATAAAAAAATTCCAAACACTTATTCATTTTTCTGAATGATGCAGAGCGGGATAGAAAAAATCTCAAATTCACAGGTTTGTAGGTCCATCATACCTTACATATACATTCACCCTATTAACATTTCTTACCTTTTATCTCTGTGTATCTCTTAATTCACTTTCACCTTTCATACTTAGTCACTTTTTGAAAAAGTGGATACGGAGTTGTATGTCATTAGTCAAAGTTTTCTTGAATGTTGAGGTCCACAACATTGTACTCATCAAAAGACATTGCTCATTTTTCCTTTTTCCACTTTTTTTCAATACTTAGTCAATTTTTCACCAAGACGAATGTGGAATTACACGTTTCCCATTAGTCTTTTACTTGAGTTCTTAGGTATGTAAGTCCACATCCTTATTAAACACTTAACCATATTTTTGATCCAATGCGAACCTCTTCACCCTTTCTTGTAGAAACATTCACGAGCTTATAGGTCTGCAAGTCCATAACTCTGTTTTTTTGTGTTATACATTTCATACTCATGTTGATGTTTGAATCTATTAAAATCAAAACAACAACCTCACGAGGATATGAATCCCCCTTTTTTTTTATAGAGGTGGTACTCCTCTTTGGCTGAAAGATGTATCTTGAATATATTGGATTAGGGAGAATGCTAAGCAACAAACCCCAGATATTTATTTCTTTGATTTGTATCTGGAGTGGTTCTTGATAACCAAATATGATATTTATGTGCAACAAAAAGTCTTTTAAAAATATAAATATTCAAGGGAGGCTTCAATATCAGAATATATTTGTGCTCAACATCATATATACAACCCTATAGATCACATACAATTAGAGATACATCCATATCTTCTCACGAGAAATAGGAGAGAATAATTTTGGCCATCTCAAAGAATTTTAAATCTCGCACTCAGAAATCCCAAGATCTGAAACATCATTGAATTCATGCCTCAAAGTAATTCTTTGTGTAATTTTTATTCATGAAATATATTATTTATAAAAATATGTTTGACAGTCACATACATGTCTGCAAACACTCCATGATCATATAAGAAACGTATTTGAAGAATACAAGAGAAACACTCAAGAACTCGGCCTTATACTCAGTTCAAAAATTCAAGCATAAAGATTTGAGAAAATGATGTAGAATAAGACAAGGAGTGGAGAAGGTGGAGATATTTGTATTTTTTATTAGAATTTTGGCTGCATATTGATAATTGGTCCCCTACATTCTGATCCTCTGATTACCCACTTCTAACCCTTTGATTAAGCCCTCTCTTGCTTTTAAAAATCGATTCTTCTAACTCCATGAGGTAGTTATAGATTTTTATTTCTTAGATATATCACTTTAATTAATGCCTCAATTAAGTTTAATTAATTCGTTTACATCATTGATATTTGTATCTTGAAATGGGCCCTTTTCGTCTTTTAATGAAAAAAATTAATAAACTTTTATTTTGAAAGATTTAATCAACTACCCCTTTAAAGAAAGGACTGTGTTTTAATTTTTTGGATATGATATTCAACTTTTCAGCCATGGAAACCAATTTAGATGTGATATTCATCATCTTATCTTTCCAACAAGTCCTCATGGGTGCAATTTCAATTCTTGGGTTTCAAGATATGAGCTCGTGAAGTTGAGGCACCAAGCATATTTATTAGCATAGCATGAAAATATTGATGACTTTTATTTCAATTTCTAAGAAAATTTTAGCAAATTCCAACCATTGAAACATGTTCCATCATCTTCCTCGTTGAAATAAATTTCCAATGAGGTATATATTGCACGATTCCGACTCTCAAATCTCGAGATATGGCCTTCAAAAGATTAAGACTCAACAAATGTTGATTGATCATGATGGGGCAATTTGGGCCCTTGGTTCAATTTCATCCTCCTTCATTAGAATTTCGAATTTTTATTCAAAAGTGTATCCCACATACATGGGATTTTAATATATTTTAGTGTATATAATGAAAAGTGTATTATACACTTAGTAAGAAACAACATAAGACTATGGATATTGGAGAATTTAAGCCCTTAGGAAATTAATTAATTAATACTTTGACCATTTAGTCATCCTCCACCCATGCCTAGTCAACGCCCAGTGGCATACTTGTAACCTCCCAGTCAACATGAGTTAGTAGTCCACGTGTCATTCAGTGATAGGTCAACATGAAGTGCCACATGTCATGAGGTAATTTGATTCCATGTGTCTCCAATAGTGGGTTTCCATGCATCATCAATTGTTAACCACCACGTGTCATGAGATAAGTGGTTTGCATATGGAGTGTTTTGATTAGTTAATGTTTCATGGAGGTAATTTAGAATATAACTATGAAAAGAATTTGGACGAGAGGGGGGTAAGTGAGGGTAGTATATGGGGAGGATAAATTGTATGTGGTGGAAGTGAGGATGTGGGGTAGGATGATGTAGAGGGTGGGAATGTGAGTGAAATGGAAGCAAATTCGGGGTAAAGGAAGTGAGGGATGGATAATTCATGGGTCATGGTTAATAGGAGGGATAAGGAGAAATGAGAGTTACATAAAATGGTTAAGTAATGTGGAGAAAGTGGACAGAGAAATTAATGGGTGTGGAGGGATAAGGGGATGAGGAGAGGTTCATCCGCCCGATGGGAAACATCCATACTTAGATTATTTAAGGTGTATTCAAAGATATATGGTGGTGTATTCCACCAGATTTATGTGGTTTATTCCATGGAATTTAAAATAATTGTAAGAGGATTTTTTCCAAGATAATTAAAAATGGTTCCAAGAAATGGTGTGGTTCCAGGAGAATGATCATGGTTCCAAAAATTCTCTTTTCCAAGAAAATTTCCCTTTCCTCAAAATGAAGAAGCATTCATTGGGCGTTTGAACATAAACTTGGATATCTTGAGCATACAAACTCATATTTTGAATCCAAAAAATTTGTGGAGAATATGAGATTGAGGGATATGCAATGAACTTATAATAGTTCAAAAAATTTATTATTTCGATATAATTTTTTTATTGTGGCGAAATTGAGACTGAGGGCTATGCAATGAGCTTATAATAGTTCAAAAATTTTCTTCTTCTAATATAATTTTTTGTATTATTCCAGGAGAGGGAAAATAGAAGTGACCAAATTTTGGTCAACAATTGGCTCCAACTGTGGGACAATGACCCATGTGGGTTACTAAGAACACTAGAAACTGAAGACCAGTTGCCTTCCCATTTGGGCTATGGAGTCATATTTGAAATGGATTCTTGTAATTATTCCTTCATGGAAGTGTCTTCAAATATTATTTACATATAACAATTGCCTTATTGTGCAAAACTTGAACTAAGTAAGTAAACTATGTACATTCAATATCTACCTACCTTATCTTAATTAAAGGAAAGGGACACTTTTAGGTGTAGGTAGATTTCCAATGGAGTCATTCAAGCATCCAGATGATATGTGGAATGAACTCCAGAGTTAAATAACATGTTGGGGCTTGTACCAAAGAATCAAAGGAATGTCCAAAATGTGTTGAGGAAAAACTTAGAAAAATAATCTTGAAATATGATTGCATTGTTTGGCCAACAATGCTTTAGAACCATGGTTCAATATATTCAATTCTTGGTTTCTCAAGAATGTTGGTCTTCAATTGGATGAGAAGTTTTCAATATGAGAAAATTTTTATCTTTCTTCTTTTCTCCAACCACTTCCAATATTTTTGATTCATCAACAATGTCTCGAAAAGACTCTTTCTTCATGTAATGGCAATCTTGCTCATAATTCTTCTCAAGATTCATTTCTTCCACCAATTGTTCTTGTTGTGGATGTCTTTGTAGATTTTCACCATTTGTTACAAAAATTTTCACATGAATATGTTGGCTAAAATATTTTTTTTCATTTGGTGGAGACTCATCAATATCATTTTCAAATTTGTTGCTTGAAAGGTCTTCATATGGAGTATATGAAAGGATAAAGTTTTCTTCTTGCAAATTGGAATTCTTATTTTCATTTTCAGCCATATGGCTTGATTCAAAAAAATATTTCAATATTTGATTATACTCTTTTTCCAAGTCAGTCACTTCATTTTCTTGTGTCCATATGGGAGAGGGTGGGTGGGTAGCAACATTGAAAGAATCGGAAAAAACATATGAATGTACTATTGGGATGAATTTTTTTGCAGATGAATTTTCCAATGCAGCCCAATTGGTAATGGTGTTAGGAATCACTGAATTGTACCATTCAAGAGCATCCCCATGGAGAGTTTGTAAAAATAATTGACATGTAACATTATCTCCAGTCATATTGAAAACATCACATGTACTTTTGAAATTAAACAAGCTTTGCTCTACATCTTCTAAAGTATTCCCAAAGAATGTAGAAAATGTTTCAATAGAAATATCAAGCATATGAAAATCTACTTCTGTTAGATTTAATGGGGTTCGATGAAATAGCCTCCTTCTTTGGATGATTCTTTATTTTGTTGAGCATTTTAAATTCATTGATGGGCTTGGTGAAGAAGATAAGATTGTTCAAACTGAACTCTTTTGGAACAAAGGTATAGGTAACCTTTCCATCAACATTGGAATTGGTGTACAACTTTTCTTCTAGTTCTATAGAGAAAACAATCTTCATATTTTTTTGTTATTGTAACATTTGGGATGTGTTAGCACTCTGTAAATATGTTTGGTTAATAAACAGACGACAAAGGTAGCTTTTTCAACCAAATTTGAGACCCGGAACTAGCCTTTTGGATCTGGAGAGGGTTCTCTCGAGAGACACAGTCTCAATGCGGGATATGGATTTAAAGTTGTGGCTAGATTTAACACCTTTGAGATAATGGGTTTTGGCTATATTGGCACAAAATAGCAAGACCTCAGGCTATGAAGTTGATTCAGAAAAAAAATGGAAACAAATGACTCAACGACTAAACTTGAGAGGATAAAGGTTAAGCGAGCAACAGTCTTCAATTTAAAATCATTGTGTGTGGCGAGGAGAAAACATGGAAAGAAACTTGAAGCACCATTGAGGATTAATTCGGAGTTAACTTTAGAGGAAATACATTCTGTCTAAATGGCACGAACAAGGGGCACTATGCAGTGAATTTCGGGTTCGAAAATTCATACTGATTCAGACAGAAAAATATATGAATGCAGAAAACAGGAAGCATGTATGCAAAGAAAGGAAAAAATACATGCAACTGCTACAATTAGAATATTTTCATCAAATCTACAGGACTTTTGCATTAAGTTTCGATCGAACTCAAATTACATTCAATAGAAATTGTCTATACTAATTTTTCCAACCAACCTGTCTTCCATTTAAAAGATCAAATATATAGGCAAGGGCGCCACTTGGGCTACCCTACTCTTCTAAATACTATCTCTAAAAACTAGGAAATTGATTGTTTTGCATTACAAAACTCTTTGCATGAGGTTTTTCCAAGAATAGACAACAAATACATCTAGCTACATAATGATTGTTCGTGATCCGACATAGGGATTCAGTTATCTATCAGGTCTCGTCACGAGGGAGTGATGTGTCAATTATTTCATTCAATCATATATCTGGATGGAAAAGTGTTTGTTAGAGTCCCGTTGTCTATTGTAACGGCTTTTATTTCTGTCGCGCACTCATTTGTTGGGGGAAAAGTGTGCAGCAAGTGGCTACAAATAGTCATGGCCCTTATCAAAATGGAAAAATTTCTTAGGGTGATATCTCCTTCAAAACTGTCAAGATTTGTTTTCTGTTTGCAGATACAAGAATGAACTTAGCTAATCTTATTTATTTTGTTCGCTGGTGAGAGCCATGAGGGCTTCCTCCTCGACTGCTTCACATTCTCTGGAGTGTTTCGCATACCCTTCTTCTGACAGCCTCTCTACTTCATGCGATTGTATGATTTTATAATGTGCCTATCTAAGTTGTGTTTTTATCCATGTCACATTCCCTTTGTGGCCTTGTGTTGCTAACACTTCAATGGTCTTTGTCACTAGTTGTTGTCTTAGCTCCCTATTTTCCTGGTAGAGTTCGACGATTTCTAGTTTCGCTTGCTTCAATTGTTGAGATGGATATTGATAATTGGTGCCCGCACATCGATCCTCCTCGTTCTGCTCCTACTTTCTCATCTTGTTCCTTCCACAAGCTCCAATCGAACATCGTGCATAAGTAATTTTTCAGTAAACAATCTTACGCACGAATCATCTGGGATTTGGGTTTCCCCATATTCTTTATTCTTCCTTGGCCTTCCCCTCCTCCGAGGTATCCATTGTTGGGGAGACAGGGCTTCTAATGTCCTTCCTTCCTGATCGATTCCTTCCATTTCAGGTTCCGTGCGATGTGATACCATCGTTTTCGTGGGCAAAGGGGAAACTCCCTTTGAATCTTTGGGGATGCATGTTGTGAGTGAGAACAAATCCAAATATTTTGGGGGTTGGGGCCTAGTGATTATGTTGCTTCATGCACCCTTTCTTATGTTTTGGGAGGTCACCATGGAGTGACCGGTATTTATCCCGTGCGTGGTGGATCCAGTAAATGCACAAGGTGGAAAATTTGATCAACCTGGGCTTGTGAGAGAGTTTGCAAATAGTGCATGGACTTGGTTTCATGGATAAAATAGTTGCAGGGAACCCAAAATTTATAACAGCATGGGTCGAAGGAGGAATCTTTCAAAAGAACACTAAATTCATGGCGACTAGATGTTTCGAATCAAATTTCAGATTTTCCATGGCACATCCCCACATGTAAAGTACAGGCAGTAAGGGCTACATGTCATACATGATACGAACTCTGTGATTTTTCATCCCTCATCCTTCATAATGAGCTGATAATACTTACTACACTTGTCGACATGACTTCCATTAACTACTTGACTCAACCTAGGGCATGTAGAGACCACCTTTTAACAGGACCCGATTCTCTCAAAACAACATACTCATACCATTTTTTCATGTTTCGACTCTGACATCCCTTCCTGCTTCCAAGGGCCAACCGGCCACTTGTTGACTTCGACCCCTTCATTCTTTTGTACTTGACTTCACATGTTTTGACACATGGACCATGAATCGACTAAAACCGACTCTAATTTAAAAAAAATATGGAAGCGCTAATAGCTAGCTCCAACGGGGATGCTATACTCTCCGCGAGGTAGCAAAGAACAGTAGACTAGGTGCCTGACCATTGGGCCTTATTTCGACACTGCAATATGAAAAACAAAATGAAACCTAAAGCTATCAAGAAGCTTCTAAAAGACTCAGCATAAACTCAGGGCCTTCACTTCAGGCTTCAATTGTTAGGGTCCTAACCCGCACATAGGTAGAACAATATATTTGTATGTAATAAAGGTCAATATTAATAAGGCCTTGCAATAAAATAGAATAAGTCGAATGTAAGAAGACCTAATAGAAGATTCCTCTTCTAGAAGGATCTTCCTCTAGATGCTTCTTTTGATATACATATTTAGTATAAATAGGAGTCGAGGGTATGAGAACCCTAGCTTAGATATTATTGTAATTGAGCTCTACTCGACTGGAGGTTGCCCCCTCAAAGAGGCCTGTGAACATTGCTCTCAGAATCAAAGTGTTATTTATGTTGTTATTCTTATATCATTTCAATGTTATTGTGGTGATTGTTATGGTTATATTGCTGTTATTCTGTCATTTCTCATATTTTATTTATGTTTTGCATACTTTTTATATCTGTTATATTACAAGTGGTATCAGATCACTTTCCTTGGTAGAAATTGTGGGTAAATTTTTTTTTCAGGGTAGAGATGTATTCTGGTGTCTTTAAGCAACACAAATATGTCGTTACATGCATAAATCCATGGTTGATGGATTCATACATGCAAGAAATACAATTGGTTCTTAAGCACACATCTGTTGGCCACACTTCTAACCCCTATTGGTACCCCTTCGAGTGGTAGCGCATCAGAAAACACCTGTGTACAGATCATCCTAGATTACTTGAATCCCTCTTTAGATAAACCGATCGATCGCCTGACTACTATAGTGCCACCGAGAACAACACTCAGGAAGATACTCTCTAGTATCTGGGTAGTCGGGTAGTAGGTCTAAGGGTACAGTCTAGCCTCCTTAGTTATTTCCCTGAGATATTGGCCCAAGTACTATTGTTGGACCCCGCACGTATATTAGAGAGCTATAGCATAGGGAAAACCCTTGTCTGTAGAACCCTTGGGGAAAGAAACATAAACAAATTAAAACAAACAAGATTTATTGTTGCACAACTATGTTCGGGTTGCCAAGTCACTACACATTTCTTTCGGGTTAAAAATTTGGACATTTCATCACTGCAGTATTCTTCAGACCGGAGTATAACTCTACAGGTTTTAAAAAAAAAAATCTGGAAATTTTTGCACCATTATTTGACACCTATGACATTGGATTCATCTCTTCACTCTTATCACATTCATACATATCATTTTTCAGAAAACAAATTTGACCCCACCCGCCCCATTTAAGTTCTCTCGTCCTCATGGCCCATACCCATAGCCAACACTTGGAAGCTCTCTTCAATACCTTGCAATCTAATCTCACCAAGACCCAACAAGAAGTGAAACAACTCAGTGCCAATGTTGCCACCATCAATACAACCATGTGGTCCTCAATGGAGGAAATCAAACAAGACCTGACTACTCATATTGAATCTGTCATTTTGATGCTCTGAACCAAGATGCATATCCCTACAGATAACCCTTTATCTAACCCACCTTCACATATTGAATCTGAAAATTCCTCTCATTCCCATAAATTTCAGCACCATCACTTTCAACGTGACCTACAGCTCCCACTGGTGGATGTGACCAAATTTGATGGCTCGGATCCCACTAGTTGGGTCACCCAAATGGAACATTATTTCTCTTTATATGACATTATAGATGACTTGGCCAAACTCCGGTATGATGTTCTCCATCCAAATCAAGAACGTTGGCAATGGTGGAAATGGAAAAAAACTTCTCGTCTAGGGTATATTGCTTGGACACACTTTGTGGTAGAGATTTATGATCGCTTTGACACTGAAACCAACCATTTGGGCCATTTGACAAAGTTAAAACAAGCAGAAACAATGGAAGACTTTATAACTGCCTTTGAGCGCTTGGCTTTTCAGACAGAGGGCATTTCTGATGCCTTTTTCTGAAAGTATTTTATCAGTGGCCTCAAGGATGAGATTCGGGCCCATGTCCTCATGGCTCGGCCTCAGAATTGGGTGGAGGATACTAAAAGAGATAAATAATCACAATAGGTTGTAACTTCTCAAAACCGAAAACCCTCCTTTATCCCTCGCCCTAAACCAGTAAGTCCTATCAGCGTCAGAAGTCACTCTTGGATTGCTTGTAGGAGAAGATCCCAACACCCATCAGTTTATGTCACGATTTGTTTAATGGGGTGATCTGATGGGTGAAAACTCAAGAAAACATAGCTTTAACTCAAGAAATTGGGCCTGGTATGTAGAAATCAAGGGAGTTCTTGATCCAACTTCTGTCAGTAAATGGATTAAAGGGTGACATAGGGAAGACTTGTGAGAAGGGTGAGCAAGACTGCCTCGGGCGAAAAGCCTTCGGAAGCTTGAGGATGAAAAAATTAGAAGCCAAGATCCTCTTGGCACGAAGATTCAAGGAGCTGAAGAGTGACTCCACTGGATCCTCCAATTCTAAGTCGTTCAGCGCTGCGAAAATAACAAGAACCGATTAGAAAACAATGTAACTGTTACAGTGATCCAACCTTCATCATCCTGTAACAACTACAACTCGAGATCCTCCAATTTCGAGCTGTTCTAAAACAGTATACAAGATATGGAAAAGGGGCTGACATCCATAAAGTAAGAAGTCTCAAATGCCTTATACATTAACCAGAGCGACCAGTCCTTTATCAAAACTTTACAATCAGGAGCCTTGCTCCACCATCGATACTTACAAAATTAAAAAAATGAGTCTATATACCCCGGAAAATTCACCTCGCAGAGGCGTGTCCAGTCACCCAAAGCTTGGTGTCCCTTCATTCAAACTCGTATTGATATCTTTCTTTAAGTTCCATATTAACTACGCATGGCTCCTACAAGGAGGGTAGTTGAGCCATTAAGTGCTGGGCTAGCGTGCGCAGAATTCTCTGTTGAGTCAAGGACTTCAGCATGGTTTCTTTGAGAAAATTGATACATAAGACCTCTTAGGGCAGATGTCTTTCCAGACCCTCCATCCCCTCACTTAATGAATGAAAGGAGGTTTCAACCACCCGCTCTTTCCGTCATTTACTCCAGGCGAGAAACGGTATGGAGATCGGATCCGATGGCACCTGGAGATTGCGACGATCCCCTCTATAACTGAACTCGGCACCATGGCCTTCTTTACACAGCTCCTTTCTTCCTCCAAGTGACCACGGACTGTGACCACGTGCCTATTCCCAAGGCGCTTTCGTCATTCGTAAATATGAAGGGGCTGATCCTTGCTGATCGAAATCGTGATGAGCAATATGACGAGACGGCTTAATCTGGCACCACGCATCCCTCTAGATCTGACGGCTCTTAACTCTCCCGATAATACCGTGGGCCCGGGTCTGGGACTCTCCCAGCACCTTGTGCATCAGAATATAACGGAGCTGCTCTTTGCATCTTGGAGTCACGATGAGTGAAACGCCGAGATGGCTCAATTTGCTGCCAGGTGTTCCCTTTAGATGGACAGTTGAAAATGCTTCATGATGTCGTGATCCCTAGTTTCGGCGCTTTCGGCGCTGTCAGGGTTCAGGGTTTCACGATGTTCAAAGACATAAAACCTTCACCCTTTGCACTTGTGACTGCCGAAAAGCTGACGTGACCAGATCCCGTGCCACATGCCCTTTGGGATGAACGATTGTCATCCATTCCTGAACATGCTATGGGCGCTATCCATTTCACTAACCTTGGCGCATCTTTTCTAATCACGATTTCCTGCCCACCACTGATTTGATTCTTTGGATACATCCTGAACGTTGAAATCGGAGTGCTCACTTGCTTGACCTCGGTCTGAAATGGATTTCTTTTGTGTGTTGCACTTGGGCGCTTCTCGTGCAACCTGCAGACCCGGATATCCCTATGCCGAAGACAAGTAATGTTGCTAACATTATGCTCCATGGGGGATAGAGTCATCCCTGTGATGCTCTAAGGACTCATTTTGCAGCTCCAGTGCCTTGTTGTTGGGGTATGGAGTCATTATTAAGCCGAACAATAAAAATGAAAATGAACAAAGAAACAAAAGGATAATATTTACAAACAAAGGAGACATCTGAGACTCAAACAAAACATTTCTTCAGAAAATGCCCATTCACTGGGCTACTGAAAACTTCTTCACCTCCCAAACCTCGCAACATGTATGTGTTATTTGAGAAAGTCTCAGAGATTTTGAAAGGCCCGATCAACAAGGCTTCAAATTTGTTGTGTTTGCCCTTATCTTGCTTAGGAGCATCCCATTTCAGCACCAGGTCTCCTATCTGGAACTTCTCCTTCTTGGATTTCTTATCGAAAACTTGCTTGATCTTTTGTTGATGGTCCTGAATTCTGTCCATTGTCTGCTCCCTAGCCTGTTGGACCTCCACTAGCTAATGAATCCTTCTGATCATGTCATCAGGCTCCTCTTGATGGTCCTGGAGGAATTTTTCTACAGGAATGGCTAACTGAGAGGGGAAAACAGCCTACGCTCCATAGACTAATTGGAAAGGAGAGACGCTGATAGATGTCTTTGTGGTCACTCGGTCGGCCCATAGAGCAAATTTTAATCCGAAATGTCAGGCCTTCTTGTTGTCTTCCAACAGCCTTTTGATGATCCTTATCAGGATTTTGTTGGAGGATTATGCTAAACCGTTGCCCTGTGGGTAATATGGGGTGGAGTGAATCAGTTTGATTCTGAACTACTCGCAGAACTTGGCCAACGGCTCGGACTTGAAAGCGGTTTCGTTATCAGTGACAATTTTATGTGGGCAGTCGAATCTCGTGATGAGGTCCTCCAGGAATCCAATGATTACCTTGTGGGAACAACTCCTGGTAGGGATGGCTTCAATCCACTTGGTAAAGAAATCTGTAGCAGTCAGGATCCACCTGTGCTTCCCACTGGAAGTAGGGTGAATTTATCCAATGAAATCTAGGCCCCACTGCTGGAAAGGTCCTGAAACCACCACCGGATTTAACAGTAGAGACTTGAGTTGTTGTTTTCCTGCAAATTTTTGGCATTTGATGTAGGCTCTGACCCTTTTGCAGACGTCAATGAACACGGTAGGCCAGTAGTATCTAGCCCTGAGGATTTTGTGGGCTGTGGCTTTCCATAAATGGTTCCCTCCACACAGGCTGCTATGAAATTCAGCCACGATCATTTCGGCCTCTTGTGGACTCATGCATTTTAAAATCACCCACAGGGGGTCTTTCCAATATAAAATTTGATCGATAAGGAAGTATCTAACTTCCTTAAGCTTCAGAGCTCTTGCTTTGTTCCTTTGCAGGCTATCTGGAGGCCGTAGCTCTTGTAGAAAGTAGATGACATCCTCATACCAAGGACATCGAGCTAATGGGGGCTCTCTTCGAGGGTTCATTTCAGACAGCCAACTTTGTGGAATTCTTGAGCATTCGTTTACGAAACTTATCCCTAGAGCTTGGTAGTTTTCTTCAGCCAATAGCTTGGCTAAACCTTGACCTTTGATCAATTTGATAGGCCTTATTTCCAGGTCGAATTCTAGAATCCTGGCTATCCACTTACTTCTTCTCCCATCTATGTCAGGTTGGATAAGAATATATTTAACAGCAGCTGAGGGGATATAGGCGACAATTTTTTACTGCAGGACGTATGTTCTAAAGGATTTGACAGCTTTTACTAGAGCATAGGCCTACTTCTCCATAGTGTCATAACTGACTTCGGCATCCCTCAATTCTCGACTGAAATAAGCAATAGGTTGTTCTATCCCAATGTCGTTTGTCTGTAATAGAACGACGACCATAGTGTCAGGTGAGGCAAAGGAGAAAATAAGGAAATCCTTCGAGTAGTTGGGACTGATAAGCACAGGATCTTCAGTCAGGGCCTTCTTGATTTGCTCAAAGGAATGTCACGATTGAGGGATCCACCTTACTTCATTTCCTTTCTTCAACATGGTTGTTATAAGCTTTACCTCCTTAGCAAAGTTAGGCACAAACCTCCTCAGAAAATTAATTTTACCGAGGAAAGATTGGATCTCCTTCTTGGACCTCGAGATCGATAAGGCTTGTATCACCTCAACTCTGCTGGGGTCAATTCTGAATCCTTCCGTTGATACTATGTGGCCTAGTAACTTTCCCTCCTATATGGCAAATAGAGACTTCTTGGGGTTTAATGAAATGCCAAATTTTCTGCATTTCAGGAAAACCTTCCTGAGATGGCGACGGTGTTCCTTATCAGATTTTGAAAACACTGTGATGTCATCCAGATAAACGACCACAAATTTATCCTTTTCCCCGATGAAAGCTATGTTCATGGAACGCTGGAATGTTGCCCCTGCATTCATTAATCCAAACGGCATCTTAGCATACATGAACGTGCCCCATGGAGTAGTGAATGTTGTATTTTCCCTATCCTCAGGCAGAATAGAGACTTGATTGTAGCCAGAGAAACCATCAATCATGGACATCCTGGAAGCTCCTATTACCCTATGAAGTATATGTTCCATCTTTGGCAAGGGGTAGTTATCCTTTCGTGAGCTCTTGTTCAGGTTTCTGAAGTCTACATAGAGTCAAATCTCTCCATTCTTTTTTCTTACTGGAACCAAGTTGGCCACCCACTCTGAATATCTCAGTGGTACAATGATCTGAGATTGAAGCAGCTTCTTCACTTCCCTCTCCATGATAGGAAGCAACATAGGATTGATCTATCTCAACTTCTTCCTAAATGTCTTTGCCTCCTCTTTTAATGGTATTTTATGATCGATGACATAGGTGTCATAGGTTTTGAGGTCTTCATAGGTCCAGGAAAACACATCAGAAAATTCCCTCAAAATTCCAATGTATTCGGACCTCTGTTCCTTTGTTAGACTTCTTGACAATTTGACAAACATGGGCTCACTCTTGGTCCCAATGTTGCACTGAGTAGTACCAGTGTCATCCTCCGAGGTCTCTCCTTTTAATGACACATCATTTCTATCAAAAATATTTTCCAAAGGAACCAGTCCTCTTGGAATATGATTGTTGTGCAGCTGCACAATGTTACGCTTTGCAATCTTATTCAGAAAATTACCCCCACCAAGCTTTTCTTCAGAGACAGAGTCTTGGTCGATGTGCATCTATGAAAATTCTTCGACAGTCTCTAAGAACTTCTTGATATCGAGATCATCCTCGAATACCTTCCAATGTTTGAAGTTGTCAGGTATGGAGGGCCTGTATTTCACTTCCACATCACATCTGAATTTAGGCGGCAAGGGTACTTTGAAATTACTTGCTGATGTAGCCAAGGAATCTGCCACTGTGTTCTCCTCTCTTGGGATGAAAGAAATGTTAAATGCTGAGAAGAAATTGTCAACTAAGTCCCACACCTCATTTCTATAGCTTCTGAGTCAAGGATGCTTATCCTGATAAGCGTTTTTGATCTGTTGGACCACCAACTCTACATCACCGAACACTGCTACCTCCTGAATTCCCATTTCCCTCACAGCTCTTAATCCCAAAATGAGAGCTTCATACTCTACCACATTGTTGGTAGATTCTAATTCTAATTTGTATGAAAGAGATATGGTTTCCTGATCAGGTGACACAAAGACCACCCCAGCCCCAGCGCCTTCCTTGGAAGAGGCTCCATCAAAGAACATTTTCCAGACAAGGGTGGTGGAGGGAGGAAATTTAGGGGAAATGGTGGGCTACTTTCTGAGTTTAAGAGGAGTTTCGGGAGCATGGGTGAGTTGAAGCACACTGGAACCTAAATCAATATCCAAGGAAAAAATGGGATGGTTGGTAGGGTTGGCCTCATTGTTGATTATATAGGCCAGCTAGGCTTCCCTGTATAATCTTCTATGCTCTCCTCCAAACACTGGGATAGTAGCGTATGTGAGGTCCATATGAAAAGTTCCCCCCAGTATTTTTATCCAAGATCTTGATAACAACATACCAAACTTGGGGGGGACATCGGCCACTACAATATCCATGACCACACTTTTCATGGGCAACTGAAACAAGGTCACAACCAAGTCTTTGATAACTCCTAGACACTGAACCTTCCTAGAGTCAAAGGAATAGAGGTCATGATAAGCTCGGGTGACTTCTAGTCCTAACTCTTCCATGACAGTTTTGGGCATAAGGTTGTGAGAAGCCCCTAAATCCATCAAGCAATTGTGCAGTACCTTGTCATGTATGTTCAAAGAAGTGTAGAAGGGAGGGGATGAGTCGTTCCTATCTTCTACCATAGGACCTAGAATAACTGCACGCTTTTCATCTTGTAAATTGATGGAGTCTGTGGGAAGGCATGAGACCTCAGACTTTAAAATCTCAGAGAAGCATTTCTTGAACCCTTCATGTTTAATCAATTCTGTCAGGGGCACAGGGATTCTGATTTTTTTAATTTCATGCTCGAAATTAAAAGAAGATGAGAGCTTTAGATTTCTCTTGTTTCGGGAGCATGACTCTGGATAATGGGAGCGAGGGGTTGGGTATTATTACCTTTTTGATTGTCTATTGTTTCATTAGTAGGCTTGTTTGTTCTAGTGAGCTTCTTAGGGACATCAGGTGCTATTGCCTTCTTCTGGGACCTCCGGTCATACCTGCCTTGGCGGCCACTAGTCTTGTCTCCTTTGCTCAGTTCATTTAAATGAATGTCCATGAGAGACTCCTCATATGCTGATTGAGTGAGATGGGGAAAAGGAGAAGTGTCTCTGAAGCAATGGATTTCAGGATCAATCTCATATGTTTCCCCTTCTTCCCCCTCGGTTACAAAATTATTTTGAAAAGGAGCTTGAATCTTCTGGTCTTCTTTGTCTCTTCCTTTCTCCCTTTGCACATTTGGGGAATTAATATTGTCTGGACTCCTAAAACCTCCTCTCCTTTCGGAATTTTGGGGGCCCTTGTATTCTTGCCTCCCTTCCACTTTCATTCTCTCCATCTTTGTAGATAGAGATTTCACCATTCTGGTCAGTTCATCCACTTGAGGGTGGGGGACCGATAAGCCAGAAGTTGAGGCTTCTGACCTTCCATTTCTTCTGTCTGCGTCAGCCTTGCTCCTCAGTCTGTCAGTTGTTAATACATTGGATTCCACCTCTATGGTCACATCTTGCATCTGAGCTACGGAGGTGGCTCTTCTTTCTCTCAACAAAAGATAGAAATCGGGGCCAAATGCACTAGCATAAGAAATTTTGGCCGAGGCTTCTAAGGGTTTTATTTCGGTGGGAATTTTATTATACATCTTATTAAATCTTTTGGAGAAGTTAGAGACAGACTCCCCATCCATCTTCTTCAAAGATATGAACTCTGTCATGTAATACATGAAATCTTTCCTGTCGCCCCACTGCCTTAGGAAAGCACTGTCCAGGGCTTCGATCCCAGCAATAGATCCGGGGGCCAATCCTCTGAACCATTTCCTCACCTCACCATCTAGGCTTTGGATGAAGACTCTCATCCAAACATATTCATTTTCAATGTTGAGGTTGTCTACGTAACTGTAGAAAGCAGTCAGGTGCTCTTCCACAGTTACATCCCCTTCTCTGGTGAACTTGGGCATGTATTTCAAGTAATCTCCAGTAGGGAGAGGATTCATAGGATGGGGAATAACTAAGGGGGAATATATAGTAGTGACTACGGCATCCATTCTATTCAGGGGAGGATTAGCGTCAACCATAGGAATATTAGGTGGAAGAGAACTCAAAGGAGAAGGATCTCGTGAAGGGGCTACTGGGAATCAGTCCCGAAGTGGAGTGGGAAACAAGAGGGGATTTAAGGAGAAGGCTAACAAGCTCAAGTCAGCAGGTTCTCCTCTTTGTGTAGTAGTGGTAAAACTAGGCGTAAGGAAATCTTCTGCGGTCCTGGGTCTATGCCAGGGTATAGCTTCGGAGGAGAGGGGAGTGACAAGGGTTTCTCCCTCCAATCCCAGACCAGGAGGGGAAAAATCAGCAAGAACACTCCCGAAGTTCAGGAAATGGGAAACCTCTGAAGGAGGCCGATTGAGAAACTGAGGAGGAGAAAATGGAGTTCCTACAGAAGGAGATGGCAAATTACCTAGTTCGACGATGGAAGCTTCTTCTTCATACTTCTTTCCTTTTCTGAGAACCACCTCTGGATCAGCTTCAGGTGTAGCTAGAGGCAGCTGCGGATGAGACCGCGTGTGTCTGCCTTTGAAATCCACAATTAATAGAGCAATTTCTCCCTAGCGGAGTCGTCACAATGGAGTCACCAGGTGCACAGTAACAATATTCAAAGGCTCTAATACCTGATGCACCTTCAGAATCAGAGGTTCAATGTCGTTCAATCCTGGGGAAAAATTTTCAACTTCATCCCCGGCAATGGTGCCAGAAATGTTAGCGTCAGAAGTCACTCCTAGATTTCTTGCAGGAGCAGAGCCCAACACCCATCAGTTTTATGTCATGATTTGTTTAATGGGGTGATCAGATGGGTGAAAACTCAAGAAAACATAGCTTTAACTCAGGAAATTTGGCCTGGTATGTAGAAAGAAAGGGAGGTCTTGATCCAACTTCTGTCAGTAAATGGATTAAAGGGTGATAGAGGGAAGACTTGTGAGAAGGGCGAGCAAGACTACCTCGGGTGACAAGCCTTTGGAAGCTTGAGGATGAAAAACTTAGAAGCCAAGATCCTCTTAGCACGGAGCTTCAAGGAGCTGAAGAGTGACTCAACTGGATCCTCCAATTCTATGTCGTTCAACAATGCAAAAATAATAGGAATCGATTAGAAAACAATGTAATTGTTACAGTGATCCAACCTTCATCATCCTGTAACAACTGCAACTTAACTGGATCCTCCAATTTCGAGTTGTTCTAACACAGTATACAAGAGATGGAAAAAGGGATAACATCCATAAATTAAGAAGTCTCAAATGCCTTATACATTAACCAGAGCGACCAGTCCTTTATCAAAACTTTACAATCGAGATCCTTTCTCCACCGTCGATACTTACAAAATTCAAAAACTAAGTCTATATACCCCAGAAAATTCACCTCGCAGAGGCGTGTCCAGTCACCCAAAGCTTGGTGTCCCTTCAGTCAAACTCGTACTGATATATTTCTTTAAGCACCATCTTAACTACGCATGGCTCCTGCAAGGAGGGTAGCTGAGCCATTAAGTGTTGGGCTAGTGTGAGCAGACTTCTCTGCTGAGTCAAGGACTTCAGCATGGTTTCTTTGAGAAATCGATACACAGGACCTCTTCAAGCAGACAGCTTGCCAGACCCTCCATCCCCTCACTTAATGAATGAAAGGAGGCTTCAACCACCTGCTCTTGTCGTCATTTACTCCAGGCGAGAAACAGTATGGAAATCGGATCCGATGGCACCTGGAGATCGCGACGATCCCCTCTGTAACTAAACTCGACGTCATGGCCTTCTTTACATAACTCCTTTCTTCCTCCAAGTGACCACGGACTGTGACTATGTGCCTATTCCCAAGGCACTTTCGGTGTGCATGAATATGAAGGGGTTGATCCTTGTTGATCGAAATCGCGATGAGCGATATGCCGAGACAGCTTAATTTGGCACCACGCATTCCTGTAGATTCGACAGCTCTTAAATCTCCTGATGATACCGTGGGCCTAGGTCTGGGACTCTCCCAGCACATCGTGCATCAGAATATAATGGAGCTACTCTTTGCGTCTTGGAGTCACGATGAGCGAAACGCCGAGATAGCTCAATTTGCTGTCAGGTGTTCCCTTTAGATGGACGGCTGAAAATGCTTCGTTATGTCACAGGCCCCAGTTTTGACACTTTCGATGTTGTCTGGGTTCAGAGTTTCACGATGTTTAAAGACATAAAACCTTCACCCTTTTCACTTGCAATTGCCGAAAAGCCGACGTGACCAGATCTCGTGCCATGTGCCCTTTGGGATGAACGGCTATCATCCATTCTTGAACATGCTATGGGCGCTATCCATTTCGCTAACCTTGGCGTAGCTTTGCTAATGGCGATTTCCCACCCACCGCTAATTTGATTCTTTGGATACATCTTGAACGTTGAAATCAGAGCGCTTGCTCGCTTGACCTAGGTCCGAAATGGATTTCTTCTATGTGTTTCACTTGGGCGCTTCTCGTGCAACCTGCAGACCCAGATATCCCTATGCCGAAGACAAGTAATGTTGCTAACAAGTCCCACTACTCCTTCTTCTCCCCTAAAGATCCAAAAATTGACTAGGGATGAAATGGATAAAAGCCAACTTAAAGGCCTTTGTTATAATTGTGATGACAAATATTTCTCGTGCCACAAGTGTAAGGAACAAAATATTTTTATGGCCATCTCGGAGGATATTTCGAAAGAGGATGTTGAAACTTCCATTGTGTCTGAGTCACCTGAAACCACTGACATAACCCCTCCCTCAGACCCTCCCGAAGTAGAACCAGTCATTTCCCTTAATGCTCTCACTGGCTTCTCTGCTCCCCAAACCTTGAAGCTCATCGGTTACATCAAGCATAGGAAGGTCATCATTCTGGTTGATAGTGGAAGCACCCATAATTTTATTCATCATCGTATTTCCCAAGAAACTCATTGCTACATCCATGCCATAAATAATTTCCAAATCATGATTGCCAATGGTGGCTCCATGAAATGTAGAATGCGTTGTGAAAATCTGTGTCTCAAAACTGGTGACTACCATCTGAAATCTCATATGTTTGCTATCGACATGGGTAGTTGTGACATTGTGTTGGGTGTAGATTGGCTAAGGACTTTGGGTCCCAGTCTTGTGGATTTTAATGAATTAACCATGCAAATCAACCAGGAGGGCCACCAATATAAGTTCCAAGGCATCACCATCGGTTCACCTGAGATCATTAGTTCCCATCACATGGAAACGCTACTCAAAAAAGGTCATTCTGGTGTTATTTCCCAACTCCATGCCATCCAAGCAACAGAGACACCCTTGGTGCCACAAGACCTCCAATCCATCATTTATAAACATCAAGTCATCTTTTCCACTGCCCAGGGACTCCCTCCTTCCCGTGGTGTTCATGATCATCCCATTCCCCTCATACTAGGAAGCCTCCCTCCCAATATTCATCTGTATCATCACCCCTTTTCCCAAAAACATGAAATTGTGAAAATGATCCAGGAACTCCTTAATGCAGGCATTATCCGCCCTAGTACGAGCCCGTACTCTTCTCAGGTGGTCATGGTCCTGAAGAAAGAAGGTTATTGGCGAATGTGTCCTGACTTCCATGCCCTCAACAAACTTACCGTTAAAGACAAATTTCTCATTCCTGTCATTAATGACCTCTTGGATGAATTGAGTGGCGCCCATTTATTTACTAAACTTGATCTTCATTCTGGCTACCACCAGATATGTATGAAAGAGGCAGACATTCCCAAGACTACCTTTAGAACTCATGAGAGCCACTATGATTTTTTGATCATGCCCTTTGGCTTGTGTAATGCCCCCTCCACCTTCCAAAGCCTCATGAATCATGTCTTTGTCCATTTCTCCATCATTTTGTCTTAGCTTTCTTTGATGATATCCTCATCTATATAAAAACCTAAACAGACCATCTTTCTCATGTGGATCAAGTTCTCCATCTACTCTCTCAACCCCAACTTTTCTTGAAACAATCTAAATGTTATTTTGGTGCCTTAGAATTCGAGTACTTGGGTCATATGGTTGGAAAAGATGGCATCAAGGTGGATCCTAAAAAGATTGAAGTTATGCAAGACTGGCCTCACCCAAAGACTCTCAAAATCTTGTGTGGATTTCTAGGCTTAACAAGTTATTATCGCAAGTTTGTTAAGAATTATGGAAATATTGCAGCACCTCTCACTGCACTCCTAAAAAAGAAATCTTTTGCTTGGACTCCATCAGTTGCTCAAGATTTTCAAACCTTGAATTTGTCCATGTGCACCACTCCAGTCCTGGCCCTTCTTGATTTCACAAAGACCTGTGTCTTGGAATGTGATGCTTCAGGGAAAGGAATTGTTATTGTCCTTATGCAAGAGGGTCTTTCTTTAGCCTTTACCAACAAGCAACTGTATGAAACAAATCTGGGAAAATATATCTATGAAAAGGAAATGTTGGCTATTATGCATGTCGTTGATCTGCGGTGCCTTTATCTATTGGGGAAACGCTTCCAAATTAAGACCGACCATCAAAGCCTCAAGTATTTTCTAGAACAATGCATTTCCTCACTGGAGCAACAAAAATGGGTGACTAATCTCTTTGGATATGATTATGATATAATTTACAAGAAAGGAAAAGACAATGTGGTTGTGGATTCACTTTCCTGAAAATATGAAGATGAAGTATCCCTTTTTTCTCTTTCCTTCATTGTACCAGATTGTCTCCAAGCCATTCGCCATGAATGGCTACAAGATCCCAAAAGTTTGCATCTGATCCAACAATTGCAGTCCAATCCTCCAACTCCCTCAGGGTACTCTTGGCTCCATGATGAGCTTCAATACAAAGGTCCTTTGTATTTAAGTAAACAATCAAAACTTAAATCCACGGTACTTTCTAAGCTTCATGCTACACACACAACGGGGCACTTCGGGTTCACCAAAACCTATGAAAGGGTCAAACGTTCTTTTTTCTAGGATGGTATGAAACAAGACATTCATAAGTTTGTCGCTAAATGTCAGGTGTTTTAAAACAACAAGGGAGAAACAGCCAAATCTCTGGGAACACTACAACCTCTTTGGATTCCACATGCTATTTGGAGGGATATATCTATGGATTTTATTACAGGCTTACCCAAATCAGGAAATAAATCATGGTGGTTGTTGATCGCCTTTCCAAGTATGATCATTTATGCACTCTTCAACACCCATTTACATCATCCACTATGACTCAACATTTCATGGATCAGGTCTTCAAGCTTCATGGCATGCCACATTCTATTGTTTCTAATCGCGACCCAACTTTCATGAGAATTTTTTGGCAAGAACTGTTCAAGCTATAAGGCACCCAATTGCAGCTCAACACAACTTATCATCCCCAGACTGATGGTCAAACGAAAGTTGTCAACAAGTGTTTGGAAACATTTTTGCGATGTTTTTCTTCGGAAAATAAAAATCAGTGGGCTCAATGGTTTCATACCATACAGCTACATGCATGACTCCTTTTGAAGCGATATATGGACAAAATACACCTTCAGTTCTCTCATACTTACCTGGTGTCTCGAAGGTCCAGGTGGTTGACCAAACGCTTACAGTTCGAGAGGCTATTCTTCGTACCCTCAAAGAGAATTTGTTCATGGCACAAAATCACATGAAGAAAAAAGCAGATCAAGGTCTCTATGAACGTCAATTTGTAGAAGGGGATCATGTGTTTCTTCGATTGTAACCTTACAAGCAAAATTCCATCAAGGTCGAGCATTGTCAGAAGCTAGTGCCCAAATTTTATGGTCCTTATACTGTTCTCAAGCATGTGGGACAGGTGGCCTATCAGTTAGCTTTGCCCAGTCATTCAAAACTACATCTTGTTTTTCATGTTTCTTTCTTAAAGAAGGTGATTGAAACTAAGTGCCAAATTCAAACCAGCCTTCTCGAGTTAGCCGAAGAAGGATCCATTTGGCTACAGCCCCAAGAAGTTTTGGACCAGCATGAGCGTCGCCTACGTCAGAGAACCATGAAGGAAGTGTTAGTCCAGTGTAAAGATACCACTCCAGCAGATGCCACTTGGGAACCAGCTACCATTCTGCAGAAATTTCCACATCTCAAGCCTTGAGGACAAGGTTGTTTTTAAGGGGGAGGATATGTTAGGGTCCTAACCCACACATAGGTATAACAATATATCCGGATGTAATAAAGGTCAATATTAATAAGGCCTTGCAATAAAATAGAATAAGTCAAATGTAAGAAGACCTAATAAAAGCTTCCACTTCTAGAAGGATCTTCCTCTAGATGCTTCTTTTGATAAACATATTTAGTATAAATAGAAGTCGAGGGTATGAGAAACCTAGCTTGGATATTATTGTAATAGAGATTTGCTCGACTGGAAGTTGCCCCCTTGAAGAGGCCCGTGAACATTTCTCTCATAATAAAAGTTCTATTTATGTTGTTATTCTTATATCATTTCATTGTTATTGTGGTGACTGTTCTGGTTATATTGTTGTTATTCTTCCATTTCTCACATTTTATTTATGTTCTACATACTTTTTATATCTGCAATTTTTTTTTCACCTACTGACTCGACACAAAAATAAAATGACTATTTACAATGACATGTGACTTAAACATAATTTATTTCATTGGATAATGTTTGAGGAACCTTCCGTTTACAGGCCCCCAACCAACGCATTCCCCATTTAGTTCTTCCAGAAAATAAACATTATTTTCATGATGTGCACCGATTTTGAATGGACCTGTCCACAGTTTATCAAATTTTTCGTGATTTCGTTTGTCCTCATTTCTCACGTCCCATCTCAACACCAAATCACCCAAACGAAAATCCTCCAGCTTGGAATGCTTGTCAAAAGTTTTCTTCATCCTTTCCTGGTGGAGTTGTGATCAATTTTACACATATTCCCTTATCTATTGTGTGTGAACCAGCTAATTTATTCTTCTCTGCACATCATTTGGCTCAGCCTCCTACTCTTGCAGCAGCTTTCTAATGGGAAACCCTAGTGTGGTAGGGAAAATTGTGTCTTCTTCGTATACAATCTAAAAAGGTGATGTTGAGATGGACTTCATGGTGGTAACCCAATCTTCCCACAACGCATAGATAATCTTTTTATGCCAAGCTTTCTTATTGTCTTGCAGGAGTCTTTTGATGATCATGGTTAGGTTTTTATTTGAGGATTCTTCTAACATGTTTCCCTGTGGGTAGTATGCCATAGAATGCCCCAAGGTTATATTATAATCCTGACAAAACTTTTCCATCCTCTTGGACTTGAATGTGGTTGCAATTTATGTTATGATCTTGACGGGACATCTGAATCCCAATAAGATGTTTGTCTTTAGAAATTGGATGATGACTGTGTTCATAGTCTTCTTTGTGTGGATCACTTCTATCCATTTTGTGAAGTATTCAGTGGCTATGAGTATCCATTTTTGTTGCACCGAGGATGGTGGATTTATTTCCCCTATGAAATCCAAACCCCACTCCATGAACAATGCTTCAACTGAGATCGGCCTTAGTGGAAAGGGTTGTAGCTTTCTTCTTCCGTCAAAAATATGACATTCGTGGCAGCTGGAGACTTCTTTTTACATGTCTGCAAAAATTGTAGGCCAATAGTAACCTGCGCTTAGGATTTTGTGCGTGGTGGTTTTCTAGTAATGGTGTCCCCCACAGTCACCCTTGTGAAATTATTCTGTGGCTCTCTTCTCATCATTTTTCAACAAACAACTCAACAACATTTCCCCATGATATTTCCAATTGAGTGAGTTATCCAGGATGTAGAACTTAACCGCTTTAAGCTTTAGAAATCAAACCTTGGTCTTACTTATGCCCGGAGGGGCTTGGAGATTCTTCAATACATAGATGATTTATGCATACCACGGTGAATCGACGAACTTCTGGGACACCTACGCAGTCATTTCTTCCTGAGGACTCTCTGATAGATTGGCAATGAAATTGATTCCCATGGCATCGCAGTCTGACTATTCCATCAGCTTCATAAGGCCCTAACTCTTGATTAGTTTCATCAGCTTAATCTCAAGGTCATATTCCATCATGGAATCTATCCACTTACCTCTCCTCCCTTTGGTGTCGGGCTGAGTCAGGATATCCTTTACTAAGTTGTTGGGCACATAAGTAATGATGTGGGAGTGAAATATCTACATCCTGAACTCTTTCAAGGATTTCACTAAGGCATATGCTTGTTTTTCTATAATGTCATACCTTAGTGGAGCATCCCGTAACATCCTGCTGAAATAGGCTATAGGTTTCTCAAAGTTCTTCTTGTCTTTCTGCAACAGCACGCCGACAATCGTATGTTCTGAGGCGAATGAAAATGGGATGAAATATTTCATGAAGTCTGGACTGGCTAGCACAGGATCTCTAGTCAACGCCACCTTGATATCTTCAAAAGATTTCATGGCTTCCATATTCCACTTGATCTAATTCCCTTTCCTAAGCATGCAAGTTATGTGATTTATAATTTCTGTCGGGTTCGAGATGAATCTTCTCAAGAAGTTTACTTTTCCCAGGAAGGATTGCACTTCTTTCTTACTGCACGGAGTGCCAATTTTCAAGATTCCTTCAACCCTATTGGGTTGTATCTTAATGCTTTTTTTTGAAATAATGTGCCCCAATAGCTTCCCTTCTTCCAACCCGAAATGTGATTTCTTTGAATTTAGCGATATGCCGAACTTCCTGCACTTCTAGAAAAATTTCTTCAGATGCTCGAGATGTTGTTCATCGGAGGCAGAGTATACCATGATGTCATCTATATAGATCACAATGAACTTGTCCCTTTTGTCAGCAAATGCTATGTCCATTTCACTTTGGAAAGTGGCACCAATGTTCATCGGGTCGAAAGGAATCTTGGCATACATGAAAGTCCCCCATGGATTCGTGAAAGCCATTTTTTCTCTGTCGTTTGGGTGGACCATGATTTGATTATACCCCAAAAAACCATCCATCATGGACATCTTCTGGGACCCCACCACCTTTTGCAAGATATAGTCCATTTTAGGGAGAGGGTAATGGTCTTTTAAGGACACTTTGTTCAAGTTTAGGAAGTCCAGACATAGTCTTATTTTGCCTCTCTTATTTCTTACAGGTACTAAATTAGCTACCCATTTTGAGAATCTTAAAGAAACGATGATTTTAGATTCGAACAATATCTTTACCTTCTTTTTGATCAACGATAGTAGCAGGGGATTTATCCATCACACCTTCTATTTGAACGAATTCTGGTCTTCCTTGAGAGGGATGACATGCTAAATTACTTTAGTTTCATTCACCTTCAAATCGTCATAGCTCCATGCGAAAATGTTGGGGAAATCCTTCATGAGCTTGACGTAGTCTTTCCTGACCTCTGGACTAAGCATTTTTTATAATTTTATTATTTTGGGGTTCTCCTCAGTCCCAATGTTGCAATATTCAATGTATTTTTTGTTCACCATGATCCTGGGATTTCTAGCCATGTCATTTTCATCAAACAGCTTTTCCAACGACACTAACCCCTTTGGGATGATGTTATTTTTCAGTTTTACTATGTCCCTTCCCGCTATCTGGTTTTGGAAAGGATCATCATTACTGTGTGCATCCATGCTCCCATCTTTGTCACAACAACCTTCATCATAAATGTTTGTATTAGTGAACTCGTCACTCATTTGGAGAAATCTCTCCACCTTCTTATCATCCTCAAACACCTTCCAATGTTTGATATTATCAGGCACTGTCAACCTGTGTTTGACTTCGATATCATATTTTTTGTTTGAGAAGATGGGGATTTTAAAAACTAAGGCTGAGGTGGCCAACGCATCGACGATATGATTTTTCTCCCTTGGGATAGTAGATAGATCGTACTCTGAAAATTCTTTGAGAAGGTCCAATGCAAAAATTTTGTACGCTCTCAACCTGGGGTGCTTTTTCTGATATATGCCTTTAACCTGGTTTATGACCATTTCAGAGTCTTTGCACATTGTTATCCTCTTTTCACCTAATTATTTCAACACCTTTAAGCCCATAATCAGTGCCTCATACTTGGCCATGTTGTTCGTGAATTCGAACAAGAGCTTGTATGAGCACATATTTGTGCCCACTTCAAGGGGGCTTACCCATACACTGGCACCTGCTTCTTCCTTGCTAACAGCGCCATCGAAACTCATGTTCCATATCTCATTTTTTTCACAGTATTTTGGGTCGGCACACTCTGTTTCTTTCTACGTGGTTTCCTCATTGGTTGTCATGATGGTTGTTGTCTCTTCCTCTTCAAAACTCAGGTCATTGTAGAATATAGAATAACAAACCTCGGTTTCGATGGATTATATGGGGTGGTTGTTTGGCTGTGTTTTGTTTCTCACCATGTATTTCAGCAGCACTTCTCTATACAATCATCTATCCTGGCCAAAGATAGGAATGGTGGCATATGACATATCCATTTGCAGGGTCCCCTTTAACTTCACAGCCCATGATCTGGACAACAACATGCAAAACTTAGGGAGTATGTATGCCACGACCACATCCATAACCATGTTCTTAGAATGGATTTGGACCAAAGACACAATCAAGTCCTTGATGAGACCCAAGCACTTGACTTTCCTTGAATCAAAAGAGAAAAGGTCCTTGTAGGGCCAGGTGATATCCAAACCCAATTCATCCATGATCACCTTTGGCATGAGGTTGTGCGACGCGTCCAAATCCAGCATGGCACTATGTAGGGTCATGTCATGGAATTTCAAACTGAGATAGAATGGATGGAAATCCTCAGTATCGCTTGTTTCCTCAACGTGTGGACCAAACATGATAGTAGGGTGGTCGTCTTGAACGTTCAAAGTATCAGGGGCCCCTCCCATTTTTAGAATTTTAATAATTTTCTCCCGATATTCTCCTTTTCTGATAAGTTCATTAAAGGGGACAAAGATTTTGATCTTGGCCATTTCATGCTCAAAGTTAAAGGGAGGATAGACCTTCTCTACCTATTTTCCACCCGCTTCTCATCTTACTTCCAGAGTTTTCTTCGGGGCCTCCTCCTTTGACTTCACCTTCTCTGTGACGTCCTTGGTTGTGCTATTCGGCCTCGATCGACTTGTCGAAGGGGTGTCCGTCGAAGGTTTCCTTATGGGATTTGTCTGTTGAGGCTCGGTAGACGCTTCCTTGCTCCTGAGGTTATATTTATTTTGAAACTGCATGATGGCATTCTGATTACCCTTTCTGAACTCTTTCGTTTCCCAGGACAACACGTCATTTATTTCTCCAAAGCATCCATTTTCTGTCTACAACACAAAATCGTCATTTTTTCTCATGTGTTGATCATGTTCACCCTTTGTCAAAAACACACGCGGGTTCTTGTCATCGCAACAATGCATCTGGTCTTCGAACATATGATCGAAGTCTTCATCCACACAGTTGTTTTGTAATGGAGGCCTTGTCTATTGGTCGCCTTGATCTCTCTGCTCCCTTTTTTCTCTCTATTTGATCTAAGGAACTTGGCCCCTTCTGAGGTTTTCATTTATGTGTTGGGGATCGTTATGTTCTCGGGCAGCAAGTTTGTTTCCCACAGATATTCTCTCCATCATCTTATCCATTGTCTTAATCATCAAGTCAAACTTGTCGTCTGAGGACAGAGATGTCGATGGTTGTGCATCTCCTTGGGGCTGCTTATCGCCTATGTTGAATATTTGTTTGATATTCCCCGATGCCATCATGTTTACTTCGACTTTGATAGCATTTCTCATTATCGCATCTAGAATTGTTGATCTCCTTTCTCTCAACAACAAATCAAAATAGTTTTCTAAGGAGTTGGCGTATCGCAACTACGTAGCTCCAAGGGGTGGTTGGACTTTTGCAGGGATCGAGTTATAAACCTTCATGAAATGGGCTGAGAATTCTTGCACCATCTCCTTTGGTTCCCTATTCATATTATTGTATTGTGTTAACAACTGCAAAGGGTTCTTCTTATCTCCCAATCTATTAATGAAAGACGTCTTGAACACGGCGAAGTCTCAAATGCTTGTGGCTGGGAGGGATCTGAACCATTTCCTCACCTCCCCTGAAAGGATTTGCACAAACAACCTCATTTTTTTGTCTGCATAGTCCACCTCCTCTAGGTTGACGAAATCGTTGAACCAATCCAGAGGTTTCTGGGCCGAAACGTTCCCTTTAGCGTCGTAGAGCTTAATCCTCTAGCTGTAATTTTGGGGCAAATCATGGAGTTGGGCAGGAAGAATGAGGGGGGTGAATTTGGCAGCCATGGATCTAGGAGGGCTTGGGATTTGAGGGATATTGTTAGATATCAGGGCTTGGAATCTCTTCTAGTCAAAAACTATCTCATCCAAGTTGGTTTCCAACTTAGACCTGAACAGGGTTTTCTCAAATAATTTGTCAAACACAAGGTCGTCAATGCTTTTTGTGTCATCTTTCAGTAAGGACAGGCTTCTTTCCAAGTAATAGAATGGGTCTAGCACTTTCTCTCTAGTCCTGTAAAGAATTTTCTTGGGGTAGTACATTGGATCTATATGGTTTGGTTCATGATTTTCTCTAGTATAGGTTGTCTTCGGAGCAAGGGTTCCTGAACTGTGCTACTTGATGCTACTGGTATTTTTGACTGGAGTCGCCAGGGTAAAGGTTTCATTTGGTATAGATGTTTGTCCCTTTGTTACCCTCAGGGTTCAAACTACAATGTTAGTTGTTCTCCCATGGAAAATCTATTCAATTTCAATCCCCAGCAGCGGTGCCAGAATGTTAGGACTCTATAAATATGTTCGGTTGATAAACAAATGACAGAGGTAACTTTTTCAACCAACTTTGAGACTCGAAACTAGCCTTTCGTATATGGAGAGGGATCTCTCAGGAGACACAGTCTCAGCACAGAATATGGATTTAAAGTTGTGGCTAGATTTAAAACCTTTGAGATAATGGGTTCTAGTTATATTGGCACAAAATAGTAAGACCTCGGGATATGGAGTCGATTCAAGAAAACAATGGAAACAAATGACTCGGTGACTGAACTTGAGAGGATAAAGGATAAGAAAGAAACAGTCTTCAATTTAAAATCGTTGTGTGTGGTGAGGAGAAAACACAGAAAGAAACTCGGAGCACCGTTGAGGATGAATTCGGAGTTAACTTTAGAGGAAATACATTTTGTCTAATGGCGCAAGAAAGGGGCAATGCGCGATGAATTCTAGGTTCGAAAAATCGTTATGATTTAGACAAAAAAATATATGAATGCACAAAACAGGAAGTGCGTATGCAAAGAAAGGAAACAATACATCCAACTGCTACAATTAGAATATTTCCATCAAAGCTACAGGACTTTTTCATTAAGTTTCAATCGAACTCAAATTACATTCAATAGATAATGTCTATACTAATTTTGCCAACCAACCTAGCTTACATTGATAAGATCAAATATATAGGCGAGTGTTGGCCCTTGACCAAGTTTTGAGGATCCTTGGTCATGGTTGACCTATTTTGGGACTTCGACAGGTTGTCGAAGGTGCAACACAAGTCGAAGCGGAGATCGCGGGATCTCGGCCCCTTGTTTAGGGATTTTTGGGTTTTGGGATATGTAACGGGTATGGGGATATCGTCCCATGGGTTTACCCATGTTTAGGCCCATTTTGTAATTTATAAATAGAAATCTAGGTGAAGTAAGTAAGGAGTGTATGTGATGTTAAGTGCAAGTGATAGTTGTACATGCTTTGTGCATGTTGTGTGAAACTTGCAAGGCTAAGTGAAAGTGAATGTAAGAGATTGGTTAGAAGATTTGTGATGTAACCTAGCTCGGGAAAGGAGGATCTAGTGAGGTGCACACAGATCTTATGTCCTATGCAGAGTAGGATTTTATGGCTCTTTGCATGTAAGAAGACCGACAGAAGATAATAAAGAAGAATAAGAGTTGGTGGAGGTAGCCCCAGGTTGGGGGTGAACCATGTATATCCTGTGTTGCTATGCTTTGTGTGATGTATTGATGTGCTATGTGTTCACTTTCTTAGTTCTTTAATGTATGTGAATGATAGATATATCTATGATTCTTTGTGCTTAATAATATGGATGAATGCTAGATCTAACCTATGTGAATGTGCTTAGTGCTTGAATATACTAGATCTAGGTGAATATTGTGATACTCTGTGATTAGGGTTTTTACTGTGAAGTAAATACTAGATAAATATTGATTAACCGTAACTGCTAAGTGATTTGATAGAATATTTGTTGGCACAAGGGCAGACCCATGGTTCAATTCTACAACAATGCACCAACAAAACCCTAGCTACCGACCCTTTCGACAACACCTGCGAAGTCGATGAAGTCTCACCTGAGGTAGAGGCAGGGGTGGTTGTAAGACTCAAGTTTCTGCAACCTTGGCTAGGACATAGATCTGTGATTATAACACTTAGAAATCACCTAGCATAGGTTATTCATCAATATTCAACCCTTATGATACTTCATAGATAGCATAGAGAATTGCAGTATGTACTTAGATCTAAGATAATTCAACACTTAGCCACAAAAAGATAGATTAGATTCGGTCGATCAAGCACTAAGCATCTTACATACCAGATCTAACATTCATTCATATCTTAAAATCACAAAGCATGAATATATCTATCTAAACACATCAAATCACTTAGAAAAGGAAGAGACAAGCACATCAGGTGGAGGCATAGAGCATAACACACATATTTACCATGGTTCACCCACACCCTGGGGCTATGTCCACAAACTATTCTTCTTTATTAGTTTCAGTTAATCAGGTTACAGAACAGAGCCATCCAAATTCCTCTTTGCATACGACAAAATATCTGCGTAGCTCGCTAGATCCTTCTTCCTTGCACTATGATGCAAGAGCATCACTCCACGTCATCGCGCACCAGCCAAGTGAGGCACATCAGTGCACACATTCAATGAGGAAGAGAGGCGCAGCCCTCTCATATTCAAATTTTGAATTTGAATCAAGCACATTTAATGTTTGTAAGGTTGTTAGAGCCAAAAGGTCGTGCCTATATGCAGGCTTTAGATGTACATAGCCTTAATGGTTGTAAGGTTGGATCTAGCTCCGATTCTGGACTAGACAACCCATTCATTGTAAATTCAATGTAATTGAATAGAGTAGGTATCTTGGAGGGAAGAGCTCGAAGATCCCCCTCATGTAAAAGATCTTGGATCTTATTTTGAATGAGAGAAAAAAAAGGTAGCAAGAAAATAGAGAAGAGAGCAGAGAGAAGGAGTCGAGACTCTATCAAAGTTTGAGCTCAGGAACACCTTGTAAAGGAGGCATTTGATATTAATACAAACTAGAGCAGGTTTTCCTACATATTGTCTATGTTGTGTGAATGTCTATGTTGTGTGAATGTCTATGTGTGTCCTATTTATGTTGTAAATGTATGTTGTAGATGTGTGTTTATAGGGACAGATAGGTTCTTCTATCTATAGAGTTCTTTGATTTTAGGATGGATTTCTTTGAGGCTTCATGCCAACAGGGCGTGACAGAACACTGAGGGTTTTGATAGTCAGTTCTTAGAGAGAACTTCCAATTCTGTGGAATTTGGACAAGGACGTGCTAGGAGAGCACAACAACTGAAATCATTGACTCAGAGGAAGACCTCAAGTTTGTTGAACACCTTAGAGGCAAGACTATGTAGAGGAAGACACAGTGTATGTAAGGTAGCTAGAGAGGTAGTGGGGGGGCCTAGAGGGCCCATAGTGATAATAGTGGAGGTCATTCAATGTAAGGTGGACTAGGTCCACTATATTATTAAATAAGGCCCACTATGGTAGTTAGATATAATAAATGGGTAATTAGATATAGTTAATGTAAGAGAGCTTCTTAGAAGGTTCTACTTCTAGAAGATTCCTCCTCTAGAATGTTCTTAGGAGATGATAGCACTTTATATAGGGGTTCAAGCAATGTAATGAGACATGAAGAGAATTAGTGTATTGGGAGTGGTAGCTCAATAGGAGGAAGCCCCCTCGAAGAGGCAAGTGAACAGAAGAGGATCCCTTCCATGATAGGATCCATTGTATGGTGTTGCCCTACCCTAAGAGTTTGATAGTAATAAAGAATATTTTGCATATTGTTATTCTATATTTGTTGTAGTGCTTTTTTATTCAGTATTGGGTTCCCTTCCATAATAGGATCCATTGTATGGTGTTGCCCTACCTCAAGGGTTTGGTAATAATAAAGTATGGTTTCTTCTATATTGCTTTGTGGATATATTTTGTATTCATTATTTGTGGTAATTATATTTTTAGATATATTCAAGTTCTTAACAAGTGGTATCAGAGAACTTTCCTTGGCAGACATTGTGGGCAAATATTTTTTATTTTTGCTGATTTTTTTTCGGAGAAGAAAAAAGAGGGCCGTGACATTTCAAAACTTTTTGGTATATTTATATGCAAAATTTGAAGAAACAGGTTGTATATATGAGTTCCTCTCAGAAAAACACCCAATTTGAAAAAAAAAATGGTCCAGAATGGAGTCCGGAAGGTCAAGATATTGCGGTTTTGAAATCTGCAATTTTTCAGGGTTTTTTCTGCAGACAGCAGCGCGGTTTGTTTTTATTTTTATAGAATTTGGAGGCCTAATTTGCCAAAATAAATTACAGATCTGAGTTCTTCTCACCATTTCACCCAATTTCAAAAAAAAAATCAGCCGAAACGGAGTCCGAGAAGTGAAGTTATGAGCATTTTATGCTCAACAGTTTTTTAGGGTTTTTCCAGAAAAAGCCGCGGTTTTCTGCCGAAACTTATTGGGTCTATTTTTGGTTTTTTTTCATGACGGTTGAGGGATTGAAGAGTTAATAGGGTGATCAGATGGATATTTCTTCTCAAAACCTCAAATAAATTCTTGAAGCATTCAAATCTCAATTGTATGACACATTGTGTAACACATTGCATGACAAATTTCATGACCTTGCAGATGACCTCAATAATAGGCTTCGTAGTTCATTGGATAGAATGCATGAGAGATTTCTTATGGAAGACATCATCAGGAATGAATATAATCAAGAAATATATGCTTGGTATGATTTTGAGGACGATTTTGATGATTGGTATATGGATAGTTGTCATTTCTGGGATGACAACCACTTCCATATTTTATTTGATGACTCTACTCCACCTTCTGTAGAGAACATCAATGTCCCAGATCAGGAGCTAGTTACCATCATTCAATATGCATATTCTACAGTGGTATTATTCCTTCCATATTCTGCTATGACCATTTTCCACTATGTGGATGGATCTTCTTATTTGGGTCCACATGATAGGTGTCAGTCTTTGGAGCATCATTTGGAGCTGGTTATTGGGTTTCAAAATCTTCTTCGGGGAGTTCACATGAGCACTTGGACATGGGACCCAGGCTTACAATGGTGGTTGGACTACTTCAGCATGGTGGATTTCCTTTCTACATGGGACCCTGGTTCWTCAATCTTCTTCAACATTATGGTCCACAATTATCCATGGGGCCCTGGTATATGGTTGTAGATCAAGCGTTGAGGACAACGCTTTCATAAGGGGGATGGAATGTAAGGTAGCTAGAGAGGTAGTGGGGGGGCCTAGAGGGCCCATAGTGATAATAGTGGAGGTCATTCAATGTAAGTTAGACTAGGTCCACTATATTATTAAATAAGGTCCGCTATGGTAGTTAGATATAATAAATGGGTAATTAGATATCATTAATGTAAGAGAGCTTCTTAGAAGGTTCTACTTCTAGAAGATTTATCCTCTAGAATGTTCTTAGGAGATGATAGCACTATATATAGGGGTTCAAGCAATGTAATGAGACATGAAGAGAATTATTGTGTTTGGAGCTAAAGGTCATTAGGAGGAAGCCCCCTCGAAGAGGCAAGTGAACAGGAGAGGATCCCTTCCATAATAGGATCCATTGTATGGTGTTTCCCTACCACAAGGGTTTGGTAATAATAAAGTGTGGTTTCTTCTATATTGCTTTGTGTATCTATTGTGTATTCAGTATTTGTGGTGATTATATTTTTAGATCTATTCAGGTTCTTAACAGTGGAAGATAGAATTTCTACGGGATTCTGCAAAAACTCTGCCAGGTGGACATTGAGTAGATGCACAGGTTGCATTGAGGAGGAACTCCATTGTGAGTTCAAGAAGAAAACAGAGTCAGTGAGAGAAATCTGGGGAAACTCCGCCAGGAGGGCATTGAGTCAGTGTGTAGATAGAGCACAGAAGGAAAGAACTCTTTTGAGTTATGGAATAGATGAAGAGTCCAAGGAAGGATCTTCACAGGGTTGTTGAACACCCTATAGACTCAACAAGAAGTTGTTTGAGAAAGAGAGTGCTAGGATGGCATCAGATTCTCCATCTGAGGGAGAAGGAAAAAGGTTTAATTCCTTAGAGGTCGAAGCTACAGGAAAATCTCAGAAGAGATAGCACCTTCGGGCATGCAAAGACTCTACAAGGAGCACAGAAGTTGAAGAATCCTTTGAGGATTCAAGGAGAGAAGCTCAGGAGGAGTAGTTCTTTCATGCATAGAGCCATAGTTGTAGAAGTCGCAGAGGCCAAGGAACTCTTTGGAGAGTTTAGAATCCCAAAAGATCAGAAGGGACAACATCTTTGAGAACGCAGGCGAGAATCAATGGTGTATAGCTCGCAGAAGAAAAGAAAAGGTCAAAGCCTTTTGGAATTTGGAAAATCTTCCAAAGTTTGGGAAGAAAGCGCAATCTCAAGGGGAGAGCATAGTTGTCGTCAGATCAGGCTAAAGGGAAGATCTGGACCGTTGAATTTTTCATGTTGAGACAGTAGCAAGAGAGCACACAGGAGAAGAAAATACCTAGACCGTCGAATCCTTCTCAGGCAGTCGATAGTCATCGAATCTATTGAAATAAGCATGAGGTTTAACCCTTGTGCACAGAGCAAAGAAATCCATAAAAGTCTCGACAGGGCAGAAGCATCAGGATTATGGATTTTGGAACTTTGAAAGTTCAGAGGTTTAGAGCATAGCAGACCAGGAGATTTGAACTCATGGGTCCCGAAGTCTCAAAGAGACATCTGAGACATCCATCTGTAAGAGGAAAACGTGTCGCGAAATCCTTCATATCGTGGATTCAAACATTGGGAAGCAGAGCATGGAGAAGTCTTTCGAGTTCACAACTCGCAAAGTCCCAAAGATGATCAGAGCCATCCATCTGTGGGAGGACACAAGGCAAAGATTGGGGATTCACTGGGATTTCAAATACCAGGGATTCGAAAGACCAAAGGATCAGTGTCGTTGGTTTCATGGAGTCTCGAAGACCAAAAAGGGTCGATATTGTCCAAGAGGAGGACACATGGCAGTGACCCAAGCATCGGGGAAATTCCCGAAAGAAACATTTTAGCATTTCGGCTACCAGGAATGCGAGAGGTAAGAGTTCAAAACTATTGACCTATAGAATACTGAAAGAGTCTAAGACGTTGGATCAAGGGAGGCTTTGCGCCATTGATCTTGTTCAGAGGAGGAGAACCGGAGGGTTCAGAATTTCGGTACTTCGGTATTTTGGCTACCGGGAGTATGAGAGGACAATGAAGATTTGATGCGTTGAGAGTCGCAGAATTTTGAAACGTGAATTCCCGAAGGCAGAGAAGGAGCATTGTTGGGTCACGAGGGAAAGAGCCAGATTTCGGCATACCGGATATCAGGATTTCGGAAATCCTGAGGACATAGGATCTAGGCTCTTAGGAATGGAGATCCCGAAAGGATAAAGGTTGTTGATTTGAGAGTGGATCATAGCCGTTGATCTCATCCAGGAGTGAAAACGCTATATCGGTACTTCGATATTTTGGATACCAGGAAGTCTAGAGAGCAGGGATAGGAAGAAGAGCCTTGCATCAGGAAAGCTCGAAACATGAAAACCTAAAGTTGTTGAGGAAAATCACGGGTCGCGGAGATCTGAGGTATTCATGGTCATTTCATAGTTTAGAACTTCAGGAGTTCCAAAGACAAAGGATTGATCATTTCGACAATGAGAACTTTGAAGTCGTGAAATGCGACATTTGAGGTATAGTGAGGTTGCGGTCGCACCGATATCGGGATTTTAGAATTTAGCAATTCGGGGATTCTGCTATAGAGAACCGATCACTTCGGCAATTGAAACTCTGAAATCATGAAACGTGAAGAGCCAGGGAAAAGTAATCCTTGGAGGAGAAATTCTAGATCAACATTTCGGAATATCGGGATTTAGCATTTTGGGAATCCCGAAGACTAAGAGTCAGGGCTCACGTAGTTGAAAGTTCTGAAAAAGGGACTACGGTCATATGGGAAGTGGTCACATGGACTAAGATCTGGCCCAGGGGGCTTATTACTGTGAGTGTCATTAAGTTGTTTCGGTATTTCTGTGATCGAGAGATTGAGGAGTCAAGGACTCTTGACATCAGGACTCAAGGAATCTCGGGACCCAAAATTCTGTTTTTGGGGAAAAGGTCCACAGATGTATACAAAGTCCATGGGGAGAGTTGAGGGACATGTGGATCAAATATTGGAGATTCTAGCAGGGAATAAAAAGAGACGATCCAACTTGAAGGCATTAAAGAACAATCCTTAGACCGGAAGATCGTGCAGTACCTCCTGAGGCAGGGGGTGATGCGTCAGAAGTGGTATCAAAGCTTGACTCTGTTTGTATATTTCAGGAAGAGAGAGCAGAAAGGAAAACACTCTGATATACACAAGTTTGGTATCAGAGGCAGCTTGCAGAGACAGGCAGGGGAAGGCAGAGTATTGGAACTCTGTGATGATTGTTTGCAGGTAGGCAGCAGTCAAGGAGACGGTCAGGAGGACTGTAAGAACTGGTTGGATGCACTCAGGGGTGCAGAGTGACAGCAGTAGATCTGTCAGGAGGACAGATAGACAACAGGCAGAATGGCTACTGAAGGTCATGCACGCGGTGGGAAGAAGAACCACCAGCAACAGGAGAACATTGCAAGGGATAAAGAACTTGTCGAGATCAGGGCAAGGATGGATGAGCTTGCGTTGTGGGTGCAAAAAGATACAAAGTTGAGATGGGTATACGAATGGACCATGAAGACGAAAGTAAAATTGTCGATTCAAGAATTGGTAGCCAGAAGACAGCAGAGTTTGTTAAATGGATGGTTGAGGCATGCTGAAAACCTCAGTGAACCAGAGGAGGAGGTGGTTCAAGTATGTGAGCTAGAGGCTAGGAGAAATCTCAGTGATGTTGAGGATGAACT
>JZKD02S0359559.1:21850-36579 GCA_000966675.3 Picea glauca | reverse complement strand
TGTGTGTGTGTGTGTGTGTGTGTGTGTGTGTGAATTGGGTCTAGCTCGAGCACTTGAGAGGAGGAGTTTTATTATCATGGACCTACAGGTCCTTCCATAATTTTTCACTTTCGACATCCTGGGTCATGCAACATTGTCTCTCCTTGGCCATAGGGTCTTGACCAACCATACTATGCCTCTTAACTTAAGGTATACCCATAAATACACCCTAAGTTACATTTTTTATATCTACAACTAAGTGTTGCATCCAAGTTCTCTAAGATTTAGGCACACATCCAACCATGGCCTTAAAGCATCTCAACAATTCTTTTAACACTTAGCCAATATTCGTCAATACTTATCCAACCAAAGAATTGTGAGGAACAATAACATTCAATAAGTAAATACACCACAACATATATATATATATATATATATATATATATATATATATGGGTGGCACACAAGGTGGATTCCTTAAGTCTTTATTATGAAGAATGTTACAACAAGAAGACAATGAAATCTTTCCACTTATTGTGACTCATTTTACAAAAGTAAAAAATAAATCTAAGCTGCAACTACCTATTGCCACAACACTTTCATAATCCAAACCCTGAAGCACCTGTGTATTTACCTCCAACAAATGTTGTTCCTCAACTACAACTATTTTAGTCTATATATTCCATGCCTTAGACACTTTCCAAGTTGTCTAAATCCTCTATGCATATTTCTTAAGACTCCACCAATGTCCAAGTTTTTCACTGTATCAAATCCTTAACTTAGCACCTCAGAACTCCTTGTTCACTTTTTGTTTAATGTCACTTGATGAATGAATCACTATGTGAATGCATTTACTCATGCTTGTATCCTATTTATATAGGTGGGAGGTGCTTTTTCATTTCTTGATTATAAGGTGTCTTTCATCGTGCCATGTGCCCAAGCGGGCCCACACATGTAATACACTCCACTTCAATCTACAACCAACTCTTCAAGTCTTCCAAAGCTTGGTACACTCAACCCCTTGGTTCTATGTTCAACCCGGATCATGCACTACTATGCAAGGCATCCCAAGTCTCACACGCCTAATTGTTACAACCATGTCCTTAATTTAGATCATTTGTATTTTTAATTATTATTAGTTAGGTCTCTAAAAGCATCACATCCATTCACCATGACCTTTTTATTATTTATATATTTCTTCATCCTAGGAATCATAGTCAATATTATAACCCCAAACGGAGAAATTAATAGAATGTTATATATAATTTTGTGTTTTGTGTGTGACATGGAGTAGACTTAATAGTTAAGAATGTGTGTCTCTTCCTTGAGGTCATAGGTTCAAAACCAAGGGGTTAGGATATGTACACCTTTGTAAACTAAGTAGTCAAATCCCTACACACATATTCATTCAAAAATATTTTTTGATATTGCCACAAAAAATTGTGCAATTTTACAATATATATTTATATTTTCAATTAAAAATATGCAAGCAATAGAGGAGTTAGGGCTGGAAACAAGTTAGAGTTATCTTTTGGATATGTGTTGCTTCCTTTGAAATAAAAATTGAATGTTTGGAGTTGGTTGTAAAGACAAAGCTCTCATAAAAATTTAAGCGTGACTAGGAGTAAACCAGGATCAAGCGCATAGCTATTAGTATTCATATTTTAAGGGAATAAATTAATAAGTGGACAAATTTAATTTGTTTTGATTTATTTTTTTAATTTGAAAAGAAAGTTTTAGAAAGTTATAGTTTCATTTGAATGATAAAAATGTTGACTATGAAACTTCATCTTTAAAAATTTTGACACATTTTAAGATTACTCAATCCAAATTTATAAAAAAGAAAAAAAATAATAAAACCAAAAAATTACAAAATTAATTAGGGAGAAAAAATGAATTGAAAATTTGAGTTTGACCACTTATTAACTCACTCCTTTGTGTGATCCAAAACTGAATCACTAAAACATATCATTGAGAAATGTTTATCTTGTCATTAGCATAATGTGTCACATCCTATACATGGAAAATTTTAAGGATCCATATTTATCTTAAGTGTAGAAACAGTGGAAATCTTACTAATTCTCAAAATCCCAACCATAAAATGTTTGGAAATTTTGGAGATTTTAAAAGTAAAATAATTTTATCCTATAGAAGTTGGGCAAATCATTTTAGAAAAAATGGAAATTGGTGAATATTGTTTTGGAAAAAAATATGGAAAACCAGCCCATAGGTGAAATTTATCCCCCTAAAATTTTCCCTGGTTCCATAATCATCATTATTTTTCATTGATATTGTGAATTCGTGGATGACTATCCCTGTATTCACAACTATAATTCTAGCAAAACCCTCAGTGGTCTTGTATTTTGTCACCAATGTAGCAATTTAGACTAGGTCTAGGTCAAGAATATTAAGAAAAAGAAACATACAAATATAATGGCGGTAAATGTCCCATCATTTGCTCATGAAGATTAATAAATCAAAACTATATTAAGATAAGGTCAAAGTATAATAAGATATTAATAAACATAAGGGCTTATATTAAGATAAGACATGTTATATGGAGTAAGTTAATTAGTGAACAAACTCAACGTTGAAATTCTTCTCCAAATCTCATAGGAATTTTTCCCAAAGTTGTAGTTCCTCCTTATTGATGGAAATTTTCACCATGGAACTCTTCCCGTAGGGATTTTGGCCCATTTTAAGATGAGTCAAATTATTGAGATTATGAAAAAAATGAATAGATCAAAGTGAAACTTTGTCTTTCAAAAATAAATAAAAATAACATCACAAAAAATGTCATGTATGTCCTCTTATTAGGTCACTCCATGTTATATTATTGGTTTTTAACTCTTTCTTGTTGTCCTCAACATTTGGATGTTTATGGTTGTAACTTATCAATAGTTACACCAAAATTCTACTAACAACATTAGTGTACCCATTGGTATAGGGATGAGATCCAATGCCCATGGTATTGTCTAAAAGTTTTTAGAAAAATTAGAATATTGATCACACTCAACCACGGAACAATCCAAAATGTATCCATACACTTGAGAAGAACAACTTAGTGTCTTCATGTTCTTTTATGGTCTTCTTGCAAGGCATAAGAACATACAAATTGTTGAAATGATCCACAACTACCAACAAGTAATCATGGCTTCACCTAGACATAGGTAAACCTCCAACGAAATCCATAGTGATATTCTCCCATGGTATATTAGGTACAAGTTGTGGCATGTACATGCCAAGTTTCCTATTGCTAGGTTTACTAGTGTTATAAGGAACATAACATTAATGTATTTGGAAAATTTCTCTTACAGTTTAGGCCAAATACCTATGTCAGTTGTTGCTTATTACTCTCTTCCTACTCTTAGCCTGACCCAGGTTCAGATCTAAGAAGGTTTCAACAAAACCCTCTAAAACTATCGGCCCTCCTGGTAAACCAGCAGGAAACACAACACACAAAATGTACTACACAGTCTCACCCAAGATAGTTCTATGGGTGACTACAATGCTCAGATGTTTGCATTCTGGGTCAGAGTGGGGATCTGGGATTTCCTTTCCTCTTCTTAGGCTTTGATCTTGTTGTTCTCTCTATTATTCTTAAGATTCATTCATCTGTTAATTTTATGCATGCACTCTAACTGATCTAACAGATAACAGATCTCGTAGAGATACTTATTTATCTATTCATCATCTAACTACTAAAAGAAGGTAAATATGCAATAAACAGAACACATAACACAGGTTTTACCATGTTTCACCCCCTCCTGGGCTACGTCCACAAAGATCTAGTTTCTTAGGCTCTTTTATTTAGATTTATGCAATATACGGCGCCGCACATGCCACACTTCTGACTATACAATCACAAAACATGTTCCACAACCTCTATGAGGTGGACTATATCACACCTAGCTCCTCATCCTATGATCTAACCCTCAAGATATAGCTACTTGATTCTCTTACAGCTCAACAACTTACATAAATGTATCAGATCTTACAATCGTTCTCCTAACCGAACATAGCAAAACTCGGGGACCTCCACCTAGACCTCCTAGGTCCTTATTTATACTAATTTATAGCTTATCAATCATTACAATCTCTTACAAAAACCATAACTCTAACGTGGTTAGGTTTTCCTGCATGCGTTCCTTGCATGCTTTCCTCCTTTGCATGCATCTTTTCCTCACACATGTTTCTTTTCCTGCCAACTGTTCTTCTCCAAAATTAGACATTCCCTTACCAAAATTGGGTCTTTCTTCAAAACAAGCCTACACCCAACATTAATTCTCAATTATTTTGTCAATGCCAAAATTTTAGGGAATTCATGAAGAGTGAGTTTTGTTGATCTATAGAACTCTCTTGGAATGCATAAAGTGTCCAACTTGTAAAGTAAACCATATTGAAGATGATAAGTTAATTATCTTCTATCTCAATGATCGATTTCTCCTTCAAATGATAATATACACTTCCAAAATCACCATCATCCACGTTCCCTTCCTCAAACTACATTACTATTCCCACCATTGCAATCTTCAACATTGTTGGTTGTTGGAAGTCTGGTTGTCATTGATGTCAACAACGCGCAGGAAACAAGCTCAAAGAAATAACATTGCATCAAACAGAGATTGTGCAGGGCACAAGCTCAAGAGAAATATCGTTGCATCGTGAAGAAATCACGTAGGACACAAGCTCAGGAGAAATAACATTGCATCGCGTAGAGATCATGCAAGACGCAAGCTCAAGAGAAATAACACTGCATTGCGCAAAAATTGTGGAGGATGCAAGCTTAGAAAAATAACATTGCATTGCACAGAGATCATGTAGGACACAAGCTCAAGATAAATAGTGTTGCATCATGCAGGATGCAAACTCAGATAAATAATGTTGCATCATGTAGATATCGTGCAGGAAACAAGCTCGGAGAAATAGCACTGCATCGCACATAGATTGTGCAAGTCACAAGCTCAGGAGAAATATGGTTGCATCGCGCAGAGATCATGTAGGATGTAAGCTTAGGAGAAATGATGCAGACCTCCCCGACCCTCGGGCAAGTCCGCTCACAGGATCATTCAGATTCTCCTTTGAGCCAAATCAACTCTTTCGATTCCTTGCTGGAATCTCAATTTGATAGATCCACGGGTCCTTTTGGAAGCTCCCCCACGCGAACAGCACTAGGCGCGAGCTCCACTTCTCCGTGCGACCACAGCACTGTGACCAAGGCCTAACCCGAAAGGTGCTTGTCACAACTCGCCACTCATGAGTTCGTGAGTCGAGGCTCATGGCTCTTCTTTTCCAATCTCACGATACCCGAGATCATGAAATGGGTATAGCTCCTCTTTTGTTAATTCCCTCCATGCGTGACCACCAGCTAAGATTAACGCTAGCTCCTCTCGCTACTCTCCACTTCGCAAGTTGTGGCATCTGACCTTGGCACCTTCCTTTCATGAAACCTCGAGAAGAGATGTTGACTTTTCTCCTCGCATTCTCGCTACTTGCGACTTCGTGAGTCGAAGGGTTGAACTCTTTTTCCCTTATCTCATGAATCCCCGAGACACGAGAGGTCAACGGGTGTTGACTCCTTCCACTAGGTAACACGTGTTTTCCTATCTATCGCATGGTCCCACCTTGATATTCTACGATGTGTCCCTCGTGCCCAGCTTCGACACTTCACGACTTCGCTTCCTGAAGCGCTACCTCCTTGTATCACGACCCCCGAAGTGTCAAGATCCCGAACTCCTAGCTACTCCTTATCGCAACTCGTGACTTCATAACTTTCAGAACAAAATTCTTCGACTTCCTATCCGCCGATATTCCGAAATGCCGAAACTCCGACACATCGTCAACGCAAGTCCCAAAATGGAACTTCCCACCTTTTTGGAGTTTCATACTTCACGACTTCACGAATCCTGATGCTAAGCTTTCGGCTCTTCAACCCACGAAACCCTCGAATACGCGATAGGTGCGATGAGACTTTGATCCAACGATCCTCCCTTGACTTGGATCCTACGGCTGTCCTAGATCCTCGCGATTTCACCACTCGTGACTTGGAGCACCCAATATTTGGGCTCTCACCTTGCGAACCTCCGAGTTCATGAGATCCCTTGATCTCTGCCACCTATCCCCCTCCGATGGATGGCTGTGATCCTCTCGCGACTTTGCCGCTCGTGAATCTTGATGCAAAGTTTTTAAACTTTCAACTCGTGAATCCAGGAAATAAGATTATGCAAGTGAATCCAACAACCCTTGTTGGCTCAGATCCTACGTCCCGATTTCTCCTGAGATTGCACTTAGAAAAACACTCGTTGTAACTCTCCTTTCTCTTCTGCAAGATCTGACGACTCTCGGGACTTTTCAAATTCTCCACAGAGAATTCTGACCGTCCAATGCCTCCTTGACAACTCTTGCGAGGCAAACATGGTATTCCTTCACTGGAACTTGTCCACCAGCAAAACAACATTGTTGCGCCTCCTTCCAATGCTTCAAGTCACTGGCCCTCTTGAGCTTCTCTTCGACAACTTCGAAGACTCTATCCCTTCTGAGCTTTCTCCACAACTTGATTCTTCAAGAAGACTCCTGCACACACTCCTTGTGGCAATTCTTCAAATACTTCCAAGTATTTGAACCTCTTCGACTCTGCGCACTCCCTACGACAGCAGTCCTTCAACAATTTCTCTCAGGTTGCAAACACTGAGACTCTACTCAGCCAGCGCACACTTTGCATGGCTCCTGTGCTTAACTTGCACTTCTGTGAGAATGATAAAAATGTTATCCCTCCTGAGCTTGCAAAGATGAACCATGACTTCTGTCAATGCACACCTTGCGGACAATTTCACTGCACTCCTTGCAGGAAAACTCTTGCTCAGACAGAGAAACAATTGAAACTCATTCTTTACTCTCTCAGACTTTGAATTCTTAACACGAAATCATACATACATGGCATAAAAGAAAATGTATATTAGAAAGAGTAAAAAAATCATGAGCATAACATTCAATCATGCATACACAAAAATTATTTGAACACCATGAGTCTGGATCAAATCTTCATATATTAATCTCAGAACTTGTGTACATGGGTTCTTCTACACAACTTTCTATTTCTTCTTCTCTATGCTCTCTTGATTGATTATGCTGCTAATGTTACAATGATACAAGTGAGGGTGTCTATATCTATTTTCCCTCTGGCTCCTAAAACTATCTAATCTAAGAATTTAAAGCTACCTACTTACATTTACTAGCATAAATGCCTCTTAATCCTTCAGACGAGAGCGGGACGCTCAAGGTCTGATTACAATCTACAAGTAGGCCCTTTCTTAATTGTCTCATTTAAATTTGGCATATCCAACTTCAAAACATTTCAAACAATTCATCATGTGCAAAAATGCGTCGGCATTTGTCCCACGCTCGCTTGTTGTTGGTGATGCTCCTGCATCATACTCCCTCACTTGAAAATTTTCATGGGCTCTTGTCCATGAGCTCTCGCATGGTCTGTCCATGCTTCTGGATCTCTGATTCATTTTCCCAGCTGGCATCTTCAACTGGATGTCCCTTCCACTTGACCAAGTATTCAAAATATTATTTTCGCCTGGTCCTCTTACTAACTCTTTTGTCCAGTAAACTTTCCATTTATGGTTTCTCTGCAACTGGAATCTATTTTTTCCATTGAACCTCTAGTTGTTCACTACCTTCTTCAGCTTAGTATGGGTACAAATCTGAGATGTTGAATATCGGAGAAATTCCGATCCCATCGGGTAATTTAATCTCATAAGCATTTGCCCCAAATTTCTTCAAGACCTTACATGGTCCGATCTTCTTCATCTTTAGTTTGTTATATGTCCCCTTCGGGAATCTTTAATTTCTCAGATGTGCAAGAATCAAATCACCAACCTCAAATTGAATTTGTCTCTTGTGTTGATCTGCTCTACACTTATACTCTTGGCTCGAGTTTTTCAATCGCTCCTTCACCTGGATGTGAAGTTCCTTCATTGCTTCGGCAAAATCCTCTGCACTAGCACTTCTTATCTCATCCCGTTCTGAATCCCTCAGTTCATAAATTCCTCTTGGTTGTGTCCCATAAATAATTTGGAATGGACTCTTCCCTGTGCTTCTGTTGATTGAATTATTGTAAGCAAATTCCGCCTGTGGTAGAATATTGTCCCATTGATTGTGGTGTTCTGTCACCAAACTCCTCAACAAGTCTCCCAAGATCCTATTCACAACTTCTGTCTATCCATCCGTCTGAGTATGATAAGCTGAACTGAATGACAAGTTCATTCCCAGCTTTTTCCATAAGGTCCTCCAGAAGTGTCCCACAAACTTGGTGTCTTGATCCGAAACTATGCTCCTTGGCAAGCTGTGAAGTCGAATGACTTCTTTGAAAAACAGATTCACAATGTGAGTTGTGTCACTGGTTTTATGACATAGTATAAAATGTGCCATCTTAGAAAATCTATCTACCACTACAAATGTTGAGTCAAACCCTTTTTGTGTTCTCGGCAGCCCCAATATGAAGTCCATGCTGACTGCATCCCGCGGCCTCTCAGGTATGGGTAACGATTGATAAAATCCTGCATTCTGCCTGTTTCCTTTTGAATGCTAACAAATTTTGTCTCTGTCCATAAATCTTTTGACGTCTTCTCTCATTCCTGGCCAAAAATATGACTCATTTAACATTGAGAACTTCTTGTCATGACTGAAATGTCTTACCAATCCTCCACTATGTTTCTCCTTCAGCAAATTTTTCCTCATGGAGCATTTTGGAATACATAACTGATTGCCCCTGAATAACAATCCATCTTGGATCATGTATTCGTCCCATTGACTTATGTCCCTGAGAATTGGATTCTCAACTACTTCATACACCTCCTTAAAATCTGGATCATCTTTGTACATGTCCCTAAGATCATCAAAACCCAATGTTTTGACTCTGAACTCCTGTAACAGCAAACATTTCCTGCTCAAAGCATCAACAACTTTGTTAGCAATTCCAGAAATATGCTTAGTTACAAAAGTAAAGTTTTTCATGTGTTCAACCCATTTAACATGTCTTTGATTCAACTTCTCCTGTTGAGTCACAAATTGCAAAACATGATTGTCACTGTATAAAACAAACTTTTTCGGGATTAAGTAATGTCTCCATTTCTTCAATGCCTAAATAATAGCATAGAACTCCTTTTCATACATGGAGTATTTCACTTTCGCTTCATTCAGCTTATCACTGAAGTATGATATCATCCTGTCTTCTTGGCTCAAGTGCCCCTATTGCAAATCCACATGCATCACATTTTACCTGAAATGTCTTTGAAATCAGGCAACACCAAAATTGGTTTTTCAGTGATTTTCCTTTTTAGCAAATTGAAGATTTTCTCAGCCTCTTCTGTCCAATGAAAAGACTTGTGTCTCTTCTTCACTGTGTCCATCATTGGTGCAATAATTCCATTGAAATTCCTGATGAACTTCCTGTAGAAACTAGCCAATCCATGAAAACTTCTCACCTCAAATACACTCTTTGGTGATGGCCAATTCTTAATTACCTCCACCTTATCTGGATCCGTCCTCAATTTATCTGCAGAAATAAAAAAACCCAAATAAATGAGCTTTGTCTTCATGAATGAGGATTATTCATGTTTATCAACAACTTCTCTTGTTGTAGCCTCTGTATCACTGTAGCCAAATGTTTCAGATGATCTGCCTCTATTTTACTGAAAATCAGTATGTCATCAAGATACACAATGACAAATTTTCCGATGAAATCCTTCAGGACTTCATTCATCAACCTCATGAAAGTACTTGGCCTGTTTGTTAAGCCAAATGGCATAACAAGCCATTCATACAACCCTTTGTTAGTCTTGAAGGTTGTCTTCCATTCATCACCTTCTCTCATATGAATCTGGTGATATCCACTTTTCAAATCAATCTTCGAAAAAAATTTGGCTCCACTCAAGCAATCCATCAAATCATCCATCCTTGGCAATGGAAATCTGTAACTGATTGTTATGTTGTTGATCACTCTCAAGTCAGTACACATCCTCCAGCCTCCATCTTTCTTCAAACTGAGCACTGTCGAAACAACACATGGACTCAAACTTTATCTAACCAACCCTTTGTCCATTAAATCCTGGACCTATCTTTTGACTTCTTCATTCTCCTGTGGTGTCAATCTGTACATTGCTTTATTTGGAAAACTAGCTCCAGGTATGAGATCAATATGATGACTCACACTTCTGATCGGTGGCAACAAACGAGGTAGTTCGTCCACTTCTATGTCATCAAATTCCTCCAGTAACTCCTGGATTTCTTGTGGTAGATCATCCACCCTTGTACTGGTTAAAACAATTTTAGACTTCCTGACCACAATGAATTGCGGTTCCTCCTTCTTCTTAACCTCTGCAAGAAGTTCCTTCCCACTCATGAGAAGTACAGTGTTTCTTATTTCAGGTTTCACCTCCTTATCTTTGATTGGAAGCAACATGTGAGTTCTTCCATTCTTCTCTAGGGTGTATGTGTTCTTCCTCCTGTCATGAATCACATTCGTGTCATATTGCCACGACCTACCCAGCAATAGATGACAAACATACATGGGAATGAAATCATAGAGTATTTCATCTTTATACCCTCCTATTTTAAATTCAACTAAACATTTTTTAGTGACATTTACCTGATGTCCTTTTTGTAGCCATGAAACTCTGTATGGACTTAGATGTTCAATAGTCTCCAGCTCCAGCTTTTCTACCATCTCTGTAGAATGAGATTATCTGTGCTACCACTGTCCACGATATCTTTGCATACCCTGTCCTTGGTTTTGCAAAAATTCTGAAAAAGTATGTTCCTTTGGACCAAACTCTCCACCTCCTTCTCTGGTGTTAAGAGAACTTTTCACATCATCAGCAATCTTCCACCTTCAGCATCTTCTGCCTCAACATTCCGCCTCTGTGATTCGGCAATGTGAGTTTCACCACCTTCTTTCTTCTTATCTGGACATTCATAAGATTTATGTTCGGCCTTTCCACATGTGAATCATTTCACCACTCCAGCTCTTGCTCTTCCTCTACCTCCAGTACGAGGAAAAATGTTTCCATCAGCATACTGACCTCTCTGTTCAATATGTTTCCCTCTCTATGAGCTTCCACCTCTCTTAGTTTGAGTCCTAGGTTTCTTCCACTCTTCCTTGGGTTTCTGATTTCTATCCTGGGAAACTGATTTTCCTCTGGCTTGACTTATGCCTCGGCCTCTTTTACCTTGTTTTCATCTTAGCTTCTCTTCAGCTTTTAGAGCCATTTGATAAGCATCTTCCACCGTTCGGATGGTCATCATGATCATCTCATCCTGAATTTCGTATCTTAGACCATTCATGTACCTAGCAACCTTTTCATCATCACTTTCATGATGACCTACCCTGATGTTCAACCTGTAGAATTCTTCAGTGTATTCCTTTACTGACATCATCTTCTGTCTCAAATTCTGCATTCTTCGAAACAGAGTAATTTCGTAATCCCTGGGAATGAATTTTTCCTTCATCTTCACGATCATCCTATCCAAACTCTTGATTTTCTGCTTGCCTTTACAGCGTCTTTCAGCTTGTATCTCATCCCACCACAATGTTGCATGTCCTTTCAATCTTGTGATAGCATGTTTGACCTTTTTGTCTTCCTCGACATCTTCATAGTCAAAATATGTGTCTAGATCTCTAATCCAGTCTAGAATCTCTTCAGCATCCAGGTTTCCTTCATATACTGGAATATCCATTTTTTCCCTGGCACCCATTCTTGCAACAACCCTAATCAGGTGTTCATTTGTTGCATCTTCTGCTGTAACTTATTCTCTTTCATGTCCAGCTTCATTTTCACTTTTGGAATCACTGACATCTCCAACACTAGTTGTGTGCCTCTACTTCATTTACATGTCCACGACTCTGGCGCGTAGGTCATGTATATCTCTTTCCATGGCTAGATTTTGCACCTGCCTACCCCTTTCTCTTGACATCTCCCTATCCTCTAGCGGATCAGGTGTTTGTCTGTCTCTTCTTCTCAGTAGCATGGCTGAGATTCTTTCTCGCTTTCCCTGTCTGAAGTATACAAATAGAGTCAAGCTCTGATACCACTTTGACGCAGACTTCCCCAACCCTCGGGCCGAAGTCCTCTCACAGGATCGTTCAGATTCTCCTTTGAGCCGAATCAACTCTTTTGATTCCTTGCTGGAATCTCAATTTGATTGATCCACAGGTCCTTTCAGAAGCTCCCCTGCACAAAAAGCACTAGGCGCGAGCTCCACTTCTCCGTGCGACCACAGCACTGTGACCAAGGCCTAACCCAAAAGGTGCTTGTCACAACTCGCCACTCGTGAGTTCGTGAGTCAAGGATCCTGACTCTTCTTTTCCAATATCGAGATACTTGAGATCATGAAATGGGTATAGCTCCTCTTTTGTCAGCGCCCTCCACACGTGACCACCGGCTAAGCTTAACACTAGCTCCTCTCGCTACTCACCACTTCACAAGTTGTGGCGTCTGACCTTGGAACCTTCCTTTCATGAAACCCTGAGAAGCGATGTTGACTTTTCTCCTCGCGTTCTCACTACTCGCGACTTCGCGAGTTGAAGGGTTTAACTCTCGATCCCTTATTTCACGAATCCCCGAGACGCGATAGGTCAACGGGTGTTGACTCCTTCCACTAGTTAACACATGTCCGCCTATCTATTTGCACGGGCCCACCTTGTGTTTCTACCACATGTCCCTCGTGCCTAGCTTCGACACTTCGTGACTTCACTTTCCGAAGCGCTACCTCCTTGTATCCCGACCCCCGATGTGTCGAGATCCTGAACTCCTCGCTACTCCTTATCGCAAATCACAACTTTGAGACTTTCGGGACAAAATTCTCGACTTCCTATCCGTCGATATGACGAAATGTCGAAACTCTGACACGTCGTCAACGCGGGTCCCACAATGGAACTTCCCGCCTTTTTGGAGTTTCGGACATCGCGAATCCTGATGCTAAGATTTCGGCTCTTCAACCCATGAAACCCCCAAATGCATGATAGGTGCAATGAGACTCTGATCCAATGGTCCTCCCTTGACCTGGATCCTACGGCTGTCCTGGCTCCTCGCGATTTCGCCACTTGCAACTTGGAGCACCCAATCTTTGGGCTCTCACCTTGCGAACCTCCGAGTTCATGAGATCCCTTGATCTCTGCCACCTGTCCTCCTCTGATAGATGACTGCGATCCTCTCGTGACTTCACCTCTCGCGAATCTTGATGCAAAGGTTTTAAACTTTCAACTTGCGAATCCACGAAATGAGATTATGCAAGTGAATCCAATGGCCCTTGTTGGCTCAGATCCTACGGCCTGATTTCTCTTGAGATTGCACTTAGAAAAACACTCGTTGTAACTCTCCTTGCTCTCCTGGAAGATCTGAAGGCTCTTGGGACTTTGTGAATTCTCCACGGAGAATTATGACCATCCAATGCCTCCTTGAAAACTCTTATGAGGTGAACACGGTATTCCTTCGTTGGAACTTGTCCACCCGCAAATTGACGTCGTTGCACCTCTTTCCAATGCTTCAAAGCACTAGCCCTCTTGAACTTCTCTTCGATAACTTCGAAGACTCTATCCCTTCTGAGCTTTCTCCACAACTTGAGTCTTCAAGAAGACTCCTGCACGCACTCCTTGCGACAATTCTTCAAATACTTCCAAGTATTTGAATCTCTTCGACTCTGCGCACTCCCTGCGACAACAGTCCTTCAACAATTTCGCTCAGGTTGCAAACACTAAGACTCTACTCAGCCAGCGCACACTTTGCACGGCTCCTATGCTTAACTTTCACTTCTGTGAGAATGAGAACAATGTTATCCTTCCTGAGCTTGCAGAGACGAACTCTGACTTCTGTCAACACACACCTTGCGGACAATTTCACTGCACTCCTTGCAAGCAAAATCTTTCTCGGACAGAGAAACAATTGAAACTCATTCTTTACTCTCTCAGACTTCGAATGCTTAACACAAAATCATACATACATGGCATAAAAGCAAATTTATATCAGAAAGAGTAAAACAATCATGAGCATAACATTCAATCATGCATACAAAGAAAGTATTTGAACACCATGAGTTTGGATCAAAGCTTCATATATTAATCTCAAAACTTCTGTACATGGGTTCTTCTACACAGCTTTCTATTTCTTCTTCTCTATGCTCTCTTGATTGACTATGCTACTAATGTTACAATGATACAAGTGAGGGTGTCTATATCCGTTTTCCCTCTGGCTCCTAAAACTCTCTAATCTAAGAATTTAAAGCTACCTACTTACATTTACTAGCATAAATGTGTCACATACACACTACCTAAATCAGACTTTTCTGGTCTTCTGCCAAACCAGAACCCCTAATTATCCATGGAGGCCCAGCATAAGCTAGCTCTTTCTCTCTCCGTCTCCATTCCCATGTGATCGTGGGTCATGTTCACAGTTCAATTTGAACGCAGTGCCTATTTGTACTTCGCACCTCGGCACTACAGTAATGTCTAAACGTTTGACTCTGCAACCACCGAACCCCGAAAGGGCTAGCGACCGACCAATGGGGACGAATCCCTACAGGGTCAGCAAATGGCCAATAGGAACAAATCTCAATAGGGGTAGAGAACCGCAAGTGAGAACAGGCCCCGTCGCACGGTTAAGTGGAATACAGGTGGAAAAAAGGGAAACTCGACACGGTAGTTGACATGACAGGAGGGGGCCCCACTTCACATGCCACACTATTCCGAA
>JZKD02S0359559.1:3324-15678 GCA_000966675.3 Picea glauca | reverse complement strand
AGGGAGGTTTGGCCTTTCTGAATTCCTCAAATTTATGACCCTTGGAAGTCTTTTTCTTCTTTTGTTTTCTTCGAGAATAGGAACTGGTCCTGCTGCTGGAAGAGCCTTCTGAATCACCATCTTCCTTCTCTGTGGAACCGTCTGGCACTGGTCCTTTACCTCTGGGGTGGACCTTTCTTGATGTGCTTCTCTCAGTATGGCCATTGACATGACCATGATTTTGCATCTCAGGTTCCTATTGCATTTGTCACTATAGGTCGGATAAGCTCTACAGTAAAACTGCATTAATTTCGGTTTGCTTTTCTTGTTCTTTCATCATCCTTTCATTGTCAGCCTTGCAGCTTTGCAATTCAACCATGAGACTCCTCATAGTCTCGACTAGGTATGGAGGGGTTCCTATTGCTCTTCTTTCGTCAGAATCTTCGTCTCTGTTGTGGGAGCCTTCTCCCACCTCTTGGTGAGTCACCATACTCTGCGTCTGTCGATTCCCGTGATCGATCGTCCGCTTGAGTGAAAAAAAAAACGTTGGTTATTAGTCAAGAGTTAAATACAATTTCATAATTTGCGCATAATTTATATCTCTTTCACATGCATACACAATCGAGTTCTCGTTTCCAAGTTTTTAATCCTGGACCAGAGAGTTAAGTTACGTGGTTACTCCTCGTAGGAGTGCTTTGAACAGAGCTTATGCGCAACTCGTACACGAGCCCAATCAGGTCTAGTGTTGTAACCATGCTCTGATACCACTTTGTCACATACCCACTACCTAAATCGGACTTTTCTGGTCTTCTGCCGGACCAGAACCCCTAATTATCCATGGAGGCCCAGCGTAAGCTGGCTCTTTCTCTCTCCTTCTCCATTCCCATGTGATCGCGGGTCATGTTCACGGTTTAATTTGAATGTAGTGCCTATTTGTACTTCACACCTCAGCGCTACAGTAATGTCTAAACGTTCAACTCTACAACCGCCGAACCCCGACAGGGCTAGCGACCGACCAATGGGGACGAATCCCTACAGGGTCAGCAAATGGCCAATAGGAACAAATCTCAACAAGGGTAGAGAACTGCCAGTGAGAATAGGCCCCGTCGCACGGTTAAGTGGAATACAGGTGGAAAAAAGGGAAACTTGACACGGTAGTCGACATGACAGGAGGGAGCCCCACTTCACACACCACACTATTCTGGACCCCCCCCCCATTAAAGGAAGAATGGAAAGGGGGGTCTGGAATCCACCTGAGAGCCATTGATCATGATGAATTAATCTCGACCGTTTGAGAGTTGCGTGTCCAATTCCAGACCCCCCCCATTAAAAGAAGAATGGCAAGGGGGCTCCGGAATGAATCCTCAGCTGTAGATCTGAGTAGGTGGACTCTGGCCATCCAGATCTTCTCGCTACTTACCTTTATGCGCATTCGCGCCCTAGCGTAAAGCTGGCATCTCTACCTCACATCGGACGGTCATCCCAGACCCAGGATCCTTCGAGAGGATCCTGACCATTCATCAGAACCTGACCACATGCTAACATCTCGAGGTTTATAAGTCTGGACTTCGGGGTTTGAGAGCATGGGGTAACATGTTCTTTCAGTATCTTGAATTCCGAAACACCGAAGTGTTGAACGAACCTCAATCGGAGATTAGCCCCTTGGGTTAAGCATTGGTCGATATAACCTTTTCCCATATGACCACAACCTCTCTTCCGTCGGGATTTATCAAGGCGAGAGTTCGACCTATTGTCAATAGGACTCTCGAATCCCCGATTCCCGATTTTCCAAAATGGGTAATCTCTCGACACATCACCTCCTTAAATCGGACGACCCACAACTGCTCCGAGGTTTCCACCTTGGAGAGTCTTGATCCCTTGTCACCATGACTCCCAATTCCGCGATCCCTGATTTTCCATAATGGGAGATCTTACGACACATGGCCCCCATCAATCAGACGACTTAGATCTATCCTGGGATTTCCACAATGGGAAGTCCCAATCTCTTGTCAACAGGAATCCCAATTCCGCGATCCCTGATTTCCCAAAATGGGTGATTTCTTGACATGTGACCTCCATTAATCGGATGGCTTAGATCCGTTCTGAGGTTTTTCTCCCCTAATACACTGGAGTCTTATCCCTCGGATAACTCCTGACAGATCCAACGGATGTCGTGTTCTTCAGCCAAGATCTGACGGCTCATAATGGTTCCTACCCATGCATTCTTCCATGACTCCCTAGGCGTGGAAAAGATCCACGGTCCAGATACTCTCATGAACCTTGGGGATCTATGGTCCTAAACTCTTTGCTACCCACTAAGACACAGGAAAACCAAGTGGTAAGGCATTTAACGCCCTACTTTATCCTACTAATCTAACGGTCATGGGTGACCGCAGATTCCCCAACGAAATCTCGTCCATCAATTAATACCTATAATGTTAAGGTACCTAACACTCCATCTTCTCCTTCCGATCTGACGGTCGTGAGTGACCACAGATCTCCCGACAGAATCTCATCCGTCGATTCGTTACTTCATCCTTATGTTGTCATCTTGGTTTTCAAGAAGATCGTTCCTCCTCATGCAGAGTCACTAAGGCCTTATGCCTTCACAACCACCTTCCCGGTTCTTGATGGGCTTTTCAAGGAAGATATTTCTATGGGGAGATTTACTCAAGGTACTACCTGAGGTATATAAGGATGTCATCCTCCCGAGAACCAGACATGAAGTCTGAATTTTGATCAGTATGCACATAAATAACGAATTCATGAAAACATAAATCATACGTAGTCTTTCATATAAATATACAACTACTAGTACTGATCAAAACACCATACAATCATTCTTATGATGAAATCATTCACAGTTTCATAGCTTATGAGCATAATTATCAAAATAAACATGTATATATATATATATATTTCAAGACGTTAGAGGAAAAACACTTATCAAAAATAACACCAGGGGTTATGCAACTGCTGAGAGGGGTGCTCGTTTCCACCCAATCGTAGGCTTAGAGACTCCCAGCGGATTTACAACTAGCCACCCCTGAGCTGAGACCACAATGCTGTGAGACTGTGTCTCCGTTTTCTAGTGAGTAGGAGCGAAGGTTGCAATCCTTCGTCTCTGCTATCACTCACGCTGCGTAATGCCAGAGTTCTCCCCTCGCATCTGTCCCCGCAATCGCTTCTACCCCATGCCTTATCCTCTTGCGAGGTTGCATGTGGCACGATTACCCTCGCGCTGATCAGGCCTGATGGCTCTACGGATGGGAGGTTCACCTCCCATCCCTCATTAAACCATCTACCTACCAGCCTGCGAGACATTTAATTCAAGGCCAACGAGCCGCTTTTGGTTCTCCGGGCCAGTGGAGTCCAAATACGGTATTAATTCTCGGTGGAAGTTAACGCCACCTTTCCAGGTGCCCTCCACCACCATCGTGGTCTCTTTTTCTGCACATCCCCTCTCAGCAGTCCTGCAATAAATTCAAAATGTTATTCACATTCATTGACCTTTTCCTCAAGGTCCATTTACATCACATATTCACATTTATGAGTTCGCCATAGTTCTTGGCCAGTCCAGTTATATTTACAAGCTGGGGGAAACAGGGTGTTACAAAATGCCTCTTAATCCTTCAAACGAGAGTGGGATGCTCAAGGTCTGATTACAATCTACAAGTACGCCCTTTCTTAATTGTCTCATTTAAGTTTGGCGTATCCAACTTCAAAACATTTCAAACAATTCATCATGTGCCAAAATGCATCGACATTTTTCCCACGCTTGCTTGTTGTTGGCGATGCTCCTGCATCAAGAAACATCGTTGTATTGCACATAGATTGATTCATTGAACAATATTCTAAGGTGATAGATGTACCACACTTTGTCGATCTAACCTATCGCGTGCAAGATGGAAGTAGTATTAAAACCACATTGTTGAGTCCCACGGTGTGTTACAAAAAAACACTAGCCATAAGTGGTAATGTAACCGACAGATGGCGGTCAACACACTTGGTGACCTTCTCGACAGGTTTGTCTCATCAGTTTGGACAAACAAAACTCCAAAAAATTATGAGACACAAGAGGCATAGCCTCATTGCGATATGTTTCGAGACAAGAGAGGTGCAACCCCATTGCAACAAGTCTTGAGACATGAGAGTCACAACCCCATCATGATAAGTTCCAAAGATACGAAGCCCCATTGTGACAAGTTTTGAGACACGAGAAGAACGACCTCATTGTGATAAGTTTCGAGACACGAGAAGTGCAACCCCATTGTGACAAGTTCCGAAGATACGAGAGGCGCAACCCCATTGCGACAAGTTCCAATACATGAGAGGCACAACCCCATTGCGACAAGTTCCGAGACATAAGAGGCACAACCCCATTGTGACAAGTTTCGAGACATGAGAGGCACAACCCCATTGCGACAAGTTTCGAGACACGAAAGTCACAACCCCATTGTGACTTAAGCCATGGTTCTATCCCTAAGTCAAATGCCCTGGAAATGGGTTGAAGGAAGCACCTAGGTTCCCAAGACAATCAGGCGTGGAAATCAACGATCAAGATTTAATCTTGATCACGATCCAACGGTAGCCGAGTTTTGACAAAACTAGAGCTCTGTGTAATGAGGAAATTGAGAGTCTTAGTTATTTTTTGAAGGATTTCTCATATCAATCATTCCATAAGGAAGATTGACATAAGAAAGAACTAAACTTAATTAATTTAAAGGGGATTTGAAGTCAATTTAAGTTAATTTCATAACAGTCTATTGTTAATGAAGAGGCACATTAATTCATTGAAGAGACACAATGGTTCAATGATGCACACTATTTGGTAAGATATTTAAACCCGTCAAAATGAAGAATGGAAGTGTGACTCATGAGATATCTGAGTATACCTGAAGCAGAGTCACCAGAATATATGAGAGTAAAAATAAAAAATGCACAGTGAGGGTGGAAGGGAGGAGTTAGGAAGGAATGTAGTCCTCTTCAAATAGAAGGCTGAAACAACCAGGGGTTCGGTGCCTCCTTTCAAGTTGATGCTTGAATAATTCAGGGGGTTGGAGCCTCCTTTCAAGTTGGTGCTTGAAGAAGTAGGGAGTTGCAACTTTCGTGAGTAGGTGCTTAGAAAAGGAAGGGGATTTTTGTCTCCTAGAGTTGGTGCTCTAAAAAGGATTGGTGTCCTTCACAATCACATCTTGTTGTTATACAAACATTGTAATTATTATTAATGATAAATAATTAATTATTTTTAAATTCATTGTTAATTTATTGGTGTGGTTGAAAAAGTTTTTAAAAAGAGATACTAATTGGATAAAAGGTAATACTGATTCACCCCCCCTCTCTCAGTATTTCCAACATGGATTAGATAACATGTCTACAACTTTATTGTTCATACCTTTCTTATACTTAATCATCATATGGAATTGTTATAGAAATCCCATCAACTTGAAATGCATTGCCTACTACAACTTTGTCCAACTCTACAAATATTGCAATGATTAGTGATTGGTGTGAATCACAATATCCTTACCCAATAGGTGATGCTTTCACTAGTTCATAGATTGCACTAGGGCATAGAGCTCTTGACCATAAGTGGGACACTTCAACTTAACTCCATGGGACAACCCAAAAGTGGGAACACACGAGTCTTCCTCCTTTCATAAGTGTAACTCCCGTGGCATACCCATTTACATCACTGTCAATTTCAAATGCATGTTAGAAATTGGTGCATCGTTGTCCATTTCAAATGCATGTTACAAATTGGTGCATTAGTGTCAATTTCAAATGCATGTTACAAGTAGGCCATTGTCAACACTAAATAAAATAAAGCTTTGAATGGCCACAAATACTATTTTACTCCTATAACACTTTGTACCTCTATTACATAGGTAAGAGTATGCCACTTCTTCATGGTTTCGATCTTGATGTCACATGTGGGATGCGTTTTTCCCAAATGAAGATGAATATTGAAGTATCTTTCAAATAAACTATTACCAATGAATCTATAAATAGATGCAACACACTATTTATGTCATATAAATATATATGACACATTACATAATCCAAATTATACGACACATTACATAAAATTATTATAAAATAATTTAATTGTATAATATTAAACTTAATTTAAAAACTAAAAATTGAAAAGTTATATTAAAAAGAAAATATTCAAATAACAATAATTTAAATTGAAAAATTATATTAAAAAGAAAATATTAAAATAACAATAATTTAAATAGAAAGCTCAAGAGAAACTTCGAGACGAAGATATCAACAACGATTGGTTTACATCAAGAGAAACTTCCATAGAAAGATTTCAACAGCGATGAATACAAAAATTAATAGTCATAAATTAACCAGCAACCACCTTATGCTTCCTCCCCCAATGAACAGTTTCTCGTTTTCTATTTTTCCTGTTCTTTCTTCTTCGTAAGTCTCTGAAATTGTAAAGTATGCCACGTGCCCGTTGATGCCCAAACGCGCACGCTGGTTAAGATTTCCCAGAAGCGCGTACCAGCCGTGTTGAAACGCAATCCCCTGAATCCGGTCATGCCTCCTGCTCTCTTCTCCGACTGTGGAGGATGTTCTCAGGTCAGATAATGGATTTTTGGCCACGTTTTAAAGGTGAAGTCTCCATTGCACGATTAGATCGCTACTTCATATATATGGGCTGTTGGCATCCAAGTCTTCATATTTAGGGCGTAGGCACCTAGGCTTATCGTTACACAATTCAGCCCTAACTAACTGATAATTTGGGAGCCACCAACTGCTATCCGGTGCCGTTGAAGTTAGGTGTTTAATAAAATGTAATCCACATCGCTGGGTTGAAAAGTTGTGGTGAAGCCTACCAGCTGGGGTATAATGGATGGTTCATAGAGTCAAATACTTCATACCAACTATAAATAGAAGTAAAAGTAGCAGTAGTAGCAGACACTTTCACCTACTTGCTTAACTTAACCTGAGGTAAAGGTGAAAACGCCTGGGTCACAAAAGAATATACGCCTGGAGTTGAGTTTTTACCCTTGTGAGTGAAGATATGCATGGCCTAGTCTAAAATGCACTCTGATTCTTTCCTCTGGACGGATGTATGGATGGACTATGATTGAAATTGGAATACGATACCTCCATCGATGCCTAACTCCTGCTCTATAAGAGAGAAGGCTTGCCATTCCAATGCTGCATAAGAGAGAGGGAGAGCAGATGCAATTATCACTTGTATCGGCCACGCATTCATAACTGCTCTTTTCTTCTTTCTGTAGCTATTTGGAAGGCTCTCTGTTTCTTATCATTTTCATTTGGGACAGTTTAGAGCTGCAGCATTTCCCTTTCTATTACACAACATTTTCGATTATTCTTCACTTGTGAAGACAGAGGGTCAATCTGTGAGTATTGGGTACTAAGATGAAGAATCAGAGTATTTTGAGCTGCATGCTCTTGATCGGAATCCTTTGCATCCATGGTGAAGCGGCAGCAAAGCCATTTGGATCCCTGCTTGCAGAGAATTCGAGAGAAGCAGAGCCTGCCAGTGCCAGTGCCACTGCTGCGGAAAATGATCCAGACAGCGTAGTGCAGATGGTTCAAAGGTAAATTCAACGCTCAACTACAATGAGTTTGTTATGATCTGTTAAGTGCATTTGGCTAATAATGTTTTAAGGTTTGAGGGTGAATTTTGATTTGTTTCTGCTATTCCAGAAGTATTGACGACAGCACAACAAGGCGGGAGCTGGGCTATCTGTCTTGCGGTACTGGTAACCCCATTGACGATTGCTGGCGTTGTGACTCCGATTGGGAGAACAACAGACAACGCCTGGCGGACTGCGGCATTGGTTTCGGCAGGACTGCCGTTGGAGGCAAGAACGGGAGCTTTTACGTGGTCACTGATGCCAACGATTATGATGCGGTGAATCCTAGGCCGGGCACCCTGCGTCATGCAGTGATTCAAACAGAGCCCCTGTGGATCATTTTCAAGAGAGACATGGTCATCCAGCTGAAGGAGGAGCTGATCATGAACAGTTACAAGACAATCGACGGAAGGGGTGTGAATGTCCACATTGCAAACGGACCCTGTATCACCATTCAGAATGTGAGTCACATCATCATCCATGGCATTCACGTTCACGACTGTAAGCCTGCAGGAAATGCTATGGTGAGGGATTCTCCCACGCATTACGGGTGGAGAACTATCTGCGATGGAGACGGGATCTCCATCTTCGGAGGAAGCCATATTTGGGTGGACCATGTCTCCTTGTCCAACTGCGCAGACGGTCTCATTGATGCCATCATGGGATCCACTGCCATTACCATCTCAAACAGCTATTTCACTCACCACAACGAGGTAGTCACATCAAGGAATTTGAATAGGAGTCTGTATAACTTTGAAGTAGATTGCAGATGAGCCCCAAGAAAAGAAATTTTAGTTGAAATAAGGCAAAATGTTCCATTTCAATTCATTCTAATTCCCATTGAACTCTCGTGGCACAATTATAACAGTTGCTCTGTTTTTGTGCGAACATGGCAGGTGATGCTGTTGGGTCACAGTGATAGCTATACTCCCGATGTTAACATGCAGGTGACGATTGCATACAACCATTTTGGAGAAGGTCTTAAGCAGAGAATGCCAAGGTAAATAAATAACATCTTTCCCTCCAATATTCCACTGTGCTGGTTGTATTGCCCAGAAATGAATATGTATATGAATGAATGCAGGTGCAGGCATGGATACTTCCATGTGGTGAACAATGACTACACTCACTGGGAAATGTATGCAATTGGAGGGAGTGCAAACCCCACAATCAACAGTCAAGGGAACAGATTCTCGGCACCTGCAGATCGCTTGGCTAAAGAGGTAACAAAGAGGATAAACAAGGACGAGGCTGAATGGAAGAATTGGAACTGGAGATCAAAAGGAGATATGATGCTGAACGGTGCATATTTCACGCCATCGGGAGCAGGGGCATCTTCAGCGTATTTAAAAGCATCCAGTCTTGCAGCGAGACCTTCAACACTCGTCGGCCCACTCACCCAGAGTGCAGGCGTACTCTCCTGCAGGAAAGGAGCTCGCTGCTAACCAACCTTGCCCACCCACCATTTGGCGAATAAGATTTATCTCATGAATGCCGTATCTTGTGCGTTTTGGCCTTTTCAAAATTTCCGCTGTATTTAGCTAGATAGATGGTAATTCTATATTGGTTGGGGAGCGGCATTTGCTTTGGTGGTTAGCCCTTACCCGTTTTCCTTAGCAATGAGATTGCAGGAGCAGAATTAGTGCACAATGAGTCCTTATTATATTACGGGGCCACTATTAATAAACAAATTCTGACATAAATGAATAAAGATGACAGTGATAAAGATTTGGACGTAAAGTGACTTTCGAATTCTGTGACAGTACGAAGTTTTTTTCATCTTGAATTTTAAAAATAAATTTAAATGAATTTATTAAAAGAATATAAAAATATTATTTGTAACTAATTTATGTAATCATAAGACATCGTTAAAGAAGAGATAAATATCAACATTGACTTATACACAATCTAACACGAAGTATTTTGATGAATAAACCAAATATCGGAATTGTGGATAGTCAACCATATGAGATATTGATTCAAAGAGGATAATGTCATCATAACGTTGCTTATTTCAATGATTGTAAGATGAGGAAGGGATTGGAATTTGAGAGGTCGAAGTTTGTAAACAATGATGACATTATCCTTCCACTTTAATTGAGCGTTTTTAATTTTGCAAATGGAATTCAAATCTTTTTATATAGAAAGAGGTTTGCAAATGGAATTCAAATCTTTTCATATATGGAAAGAGGTTTTTGTGTTAAGACATTGATTTTGGATTAAATGATTAATAAAAGGAAAAGTTAAATATATTAAAGGTTGTTGTCAATGAGTTGAAATTGGAGGCTCTATTTTTATCTCTCACATTTATAAAATTTTCAATATTATCTATCAAAATATAGTATGGTTATGATATTAGAAAAAAATGTTTTGGAAAAAAAGATTAGCATTTGATTAAACAATAAAAGAAAAAGTATTAAAGGTTAAGTTGGTTTTAGAAGTTATATTTTCACCATAAACGACTTAGTTGCTCTTTCTATTATTACAAAGTAATCTCAAGATAATAAATCAATCTCCCACCTTGCTCTCTTAACTTCAAGAAAGCTTTGGATACAATGTCTAGAAATAACATTTGGAATGATTATAAGAGTTAAAGATTCCTTTTGAGTTGAGAGTTGTTGTGATAAGGCTATATAAAAAAGTTATTGCTAAATTTATGAATAATGAGAAGAAATTAATTGTGATATAGGGGTTAAGAAAGGTTTCCACTTGTCCTTGCCCTTTTTAACATTTACATTGACAAGCTAGTGGCTTTTTTTTACATTTACATTGACAAGCTAGAGGCTTGTTTCAAAGAAGCAAGTTGCAAGAGCACTACTTTCATTGGAATAATCATCACCCTTCTTCTTTTCACTAACGATATTGTTATTTTGACAAAATGTCCGATCTCAACAAGCAACTAAGAATTCTTAAAGATTTATGTTCTAACATCGTATAGCAAACACTAATACGATAAAGGTTATGATAATCAAATTGAAAAATATTCACATACACTAATTTCATGTACGATAATAACAACCTAGAGAAAGTTAAATCATATAATTATCTACAATAATAACAACTTAGAGAAAGTTAAATCGTATAATTATCTTGGGGTGGACCTTGATCACAAGCTCAAGTAAAATTATAACATTGAGAAAATGATTAATGGAGGATGGAAAGCCTCTTTTGGCCTTGATAGTGAATGTAAAACAACAAATTTTTGGTTATGGAACAAAAAATTCATCTATGAGACCCTCATAACTCTTTCTATCTTATATGGATGTGAAGTTTGTGGTTGCAGTATTAAAAAATCCTAGATGAAAATTGAGCAAATCCAAAAGAGTTATAATTTAAAATTTTAAAATTAAGGAAAATACACCATATCCTATCATTCTCTTAAAAGTTAGTATTTCACCCATTGAGAGTATGGTTATGACTAGGTACTTAATGTATAAGCATAAGATAACTAACATTAATGACAAGAGGCTTCCCAAAATAGTTTCAAATTCAAGTCCAAGTCACCGATCATTTAAGAGCAGATGACATAAAAATGCTAATTATTGGCTAAACCATTGGAGAATAGAAGATGTCACTATACAAAATAAAATTAAGGAGAAACTATGGTGCACAATGAAATACAAGATAAGAAAAAATTAAAGTACTATAAAGTAGTCATTACTCCTAATTTAGAAGGACAAAAGCATCTTTTTGGCGTAGCTAGCTTAAAGACGAAAATCAACATTGTTAAAATAAGAATGAGGTCTCTTAGCCCCATAGTGAAATTGAACATTGGACCAATCATGGAATGAAAGAATTTTTCCTCTTTGTGATACAATGAATTTAGAGGATGAAAAACACTCTCTTGACCCTAATTTAGAAGGACAAAAGTATCTTTTTGTCAAAGTTAGCTTAAAGAAGAAAAAACATTGTTAAAATAAGAATGAGGTCTCCTGAGCCCTATAGTGAAATTGAATATTGGACCAATCATGGGATGATTGAATTTGTCCTCTTTGTGATACTATGAAAGTAGAGGTTGAAAAGTAATCTCTTAAATTATGGTGGATATATCCACATTAAATCTCAATCTCAATTTCAAAATATTTGTAATACTACTTATCTTCATAGTACTCATCAAAACTATAAATATTTAGGTAAACTTCTATCTATTATCTTGGATCATAAAAATAAAATATAAAATGTAAAAACAAATCAATAATTCCTTATTAATTTTTTTTTAAGATTCAATGAACCAAAATTTATCAATAACATCACAACTATTATCATCATATTAGACAATATTATTTTAATTTTTTTAAATTATATTTTACATGTCTATTATATAATTAAAAAAATATTAAACATAATTTTGTAAATATTCAAATTATTCAAAGTTTATATTTTATTTTATTTATTCCATACCAATATTGTATTCTCATTTTAAAATGAGTAAATCAATAAAATCTAGAATATATAAAAAGTTATGCACACGTTTCTTTTTAATACACTATATTTTTAATAATTTAACATATAATTCATTATTTTTAAAGATTTTTTTATATTATTTTTTTTAATGTTGATGATGATTAACGCTCACCAAAATCGAATTGGTTGATTGAACTTTAAAAAGGTGAGGGATTACTTGCAATTCTTTAAAATTTTGTTTATGTGCTTGAAAAGCATTAAGAGAAGCTTTCCAAGATCACCATAGTTTTGTTGAGTTAAAAGGTTAGGAAGGTTGGTAGTGTGACAAATATTTTGAAATTGAGAT
>JZKD02S0359537.1:0-18832 GCA_000966675.3 Picea glauca | reverse complement strand
ATATTTTGAGATGCCACATCATTTTTTCATTGGATAATAGGATTTAAAGACGATCTTATATACTTTAAAACTTAAAGGCTTATAAATAAATCTTTACCTTATTATCATCTTATGATATGATATCAAAACAAATTTCATAATGAATTATTTGATCACTAATAGAGCGTAGCTCCCGTAATTGGCCCGCAAAGTTCCCCTCCTCAATGGCTTCCCTGCATAAAAATGGCTTTGGCTTTCAAATTCCTCATCATTTCTCTTGTTCTGAACCTTCTTCATGCTACTAAGAACCCCTGGTTTATATAGATTTGAGGTGGGAATCAACCTCCCAACTGCTTCCCAAGATCTGGCATCAAATCGAGCTCCAAATCTCCCAATAATGGGAAAAAATCACCAAAAATAAGGATTTTAATCATAAAAAAATCCAAAAACTTTAGAAAAAACCTACATTGGAAAAAATTTGGGCACACAACCCCCTTTCTCCGAACTCCTAGTCACATGTTCTCTACCATGTGGTCAAGGTTTGGGTTGGCATGCGTTGACTCCCTTGATTATGGGTCCTAGTCATGTGGTTATGGTTTATGTGGCCAAGCTCTTACCTCTCCACGACCACATATGGTTAAGCCCCAGATTTGTATCCCCTGGTTGGTCGAGGCTGGCCCACACCGACAGGAGCCTATCCCAAAACAACCACCACCACAAAAAAATATATTAAATGTGTCATTTGATTAACAAGAACCATTTTTCTCCCATTCGGTTAGCCTAGGGAGTTAGTCTGTTGCACCCACGGAGGTCAGGGGTTCAAATTCCCCAGAAGCCATAACAATTTTTTGAACTAGGTGACATTGGAAAAATATGGGGTGCTACGTGGTGCCCTCTGATTGAGACACATGTCACCCTGTGATTGGACCATACCACACAGTCACCAGCATAGTCAGAATACAGTCAGCGTATAATCAACATGCCACATCATCACCATACAACCCAGTCATCTACCATGTTAGCTTCTGTATAGCCCAATCACCTAATGTACAACCATGTGTCGTGCCACATCATCATTCATACTACACAGTCACCCTACCACGTCAACATCCATACAACCCATATGTCATCTGTACTACCATGTGTCAGCCTGCTATTGGGCTACGTCATGTAGGGACTGCCACATGTCATCTGTACAATGCCATGTGTCAAATTCGTACAAGTGCCAACTCAACATGAAAATACCAAATTTGAGTGACATTTGTCACCTCCTGGTGATTCCATATCAGCATGATGACATCATGCTGACATCGCCTATCGTATTGTTGATGTCGGCAATTGATTTGCTAACTTTGACCAGCTGACTTTTTGCCTGTTTGAGAAATCGGTTAGAACACGATAACTTTCGCATATGGAGTCCATTTGCGAAAAAAATTATATGGTCGGAATCAGCGTGACACAACGGATGCAATGGTGTTGGTTTCATCCTATTCCATGAAATTTTGTTTTTAGGCCTTCCTGGATCCATTTTGGATCAGGCTTCCTTCGATTGATCCTCAGTATTTCAATAATGGTGCTACACCTGGTACCCATTCGACCAACCAGGATTTCATTCTATGTGCGGAGAATTTCCCTAAGTATGCCACCCCCATTTCCTATAGATCACTGAAGTCAGATATTTTTCACAACTAAAACACTTGTGCAAGGGAGATTAATTATCGATGCCTAACGGGGCCCTGCCTGCTTATAAGTTAGTAGTTGCAAGCAAGTTGTTTGTGTCCCTCTAATTTATCCCTAACTGGAGTTGACAAAATGAACTCATGACTAGGAGGAATAATTATGAATAACGTCAATTACACTTGAACTAAACTATTATACACGGTATCTGTATTGAATCGATTTTGACTTATTATTATCCGAATTGAATTGAACTGTCAAATTTTCAAATTATTCATCTCGATTTGGCTGAATTTGGTAACTATGCTTCATACAAGTTGATTCTCCTTCAAGCAATCAATTGACTCATGTTATTGTTGATTAAACTACTAAGCATCCAATTTTATACATATGGTATGTTTTGTGAGCGTATGGGATCCTCTAATGGCATGGGCACTAGTCGACTCTTCTTTAATTCATCCAAACAACTTCAGTCGATGAAATAAGACATTAAGTATCCTCCAATGTGTGTATAATTTTTCATTCGAAAAGTGTCTATCGACGTCAACCCCTTGTTAGTCAATTTATCTTCAATTCATGTAGCTGATCTTCACTAGGTTTTACCGAGCATGAAAATGTTGAAGCTTAACATAGAAATGTAGAATGGATAGAAAAGTTCTTTCCAACAACTCTATAGCACGCCCAACTCTACTAGTGCGTCCAACTAGACATCTTCTAATCGACCATCTCATCCAACTCAACCACCACGTCCAACTTGACATCTTACGATCCACCAATGACAACATTCAACCAAAGAATCTCTTTGATATTTGAGCGACATCAACTAACTTGAAAAATCAAATTCTTTCTTGCATATTTTTCTCCTTGCATTATATATTTTCTTTCTTTCTTGTGCAGGTAGTCCCCTCCAGTGCGAGTTTCTCCAAAATTCTCTTCAATCAAAGTTTCTTCTTTATTTACAGATTTCTTGCTTTCATGATTTTTCTAGTTTCCTTGTGCACATTAATCTTTATGCTAGCAAAATCCATTCAGGTAGATTCATTTCAAAAAAAAATATCGAGTGTCTTCAATAAAAGAAGCCTCGTGTGTTGTTGTCAAACTAAATGAAGGAGGAAATGGCAGCAATGTTGTAATTGTCTAGATTAGTGTGTTGTTGTCACCCAAACTAAATGGAGGAAATGGTGCCAATGTTCTAATCTTATAGATTACAAAGGAATTCAAGAGAGACTATATTAGGACAAGAACATTACACACACGTACTCAGGAAATAAGAGATAATTTAGGCAAGGTTAACCAACCAATTTTATATTCCATTTTCAAGAGTATTTGTACATTGGAGAGATGGTTGGATTGGTTGTGCCCTCTCCAACTAATCATTCATTAAATTAATTTACTTGACTTATACATTCACATTCTTGTACTTACTTACTTACATTATTACATATATTCATATATCCCAACTAATCATTCATTAAATTATTTTACTTGACTTATACATTCACATTCTTGTACTTACTTACTTACTTTATTACATATATTCATATATTCTCTTATGTATAATGTATAATGTGTGATGTATGATTTTTATTACAAGGGACAAATAGGTCTCCCAACAACAGGGTTGATGCAAATGAGGCCTAATAGCATGGAAACATAATTCTCTTGTGATGGGGGGTGACGAGTGAGAGGGAGATGAGGTGAGAAGATAAAAGAAAAGGAAGATGGATCTACAGGCCCAAATAAAAGTGAGAGCAAACAAATATGATAAATGAAATGTGGTGTGGGAGATAGTGTGGAAGGTACAGTATGATAGTACCATGAAAAGGGGAGAAGACATGGAAGAAACTAGAAGCAGAGTAAGTAGGAAAGAAAGGAGAGAGACACAAGAAGAATGTATTATTACAAATACCACACAAGAGATGCATGTAGAAGAGAGATAGATACTACAGGGGGGAAACGTTCAAGAGAAATTTCCCTTAGCCCATAAAAAAGTAGTTAACATTAGAGGGTATGGAGAGAATGTTGGATCCCATTGGTTGATTAGAAGTGGTGAAGGCATAGATGAAGACAAAAGTGACTTTTCAATTAGTGGATATATTCAAAGAAATGTTGAATATGAATTCAATGAGGGTGAATATACTTTAGACGTAGTAGGCCTATTGAAACACATAATATTGGAGGAGTCTTATGGATCTAGAGAAGAAGTTGGGTAGGTTAGATAGTATAATCCCCTCTTTAACCCACCCCCCACATGTGCATTATTAATAGAAGAGAGTTTAATAGAGTCAGAAGTGAGAGATATAATTCAACATAGAATAGAAGGAATAATACCAAGTAGGAAAAGAATAGTAGCCATAAATTTTAATTTCTCAATGTTAGGAACAACAAGTGACCCTACACTAAGACTTACAATGTTCCATACTAAGAAGGATGGTGAAAAATAACATTGTTTTATATGTAAGGCCATATGGACAATGAATAGGATTACAGACGATGCAATGAAGATCCTATATTTGGAGACCACATTTAGATATGGTGCACTTCAATGGTATATGAAATATAATTCCAGTACCCACCAAAACCAAACAAGGACCTATGAAAAGATAAAGAATGATGTAATTAAAGAGTTACAAAAACCTAAATTAGAACAAAAGTGCATAGTAGAGCTCAAGGAGACTGGGAAAAAAGTGGGAAAAATTATCTGGGACTATGAATAGAGGTTTAAATATATTTTGGGAAAGCTAAGATGTAGACGACAAGAAGTTAAATATAGGGATGGTTGGTTGTTGGATTATTTCCCCACGTCTGTATTCCCCTCACACAACATAAAATAACTACCTAACAAGAGGTAATGGAGATTGTTATGCAACTGGAATCTAAACTTGGAGGTGGTGAGACTTCACTAGGAATGGCATAGATCAAAAGAGAATGCATTGTGCTATTGAAAACATTATAGGATTTATCCAAGGGAAAATAAATGTGCTTCAATGTTTGGTGCACTATGTGTAGGACAGAGGGACATTATAGAAACAAATTTTGAGTGACAAGTAATTACATGAGCATGGGAACACAAAACCCATTTGCTAGTTTGGTGTGAAATATACATGTAATGGGGACATGAGCCACGTTGTTGTCCCATGCAGCAAAAGTATCAAACAACTACAAAAAAAAACATTCTATGAATTTTGTAAATCTATAAGAAATTATGTGAACAAATACAAGTCATTGTAGTTGATGAAAGAGAACAAAATGGAAACCTATATAGTGTAGGTAAAGGAGGATACTACATGATTTAGTGGAAGCAGATGTGGTGGATATGGAGGTAGAATAAGATTGACACGTTTTAATTTTGGAGAATTTGATCATATTGTGTAGAATTGTACAAAGCCTCAAGTACTTTGTGCCTACTATCACAATATAGATCATCAAATATAAGAATGTTTGGATCTACTAAAGAAGTTGGAGGAGAATAGAGTGCACATTGTGATAGAAGAGCATCCAAGGAGGTTGAATGGACTACATAGGTACATGTGGTAACCCATGAAGGTGAAAATACTAGGTTGGACACATAAGCAATACTCACAAGAAAAATAAAGAAAGTTTCACAAACCCCACCAAAGTTTGACATAGGTATATGGAGATAATTCCTTTGTGATGCAATGGAGACCCTTCAAAATTCACCTTAGTACAAACATGAATGGATTGCAAGATGATGATGGAATTAGGAGGATATGAAATGAAGGATGTCATGTTTGACTTGGGGTCTAATGTGAATATTCTTCCTAAGAAATCTTGGTAGTTGATGGGGAAACCAAAGTTGATTTGGTCACCCATCTATCTCATATTAGCTGACCAATACATGATTTTCCCAATAAAAAGAGTCAAATACATATGGGATAAATACTATAATTGAATTCAAATTGATTGAGAACATGGATGAGAAAGACCCCTACCCAACACTATTGGGGATAGATCGAGCCTTTAATAATAATGTGATCTTGAATCTGAAGCACGAAAGGATGTCATTCAAGCAAGAGGACAATTACGTAGTTTCTTGTTTGGACCCCACTGAAGGAGAGAGATACAAACCCATTAAATGATGATGTACAATGCATAGTGCTAGAGAAAATTTATAATATCACCACAGGAAAGGAATATTACATAAATCCAACAATAGATGGTGAACTGAATTGGAGGAGTATCTATTCATACAACATAGATTAGAAGCATGTCACGAGCAAGTGGAAAATAGGATGTTATGAGATGTCAAGAAAAATATGCACATATGTGGAAACATTTGTGTGTTGGATAGGGACAAAAATGTGTGACCCATTTAAATGTGATCGAATAGGACTAATCAATACATTTCTAGATTTGATGGAAGAGAGAGCATTAGAATAATAGAGATTTCTAGAGATGGTCATAGTTGTAAAGGAAACCCCTATGCATTGGTTACTAAACACAGAAAATTTACAAATTTGGGCACAAATGGTGATGAGTATGCAACTAAGATTTCATCCATCTCAAGAAGTGGAGATAGAAAACAAAAATAAAGGTACAAAGGATCATGAGGAACATATTCAGTTTTTCTAAAGGAGGTGGAAGGAAAATGATTTCCTAGCATAGGAGTGGATACATAGGTTCATTCACAGTGTCCCTAGGAGTTAGTATATACAAGAGGAAACTGGAAGACAAACCAAATATTGGGAAGTTATGTATAAGAAATTATGTGTGTTGTTTAAATTCACCTCATATTATCCCACATTATCTGGAACTCTAAAGGAGAATACAAATATTTTATCTTATGTGAAAAATTTGTGCACTTAAATCCAGCACGGAGAATGGTCTACGCATATCATAAAAGTTTGGAGAAACTAAAGGAACCCATGAATTGTTGAAAAATGAATTGAGGAAGACCTAATAAAGAAGGATGATTTAAGGAATGTATAGTTTAATGAATCAGTTGAAGAGAGGGAACTTAAAGGAAAAGAACCTGAGAGTAATACTCCCTACTACAAACAACCTTTGAAAATGAAAAACAAATGGAATATAGGGACAAATTCAAAACCAAATATGGTGATTGTTGGAGACTACTAGAACTAGGAGACTATCACCTAGATAGTTGATTCGCTTAAGGAATATGAAGATATGTTCCCAAAAACATTTGAGGAGATGAAAGAGATTGTAAGGTCCCTAGGAGAAATGAAGATTCAACTAAAACATGATGCTAAACCTATAAGGAAGTGGCCATATCAATTGAATTTGAAGTATAAGGATAAATTTAAACAATAATTGGACATAATGCTCTGCAGAGGAATAATTTTCCTCGTAGACAAATCAAACTAGAATGACCCTATGGTGATTTTGAACAAGATAAAGAGAAATAATAATATGTGTGGATATAAAATCATTGAATGCATCTTGTGTTCATGACCCCTTTCCCACATTGTTTACTAATGAGGTCTTATATAATGTGGGAGGGAGAGAGGGTTACTCATTCACTGATGGATTTTTAGGGTATCATTAGGTTAGAATTGTAGAAGAAGACAAGACTAGAACAAGCTTTGCAACTAAATGATGATATTTTGGTTACAACGTAATGCCCTTCAAACTAAAAAATGCACCTACTATGTTCTCAAAGATCACGATTGCTACCTTTAAATAATTTATGTACAAGTTTTTGGAGGTTTTATTTGGATGATTGGACTATGTTTAGCTCACTGAAGAACTATTTATAAGTATTGAGACTAATTTTGGACAAATGCAAACAATTTTAGATTTCATTGAACTTGAAGAAATGTGTTTTCTGCACTCCTTTTGGGGTGTTAGGGGCTTGTTGGGACCCTATTTTGTAGTTTTCTTTTGTGTATCCCATTTTGGGCCTGCGTGCCCCTTTTTTAGGCTAGATGCATCCTTTAGCCTACTCTCTCTGATTGTAATTATTCTTAGATTTAGTGCACTTGTATATCCTTGGGATAGAAGGTTGTGTTGGAGGTGGTTAGGATTGTAACAAATTTATAATTATATTGATATGTATTTAAGGGAATATAATCAGAGGGAAAAGGGTTGGTTTTTGGTTATTAGATGGTTGGATAGTGGTTCTGTCAAGGCCAAGCTATGAAGTTTGTATGAGAGAAAGAAAATGGAAATTAGAGTTTTAATCCCTAGACTGTTGTATGAACTTTTATAATGGATTGAATGACAAAGATTGGGAATTGATTCCCCCCCATTTATTTTATGAGTATATTGATGTGACTATGTAATGGAATGTATGTTGGATGTTTTACATGTTCATATTTTTATTTATTTATGATTGAATTTTGATTCATTGATTCTCATTATGTAAGACACCCAACCCCCTAAGTACCCTTTTGAGGGATGGGGTAGTAAAATTTCACTTTTTCTCAATCATATCAATACCTCTTCTCGAGGACACCAGTATATTCTACTCGTCAAGAGATTTCCAACAACTATTACCATTCTCCAAACAAATCCCTGGATCAAAAGTTATGGCGTTCCAAATTCTTGGCCCTCATTGGCTAAGTGCCACCTCACTACTACGTGGAATCCATGTGGCTTCCTAGCCCATGTGTCATATGACATGGCACATTTGAGGCTCCGACGTGGAGTTTCCATATGGCTCACCAACCCATGGTTCTGAATATACAAAACCTCTCTTCATCGTCGAGAATTTACTCCCATGAATCCTCAAACACTCCAACTCTAAAATTTTGATGATGATATCGTACCAGGTCTTCACTAGATCCAACCTTCCTTGGGTTGAGAATACTACATATTTGGTTGCATCAACGATCCCTTATAGAATGTGGGTTATCGTCAACACCCAAACCAAACATTTCGACGATGACCCCATATCGAGAGTGTGCCAGATCCAACCTTCCTTGGGATGAGCATCCTACAGATCTAATTGTGTTGATGATCCTAACTAGCATGAGTATTAATTCTCATCTCTCAACCTTTTATTAAGGAAACCAGTGGGGTCCATATCTGATGTACAGTCATGATTATATCATGACAGATCGTCGATCAACAGTTGTCGTTAACCTCAACATCTCGTCATCATTGGAATTTGTATTCATTCCCAGTATCTGGGATAAGCCTGACTTCCCCCAAAGAATGGATAGGATTTCCCTACCTCTGTATCTAATAGTTCAGATCGTAGTCAAATATCTAATGGTTTCTAGTCCTCTCTAAGACACATGTGTCCCTAGCCAAATCCTCTCTTGACACCTATCACTCTAACAACCACGATGGATGTCATGTTGGCACACCACATCATCCTGAGGTGATCACCCATTATGTAACCTGTAAAGGGTCCTTTGGAAATATATAATGGATATTTACTCCGACCTACCTCCGATCAATATCTCTCATGGCATCGTTGATACCTTTATCATCATCGACATTTTTCCCAACACATGACCTTGCTAACCTTTCGTACTTGACCCTGTGGGGTCCACCACAGATCAATTGTTTTCATTTCTTCACAGTCACCCTCCATTCAATGACTCATACCTCCCATTGAAGTTTCTCCTATTGGAGTACCTTGTAGAGCCTGTGACAGATGAATGGTTGGAATTTCATCACAACCCTCACTAATTAACGACCCAAATATTCCCTTAGATTTCCTTCATCGGAGTGTAATTATGTTACTCACTCTAATTAGTACCCTACGGTGAATGGTTAGGATCTCTTAATGAGGATCTAATTGCAAGGATTAAGACACTTGTCCTCACGTACGAAACCAACAAGGTTCGTACTCAACCTGACCTATGAATTTCAAATAACACATGTCCACCTCTATACATGTTGGTTGCCACCTGTCCTAACACATGGCCTTTCCACCTGGTCATGACACGTGGCACTCATAATCCAACACAAGGTCCTACCTAAAAAATTGATTCTACTTGACACATGGCACAATACCCACATGACACATGTTCCAAACTCCACATACCACATGGAGCAATTGCAATTGGACATGTTATCATTAAGTGTACGGTCCTTCTTAATTTGCAAGATTATAGCTCAAACCCAATGGCTAGGATCTAATATTTCATTCTTCAATATATGGTCTCGATCATCCATCAGAGTTAATCCTTCAGAGTGCATCTCCTTCGGGTTTGCAACTTAATTCGAACGATGTCCTTCGGAACACAACAAGGGTTATTTTATCTCGTCGAATTGATAGTTGAGATATGGTCTATCCCAATTCTCGCCCTCCCATCAAACAACGATTGAATATTACCATCACACCAAATTGACGGCTGCAATCCTTTCAAGGAGAAACAATGTTTTCTCACTTCCCAGGAAGATGTGGGGCCCTTGCAAAGAATCGAGAACTAAGAGTTAATATTTCCCTTGCTCTGATCAAGGGTCTAGTTCTCACCTTAGAGTCCCCCCACCGTATTTTTCCTCCTTGTTTTTCCCTAAATCATCATCTCCAATGAGATACCTAGACCTATCTATTTCTCCATATTGATGGTCAATATAAAATATCACCCTTGCTCTGATTAACGGTCCAAATATCACCTCGGAATCTCCTCATCAGAGCCCATCTCCAAAACTTACTCCTAGTGGCACCCTACGATGGATAGTGGGGATCTATTATCTCCCCAGATCAATGGTCCAGATTTAATCATGCCCCTACACTAATAAAGGGTCCATATATAAATTCCATTCCAAATTGACGATCACGATTCCTCCGAGGTAAAATAGGGGTTTTTCTTAGGATTAATAGTCTGATCCAGGACTTAGCCAAATTTCACGAGGGTATTCTCTGGTCCTTTTCAAGACTTTCGAGTTTTCAATAACTCTCTCTCAGGTCCAAGGCATTCCATTTCCTACCCAGGGTGCCTCTGTTTCATCTTATCTCCCGAGAATTCCTTTGTGGGATGGATTCAAACATGGTGACACATAGGTGCACACACACAAATACACACACACACACACACACACACACACACACACACACACATATCAATATCCACCAGGGCACTCACAATAATAAGGGATGTTGGGTCATCTTTCAACTTATTATATAAGAGAGATTTTAGTTATTTACAGACTCAAGCTACTATAAGGATATACATCAAAAAAGATTGTCACAGACATAAACTTGTAGCTAATTTTCTAAAGAAAGAGACCGGTTATAATCAAAGACACTAGGATATATAAGCATATATATTTCATACAAACACGAGGTCATCTCTAAAAAGTAACCATCAATCTCACAAGTTAGGTATTAATATCCAGAATCACCATACTAAACATTTCTCTTCAATATTAATATTAATATCCAGAATCACCATATTAATATTTCTCTTTAATATACAGAAGGATAAACAAGTTACTCATCTATAACTTAGGAGTTGTTGGAAACTATTGAAGGGTATGCCACTCTCCAACCAACCATAGGCAAGGTTTCACTATGCACTTCTATATCCAGCCACCCTTGATCCAGGATACAATGTCATGAGGAAATTTCTCAGCAAAATTAACCAGGTTCCTCTGTTCTTTCTTATCGAACCCTAGATTTCTTCGTCTCTTCATATGTATGTTCATCCTTTTCCTTTTGCCCCCTTGAACCAACCATATATCATCCCCCAAACTTCAAGGTAGCATCAAAATATTACCGACTGAACTATTCCCATTCCTCTCCTTGATTTTTGAGAGGACTCCCCAACCACTAGCTTGACTGGTAATCAAAATTTTGGGCAGAGGACGGTTCAAGGTCTGCACTCCTTTTAATTTTGACAAAGTATTATATTGGCAAGGTCATTTCAACTAGTGAGGGTCTCCCTCTTTCACCATTCCTCTCATGACATTGTAACCTGTGAATGAAATCCATTTAGCAATAGTTCAACAACTCCATGTTGCATTAATAACCAAATATTCACATGACATAATTTATCAAAGGTACATTGTCTTTAAATAATCACATAGAAGGTATGTCTAAATTTTTCTTCATGATAATAGTTATATTTACACATTGGGGGAAAAAAGGGTCTTACAATCCCCTCCCCCTTAAAGGAACATCATCCTCAGTGTTCTATCTACCGCAAAAAACTCTATATACAACAGTGAACCAAAAAGGGTATGTGTGTTTCATGGCATCCTCCAGTTCCCATGTAGCTTCATCGGGACCAAACTGTTTCTAATTACCTCGACCTATGAAACAGTTTTTTTTCTGAGAGGGATATCTTTTTTGTCTAGGATACATTTTGGTTATGGAAAGAATTCTCCCTCTAGATCCACCTGGATTACAGACTAGTCAATTATGTGAGAAAAATCATGTGGATATTTCTTTAACAATGAAACATGGAAAATATCATGTGCTTTCACTGTGGGGGGTTAAAGATAATATATAATCTATATGTCCCACTCTGCCCAGGATTTCAAAGGGTCCACAAAACTGAGGTGCTATATTGGCACTTGTTCCCATCCTCAAGGAACTTCTTCTAGGCTTAACTCGGAGAGACACATGATCCCCTACTTTAAACCCTCTAGGAGCCCTATTTCTGTCTGCATATATTTTCTATCTATCTTGGGCCAATTTTAGATTTTGTTTTATTCAAGCTACTTGTTGCTCCATATCCTTTAGCATGTCTATCCCAAGCGTAATCATGTCCACTAGGTTGTCCCAGCTAATTGGTACATGGCATTGTCTACCAAAGAGATCCTTGAAAGGACTCATTTTCAATGACTTATGATAGTCATTGTTGTAAGAAAACTCTACCAAGGGTAGGTATTCTTCCCATTTCTTGGGCTGATGCATCACCTGCATCCTTAACATGTCTTCCAATACTTGGTTTACCCTCTCTGTATGTCCATCAGTTTGAGAGTGATAGGTTGTACTAAATAACAATTTTGTTCCAAAACTAATAAACAAAGATTTCCAAAATTCTGAGGTGAATTTTGCATCTCTATCAGATATAATTTCCCTAGGCATCCCATGTAGCCTAAATATTTATTTCATGAAAATATTGGCAATATTTATTTCCTTTCCAGTGGACTTTAATAGGATAAAGTGAGCATCATTTCCCAACTTGTCCACAACTACCATAATGACATCATTTTGTCTGGTTGTTTTAGGTAATCCTGTGATAAAATCCATGGAGATGGTTTCTCATTTACACTCTCATATAGGTATGGGATGGAAAAACCCTACTAGGTGATTTCGTTCCACCTTAACCTGTTGGCATTCCAAACATTTAGCTAAAAAAATCGCTATGTCCTTTTTCATTCATGGCCAGTAAAACAACTTCTTGGTGGTTGTTATCATTTTTTGGAAACCAGGATGACCAGTATATGGTCTTTTATGCAGTTCATCCATGATGAACCTCTTCAAGTTGTCACAATTTGGGATATACAACTGACCTTCATAGATTAGTAAGCCATCACCCAATAGTTGATAACCCTCATACTTCAGTCTCGTGGGTTCTTGTTCTAGATATGTCTTTAAATTTTTGAAAAAATCATTTTTTTCTTGTGCACTTCTTACTCTTTTCTTGATGTTTGATTCACATGTGCTTACATTTTCCAAGTAAATCACTTTCATGATTCTACTAAGGGCATAAACCACTCTATTTCATTTTCCCTTGATTTGTTTGATTTCAAAATCAAATTCACTAAGGAGAGCCATCCATCTAGCTTGTCTAGCATTTAGTTTGGGCTGGTAAAACAAATTTATCATCCCACTATGGTCTATCATGAGAACGAATTTTCTTCCTAGGAGGCAATGTCTCCACATTTTTAAGGCATGCATTATGCCAGCTAATTCTAAGTCATGGCTCACATAATGTGCTTCATTTTTATTCAATTTCCTGGATTCATAACAGATTACATGCCCTTCTTGCATGAGTACTCCTCCGAGTCCTTCTTTCCAGGCATCTATGCACAAAAGGAAATAATTTTTTGGGTCTGCAATATTTAGCACATATGCATTGGTCAATAAATGTTTCGGTTTCTGAAATCTCTCTTCAAACTCAGTTGTCCAAACAAATTTGACTCCCTTTTTCTGGAGGGAGGTGATTGGATAACCAATTTTGGAAAACCCCTTTATGAACTTTATATAGTACCTTGATCGGTCCATAAAGGATATGATATTAGTTACAACTTTTGGTGTAGTCCAATCCATAATGGATTTGATATTTTCTGGATCAACTACCACTCCTTCCTCACCGATGACATGGCCTAAGTAATGAACTTTCTTTTGGAAAAAGTCACACTTACTAAGATTTTCATAGAGTTTTTTCTCTCTTAGCACTTGAGGTACTAACTTGAGATGTTCTTCATGCTCTTCCATGTTCTTAGAATATATTAGGATATCATCAATGAAACAACACACTATTCATCAAGCACATGAAGGTGGTTGGTGCATTGGTAAACCCAAATGGCACTACTACATATTCATAGTGCCCATACCTTATCCTAAAGGTTATTTTGTGGATGTCTTCATCCTTAATTATGACCTCATGGTATCTATACCTCAAGTCAATCTTGGATAAAATTGTAGTGCCCCTTAACTGGTCAAATAAGTCATCAATTCTCGGCAAGGGATACTTATTCTTAATTGTCATTTTGTTGAGTTGTCTATATTATATGCACAACCTGAGTGTGCCATCCTTATTCTTCACAAACAAGGATAGTGCTCCCCAAGGAGAAACACTAGGTTGAATAAATCCCTTGTCCAACATCTCCTTCACTTGTAATTTGATCTCGACTAGCTCCGAGGTACTCATCCTATAAGGTGCTCTAGACATTGGCACTGCTCCAGGTATAAGGTTTGTTGACAAATCAATCTCTCTTTTTGGAGGTAGACCTGTACCTCTTCAGAAAACACATATTTATATTCTCTCAATATAGTATGGTCCTCTAGGCTTGGTTTCTTGTATTGCATACAAAGGATATCCTTTCCTGCAATACTTCTTCATTTGAAGGGTTGATATTTGTCTCACTGAGACAAGATTTTGAATTCCTTGTAGGGTCCTTCTCTTCCCTTCCTTATCTTCACACTCTAATGTTTTATTATATGTACCTTCCAACTTGGTTTTATGGGAAGCCAACCAGTCCATTCCAATCATTATTTCATAAGATGCTAAGGGGAGTATTTTCAGGGTTGCTTGAGTACAAAGCCCATTCATAATGAGTTGGCATGTTGGTATGACCTCTATTACCTTCCTCTTTGTTCCAGTAGCCAATTGTAACAACCATAGTTTAGCATGTTTCACATGTTGTAATTTACATTTCTCAATAGTTTAAGGGGAAACATAACTCAAATTGGAACCAGGGTCAGTTAGAATAGAAACAATATGGTCAGTAATCATACTTTCCATTTCCACCACTAAGGCTTGGTGTCTTGCTTGTGTATTTTCCAAAGCTACATGAATTTGTGGCATACTTCTAGTTGCATCATCAATTGTGGTATCCTCCTGGACGTTGTAGACTCTCATACTATCTTTCTTCCTATGATGGTAGTCCCTTAGCAAATGTTCTTCTCCACATCCCCAACATGTCAATGGATCTCTCTTTATACTATCTGTCTTTCCCGACGATGATCCAAAGGTTTTATTTCCACTCTGAGATGGAATTTTTTGTTGATTCACACTCTTAGTGGGAAAGCTCATCTTAGAACTCTTCCCATAATTCTTAAAATTTTAGGGTTTAACCCCATTCTTCTTAAATCCCAGTTTACCTTTCTTCTTCCAGTCCTTGGAATATTATGCTTTGTGGTTTAATTGTTTATAGAAGTACCTAGCCTTCTGAATGACATCTTCCAAGGTGTTAGGTTCATCAAACTCAATTATGATTTGGAAGGATGGAGGAAGCCCACCAAGGAATCATTTCATATTCTCCTTTTATTCCTTTATATAGGGAACATACCTCAGCAGGTCCAGAAACTTGTCGATATATTCATCTATGGTGAGTTGTCCTAGTTTGTGTTCATAGAAATCCTTAGTCTTGTCATCATAGCACCTTTCAAATAGTTACTTCTTCTTAAATTTTCCCCAAGATATCTCCTTATCACGGATTCCATTTACATTTATAAGGTCCTCCCACTAGATAGAGGCCTTTCCATTCAATTTAAATATAGTTATTTGGGCCTTCAAGTTTTCATAGTAGTCATGACCTCTGAAGTACTTCTTCGGACCAAGTATCCAAGATTATGCTTCTTCCCCATTTTTTATTTCCCCGTCAAAATTGGGTGGCTTGTATTTCTTAAATTATTTAGGGTCACCACCCTTGGAGTGTTTCTTCCTCTTTCTCTTCCTCTGAGAATGTGAACTGGTCTCATTGTTGAACAGTTCCTTAGAGCTTTATACTCCTTCACTGGAGGATTCTTCAAATGAGTCTTTGACCTTGGCATGCCTCTTGGCTCCATGTTGGGTCTTATTGGAAGTGCTTCTTCTTTCATTGCTACTTTCAATAACATACCTTTGTATCTCAAGTGGACTCTGGATTTTATCATGTTGATGTTTGTCCACATTACTGGTTGTTGTCTCATTTTGCAGCTACCTCTGTATATCTGATAGGATTTGCAGTAAAACTACATTTATTTCAGTTTTCTTTTCATGTTCTTTCATAAGCCTCTCATTATCATCCTTAAAGTTTTGTAGCTCTTCCATGAGAATTCTTACAGTTTCATCCAAATCTGGAGGGGTTTCTACCACTCTCCTTTCATCAAACTCTTCTTCTTTGTTATGGGATCCTTATCCCATCTCATGATATGTCACCATCCTTTTCTCTTATATATTTTCTGGGAAAAACCATTGACTAGTTAAGTGTTGATAATCAACATTTTTTGTTAGTTACTCACCAATTAAGTCATGGACAACATAAAAAATAAAATTATGTAAGATGAAATCGACTTTATTATTTATCATATAACAACACCATTCAACTCAGGTTTTAAAATGTGTAAAAACAATAGAAAACCACAATCCTTTATTTAGTGGTAAGTTTCTAATAGGCTCTTATGAATAGGGTAGGTTAGGGTTCCCTCCCCCTTAAAAGTTCTCTAAGGAAGTTTATTCAACTCTTTCATTATCCCAAATAGGCCAAGTGTTTTTTCCTGCTCTGATACCACTTTGTAAGAAACCCAAACCCCTATGTAACCTTTTAAGGGATGGGGTGGTAAATTTTCTTATCAATCATCTCAATCCTCTTCTCAGGGGCACCATGATCTTCTGCTCATCGAGATATTTCCAATAATTATAACCATGCTCCAAACAAATCCATGGATCAAAAGTTATGTCCTTCCAAAGTTCACGGCTCTCATTGGCTAAGTGAGACCTCACTGCCACATGGAATCCACATGGTTATCTAGCCCATCTGTCATCTGATGTGGCATAGTCACAGCTCCAATGTGGCACTTTCCATATGGCTCACCAATCCACAGTTCTGACTCTACATAACCTCTCGTCATCGTCATCGGGAATTTACTCCCATGAAGCCTTAAACACTCTTACACTAAAATTTTGACAATGATTTCATACTAGGACTACACCAGATCCAACCATCCTTGGGCCGAGCATCTTATGACTCTTCTTGCATTAATGATCCCATCTAGCATGTGGGTTATCATCAACACCCCAACTGAAATTTCTGACGACGACCCTATATCGAGATTGTTCTAGATCCAACCATCCTTGGGGTGAGCATCATGCGGCTCTAATTGTGTCGGTGATCCTAAATAGCACGAATATTAATGCTCATCTCCCTGCATTTTATTAAGGAAACCAGTAGGGTCCACATCTAATGTGCGATCATGATTATATCATGACAAATCATCGATCGATGATTGTCGTTAACCCTGACATCTCATTGTCTATGACATTTGTATTCCTTCCTAGTATTTAGGCTAAGCCTGAATTCCCCTAGTGAATGGCTAAGACTTCCCTTCCTCCAGATCTAATGGTTCAAATCACAGTCACATATATAAGGGTTTCTAGTCCTCTCTGGGACACACATGTCCCTTAGCCAAATCCGCTCTTGAAACCTATCACTATGAAAAGCACGTTGGTTGTCATGTTGGCACTCCACGTCATCTTGATTCCATCACTCATTATGTAACCTATAAAGGGAATTTTGAGAATATACAGTGGAGATTTACTCTGACCTACAATCGATCAATGGCTCCTGTTGCATCATTGATACCTTTATCATCGTCAACATTTTTGGCCCACACGCGACCGTGCTAACCTTTGATACTTGAACTTATGGGGTCCACGACAGATCAATGGTTGTAATTTCTTCGTGATCACCCTCCAATCAATGACTTAGACCTCCCCTCAGAGTTTCTCCTGTTAGAGTGCCTTGTAGAGCCTATGATACATCAACGATTGTCATTTTGTCACGACCCTCTTCAATTAATGGCTCAGGTATTCCCTCAAAGTTCCTTCATCAAAGTGTAATTATGTAACTTACTTTGATTAGTACCCTATGACTAATGGTCAGGATCTCTTCACGAGGATATAATGGCAAGGATTAAAACACCTATCCTCAGGTATGAAAACGATGAGGCTTGTACTGGGTCTGACCTATCAATTTCAAATTAGCACATGTCCACCTCTATACATGATGATTGCCACATGTCATGACACGTGGCCCTGCCACCTGGTCATGACACGTGGCACTCATAATCCAAAACAAGGTCCTGCCTAAAAACTCGATTCTACTTAACATGTGGCACAATGCCCGCGTGACACATGGGTCAACCTACATATTCCATGTGGACCAACTGCAATTGGACATGCCATCATTGGACATACAGTCCTTCTCAATTCACAAGATTATAGCTCAAAACCAATGGCTAGGATCTGATCTTCCTTTCTCCAATCTATGGTTGTGATCATCCCTCAGAGTTCTTCCTTCGGGTCCGCAACTTACTCCGAACGACATCCTCTGAAGAACAACTAGGAATATTTTATCTCTTCATATCGACGACCAAGATATGGTCTATCCCAAGTCTCGCCTCCCCATTGATCAATGGTCGAATCTTGTCACCATGCCAAATCAATGACTACAATCCCTCTAGGTAGAAACAAGGTCTTCTCACTTGCCAAGAAGATGTGGGGCCCTTGGGACAGATCAACAACTAAGAGTTAATATGTACCTTGCTCTGTTCAAGGGTCCATATCTCACCTTGGAGTCT
>JZKD02S0359526.1:0-18833 GCA_000966675.3 Picea glauca | reverse complement strand
ATAATTATGAATCTTTTTTTCCACAAGAAGGATTTAGATGATCTTAGTAATGGGTGAAGCCATGACCCCACTATATATTTCTTCTTTTGAAAGAGAGTTTCACCATTTTTATTGTTTATTGATTTATTTCCCAATAATACATCACCCAATACCTATAACACCTTTGTAATACCTATAAAATTTCCTTGTCCCATCCCACAACCCCCCCCCCCCCCCCACCTGATAACTATGAACTTGATTCAATTAAAAATTACCTCTACCCCCCTTAACATGAAACAATATATTTGCTTGAGTTTTCATAATTTAAAGTCCCCCTTTATGAATGAACGTGATAGGATGATATTGTCCAACAAGTGAATCCCCTATGGGATAGGTAAGATAAAAAGGGAGCTCCAAATGGTGGAAGGGAGACCAAGTAACCTACAAAGGGCACTCAAAGGGGTGGCAGGGAAGCTAAATAACCTAAAAATGGCTCTCCAAGTGGTGGAAGTGAGGCCTAATAACCTAAAAAGGAATTATAATTGTGGCGGGGAGGCCAATTCACTTTAAAAGGGAACTCCAAGATTTGGAAGGGAGGATAGATAACCTAAAAATGACACTCCAATCATCAGAAATAAGTCCAAGCTAACCTAAAAATAGACAATTGAAGATAAATAAGGAGGCCAAGGTAACCTATAAAGAGGCACTCTATGCTATCCATAAAGAGGTCAAGGTAACCTAAAAAGAGGCATTCCAAGATGTGTGTAGGGAGGCCAAGGTAACTTAAAAAAAGGAAACCTAAAAAATGAGGCATTATCATCTTGCGAAAGAGAAAAAGGTAACCCAAAATAGGTGGTACTATTGTTGTGACTAGGGAGGATAAGGTACCCTTAAAAATTAAAGCAAAAAAAGGAGGCACTCTCATCATGAGTAAAGAGGAAAAGGTAATATAAAGAAAAGTGGCACTCCCATCATGAGTACAGAGAAAGGTAACCTTAAAAAAAGAGGCAATCTTTTCATGAGAAGGAAGGCCAAGGTCACCTAAGAAATAAAACCTTAGAAAGGCAACACTCTTATCATGAGAAGAGAGGTAAAAGTAAATTAAAAATTTAAACCAAGAATAGGAGGAACTTCCATCATGAGCAAGGAGGCCAAGGTAACATAAAAACAAATGACACTCCCATCATGAGTAGGGAGGCCAAGTTAACCTTTAAAATGTGACACTCCCATTGTGAGAAAGGATGACAAGGAAACATAAAAAATCAGTCTCTCCCATTATGGGTATTGATAACAAGGATAGGGCATTGATAGACGAGGGGGGATAATGGCTCAAGACCCCCACAGTCAATAGTAATGCTTAAATAAAAGGATAAATAGACTAAATATGGTTTGTAATTTAAATTGGGTTCAGAGTGGGAGAAACTATTATGAATATGGTGGAAGTGGAAACATGGACCATTTTTTATTAAGGTTGGGTCCAATCATTTAGGATTAAAGGAATGGTTTCCCCTTTACCTTAGTGGTTCCATTCTAGAAGTGAAGGGGGTTAATTAAATGAACTAGTCACCTACTTTATGGGTGATTGAGGAAGTGGGTGGAGCTATAGTAACAATAGAAATTGACTCATGATAATGAGAAGGGCCACCCACATGAGGGGCCTAAGGTATATTTGCCCTTGGAAGGGGAAGTAGGTGAAGATTCAAATTTAGGAGTATTAGGTGAATGGTGAGAGGGGGAATCCTACAAGGGGGTTTCCAGAGATCAATGAACCATTGGAAATTCAGATGATATTGGGTAAAATAACCATGTTGAATTCCCAATATAATAAGGGTTCTTAGTCCTAATGTAGGGGTCTCAGTGTCATGTAGGGGATGGCATATTTGAGAGTAAGGGTGGTAACTACGGGGTGGAATGAGTGATGTAAGGTTGAAATGAGTTTAAATGAGACACATATAGCTCCAAGAACTTCAAACAATAATGTGCATGATTACCCACTATGTTTCAAATGACATAAGGTCAAATATATTGGTTTTGTTGAAGTGGTAGTGACCCTATCACGATGAGTAGTTTCACCAACATGGGTTCCATTTCTCCCTTTATTGGTTTATGTTTATTTCCCTTATTTCCCTTGGTTGGTGGTTGGGTATTAACCTATCTATGTGTAGACATCAAATTTGGCCAAGTCAAGAAGAGGGGATAGGACCGATTAAACATTTGGGGAAGGTGAAGGGGTAGGAATAGGTTGAGTGGGGTGGGAGATCAACAAAAAAAGTAGTCATATAATCAAAGATATATTACAAAATGAGTTGTATCACTAAATTATAAAGGTCTACATAGGTTTGAGTCACATAATTGAGCTCAAAGAAAGATACTCACAATAACCCAACATGATACTATTAATGAATAATAGTTGCATCTATTGCAATCGAGTTCACCTCCTTATATATGATCTCTTACTAAGAAATTAATTTCCAATTATGAATGTGTGATAGACTTCTCTACACAAAGTGAAAAAAATCATAAACTGTAACATAAAGTCACTTTTTTTTATTGCAAATGTAAGCCTTATATCCTAGCACCTCCTCTTAAGGATTGAAATAATAAAAGAAAAATATACCGACTAAAGATAAAACATGTTGATTGAAAACTAAAACATCAAAACCAAACATTATTTACAATCTTCTTCTTTCAAAATAGTTATTGGACTAGGTAGAGCTTCATCAAGTTGCCTTGTAACTCTCGTAAAGGTATAGTTCTCAAGCTTATTCTTGAGTTCCTATATTCCACCTCCCCAAATTCTTGAATTATGAATCTCCTACATTATTGGACAACCATCCATGTTGATATACATCTGCAATGCTTGGTTAAGTTGTCTCGTGACCCTCATAAGTGTATAATTCCCAATATTTAAAAACTCCCAAACTAACTAAGAAACCATCCATGTTGAACTTTATCTACATTAGATGTCTTTCCATTTTCAATGTGTTGGATTCTTAAAATGCATAAAATTCCCTTTCTTTAGTAGACCATCACCACTGTCAACATCTAGTGGATATTTAGTAATGACTACATTCGCTACATGTGGCTTGTTTTTGAGATTTCCCTTGAGAACATCATTAGATATAAATCTACAACTACATGCTATGTAACCCATTTTCTTACAATAATGGCATTCCATATCCCCTTTGTCTTTAGTTGATCTACTACAATTGTATCTTGGGTATAATGCAGTCTTGGGTTGAGTATCACCTTCTATATCACCTACAATGGTTCTATTTTCTTCATCTAAGAGATTTGAAACCATGCCTTCTATAGTTTTAGAAGACATGTTGGTGATCCCTCATTTTGTCTCTATCAACGAAAATACTTAGGTATCCAGGCTCAAACAAACTCCATGGATCTCAAACTGTTGAAGTTGCAAGAGTGGAAATCTTGTATTTCAAAGGCTTGAGACTCTTGATATGGATTTAGGCTCCTCAAGTATTCCTTGATATGATACAATATTGCAAATGTGTTAGATCACTAAATGATGAATGCCTAGATAGGGTTGAGTCACATAGTAATCTGAATTCCTTCTAGCACAATAATCTGAATTAATGACACTTATTCTGAGGTTAGACAATGTCACAGTGACATCATCACCAAAGAATGAGGTTCCATAACAATTACATCAAACTATATCAAATAAGATTTTATTGTCTCTAGGATGTTATTCTTCTCAACCAACCCTTCCTCTAGCATAGTGTTCTCATGGAGGGGGATCTAGGCTTGGTCTAATTAGGGAATCTCAATATTGTTGAATTCATAATATTTTTCTTGAGTTTCTCAAATATATGTTGAAATTCACCTATCAAATCAATGGTGTTTTCGTATTAGTAGAAAATATATCAGGTATGTTATTTTTTCATATCCTTTGGAAAAACCCCTATTTCATTAAATTTGGATTAACTCCGATATAATCCCTTTCAAAGATAGGCCAAAAACAAACTTTATAAAGTCCAAAATATGAGTTTCTAAAGTGAAAAATTTAGTTCGAAAAGTGCCACTATTGGGTTCCAAAACTGTACTTTTTGATTTGATGTTGATAATTTTACAACTAGATTTTGCACTTGTTGAAGTATTAACACTTTTAGAACCAATTTTTTCACTTTTAAAATTCAAATTTGGTACTTTCATAATTTGATTTTGCACTTTTGAAAAACAATATTGGCACTTTAGGAATCTATATTTTAACTTTTGGAATCTAATATTAACACTTTTAGAATCTAATTTGGTACTTTACAAACCCCAATATCACACTTAATTTTCAATCACATTTACAGCATTCATAGATTTTAAATTTGGTTACACATCATGTACAATTACTACTAAATTAATCACACAACTAAATATATAAAAATCTATAGATCTTATTAACCATAAAACAATGTCACATATAGAAAATATTAAGAAAAATAATTTATTCCATTATTTAACAAATTAGTTTCATGTTTTTAACAATATATCTTAAATCACTAACACCATTTATTAAATCACTAACACCATTTAGGTGTAGCAATCAAGGCCAAAATTGATTTAACAAATAAGTGTCATTAACTTTGTCACAATTATATCCTTTGTGATTGCATAGTCCCCTTCATCATTACAAACATGTTTTTCTTTTTAATCATCTACAATCACTATGTTTCTAGGATCATAAACAACTCTCAAGATCTCCCAAACTTTATTTAAAGGTTTGAGATATACATGTAGACTCCTAACACCAACATAACCCTTTCTTGGTATGGTGTCATAATCATTTTGTGTTAGTATGAATTTAAATTATTCCATTTTCAATCCAATTTTGTCAAATAAAAATGCGAAAAACTCATTGACATAATGTTTTTGTTGTGCAAATGTTCATAATCCAACCTCAAAAATACTAAGGCATTGTTTAAATAATTATTTCAACCTAGGCATATAAAATAGATTTGTGTACTTGTATCAATGTCTGAAGTTATTGGTAATGATTTGTTTTTTAATGATGTTTTATGAATTGCATGTACTTCATTCATATCAAATATAATTGACCATTTTTTTAATAATCTTGTATCTGTAAGAAAATAAATACAACACACAATCTTATTAATATTACTATTTGTACATTGCAAAATTATAAAGTATAGTTATTACAAATATGATCTGCAATTTTTCAAAAACATTATTTACATAGTTCCATTCATATTTTTTTTTCCAATAACAAATTACTAAAAAACAATACAATTATCATCAAAATACATATCTCTGTCATATGAACCATTAAATATCCAACTTGACATTAATATAAAGCAATTCTACTCAATTTTGTCTTCTGAATGTGAATGTTTCTAACCAACGTCTCATGTTTGGATCAAGGCCTAAGTGATTCAAAAATGAACACAACATTGTTTTTATATTTTGTCTCTTTCATATGAACCATCAAATGTCCAATTTGATGGCATTTTCAAATAGTTATCCTTGCTACTTTCTTCTAAATGGTATTGACCTTCATCTATAAACAATATGTTTGTTTTTTCATATCTATCTCCATATTGGATAAAAACATCCTTCAACAATTTCTTGTAAATATGTAGTACTCCACCAATAAATGAATACATTGTATAATCATAAAAAGTAAGTATACATTGTTGGCAACCCCAAATAAATAAAATTCCATCCTTCAACCATTTAAATTCACTCTTAATTTTTTAATTGTTTTCCATGCAATATAAATAAGAAAACCACCTAGCAATGTCAAAATGCTCTCATGCAACATTAATAATATTAGGATTAAAAATTCATGCACAATAATGGTAATATTCATGCACAAAATTAAGAAATTAAGTTGTTTGTAGTCTGATAATTTTTTTGTAAACACTCGAACTCCAGACAAAAATCCCTCTACTCCCAATACCATTAATTTCTTTTGAGTTGATGTTTAGATTGCATAAAAAATCCACAACTAGAAATACAAACTACAACAATATAATACATTAGTCATTAAATTAAAGAAGTTATTCATCATGATTATGTAGTAAAAGTGTTATTGGATATGATCAATACATAAAAATAAATAAAAAATAAAACAACAACATAAATAAACCATTAAACTAAAAATAATTATTCATAATTAATTAACACAAAAAAATATATAAATAATGTAAATAACATGTTCTTTGATAATTCTATGATGTTTGAAGTCTATTGCATAATTATTTCAATTGTGAAAGAGAGAAGAAAGGTTCAAACATCATCTGTTAGATTTATTTTACTAAGACATTGTCATAGTCCAACTACTAGATGATTTTCATCTCTAGAGGATATATTATGAGTCTTCCCATTAATTCAATTTTTAAATCACTCCACTTTTACTTCATCATCCTCTAAAACAACCATTTCTATGTTCTTAGGAAATTCATCTCCAAATCCATCTTCAGTTGACCAAATTCCAACTTGAAATTTTCTAACAGATAATTTTAATAAATATAATGCATGTGGTCATAACTAATACAATTTTGAATTGTATTTAAATGTTAGATTATAAGGCTTACTTATGTAATAATCTCAAGTTTCTAAGCATTAAGTTATTGTTGGATGATGGTTGAGATAATCACACAACCACTTCATCTCTATTAAGAATAAATTATATCTTACAACATACTACAATCTCTATAAAAGAGATAAACACTATTGTATTAAGTGAACCATAACTAATATTGAATATATACTTTGAGGTCATATCATTAAATGATCATGATCTAATTTTACATGGTATCAAAGTTGTCCAACAATTGGCCAAACTTGAGGATGTGAGATAGAGGAAAATTAGTTACAAGTGTAGATCTCTTCTGGAGTAGATCCCTTGAAGAAGAAGAGAAGCCATTAAACGGGGTTAAATCATCGTCAACAAGGGACCTTGACCGCCAAAAGAGATAAAATAATAAATAAAGGAAATTTTTCCATTTGAGCCATGTATATATATCATGATTGAGGAAACCATCATTGATGCAATGAATCCACATGAAATTCATGACATTTAAAACTACAAATGCATGTATATGCTAGCATGCTAATAATATAATGAAGAAGACTTTGGAGATGCTAGTATGGCATTTCTGAAATATTGTTTAGATTCATTTTTGATGCAGTGCCCCACCTCAGCAGGGTCTACTAACCTCCTAGTCTCTAGATCTTCTCAATATTCAAGCTGGAGAAACTCTTCGATTCCCTACTGGAATCTTCAAGAAATGTCCACAGGTCCTTTTCACGAAAATCCACCATGTGAAAAAGCACCAGGCGCAAGCTTCTCTCACATGACCACTGGTTGTGACCACGAGCCTAACCCAAAAGGTGTTTCGTGATTTCACGCATCAGGTCATTGCATGTGGGTCACCCTGATTCTCCCGACCTCTGAAACCCTGACAGGAGTCTAGCATGTGATAGCTCCTCCCTTATCTTCCCTCAATGTGACCACACGCTTGGATGAAAGGCATGTCATGATTTTGCGACTCTGGGGGTCTCCTTACCTCCGTTCTCCCAATATCTGAGATTGCAGTGACGCCAGATCAACGGTCTAGATTTTTCCTTTGATCAACAGTTGTGATCAAGTCAGGATTTTGCGTTTCATGACTTTGGGAGTCTCCTTACCCCCATTCTCCCAATATTCGATATTGTGATGGCACTAGATCAATAGTCTAGATATTTTCTTTGATCAACGACTGTAATCAAGTCGGGGTTTAACGTTTCGTGACTTTGGGAGTCTCCTTACCTCCATTCTCTTAATATCCAAGATTGCGATGGCACTAGAATGATGGTCTGTGATATTTCTGGATCCAATGACCCAAATCAATTCGGGATTTCACCTTTCTCTCCTTTGCCTCTTATGGAGTCCCTTCTACACTTAGCCGAATTCCAAATATGTGCACTCCTTGCAGCAGATTCCTACACAAGACTTGGTTCTTGCGGATGACTGTGCATGCCTTGCAGCAGTCGCTTTGCCTCCTCACAAAGGGAAAGTTTCGTGCTATCTCTTCTGAGTTTTGAATTTGAAATAGATCCTGTCACACACTCCTTGCATTCTGTGTGCACAGATTGCCCTCACTCAACATAAGAGAAACAATTGAAACTTATACTAACATTCACAGTTTCATCCATTCATAATAAATCATTCATTTGTGAAAACACAATAACAAAGAATTACAAACAGTAACAGTGCTATGCATTTGAGTCAATTTTTCTCTGTCATATTCATTCAAATGTAAATGGTTACAACTAATATCAAAAAAATAACTCAAAACTAAGAAAGTTCCTACTAACCCGCAACAACCTCATTTGGGCGTACAAAACCTATATTTATCTCAGAGGGTCCTTAGGGTTCCCCTCGACTACTCATCTACTCGAGAAACAAAAAAAACTCTAACAACTACCTAAGTTTATTTACATTCAAGACTCAGAGTGAAACTCCTTTATCACTCATGATCATTCCACCTCCAGACGTTTGATCTTCTTCCATTCTTCATCAGCTTCCCAAAATACTCGCAGTAACTCCCAACATTTGAGATTCTGAAATGATTCCCAGGCGCTGAGTTTTCCTGCCATGCATGCTTGCTAATGATGCTCTTGCATCATACTCCCCTTGGAAAAAAAATCATGGACTCCTATCCATGATCTCCTTTACCGAATTTCCATGTTTCTAGATATCTGCTTCATTTTCCAAACTTGCGTCTTCTATTGGGTGTCCCTTCCACTTAACCAGATATTCAAGATAGGTCTTCCTCCTAGTCTTCTTGCCAATTCTCTGATCAATGATCTTCTCCATCTGTGGTTTTTCTGCTACAGGAATTTGTTTCTCCCACTGAATCTTAACTTGATCTTCTGATCCCTTTGTGTCATCTTTCCAGTAAGGATGCAGGTCTGAAATGTTGAATATGGGCGATATGCCCACATCATCTGGAAGCTCAATCTCATAGGCGTTTGCATCAAACTTCCTTAAGATCTTACATGGCCCTATCTTCTTCATCTTTAACTTGTTATATGTTACTCTAGGGAACCTTTCTTTCCTGAGATGTGCTAGAACCTGATCTCCCACCTCAAATTGAATGTCTCTGCGATGTTGATCAACTCTGCACTTGTACTCTTGGCTAGAGTTCTGTAATTGTCCTCTGATCTGGATATGGAGCTCCTTCATTTTTGCAGTAAAATCTTCTGCTCTAGCGCTTCTTATATCACTCTGTCCCAAGTTCCTCAACTCAGATACTCCCCTGGGTTGCATTCCATACAATATCTAGAATGGGATATTTCCAGTGCTTCTATTTGGAGAGTCGTTGTATGCAAATTTAGCTTGTGGCAGAATCTGATCCTATTGGTTATGATGCTCAGTGACCAAACTCCTCAACAAGTTTCCCAAACTTCTGTTTACCACCTCAGTCTGTCCATCTGTTTGAGGATGATACGTTGATATGAAGGACAGATCCGTCCCTAAATTATTCCACATTGTTCTCCAAAAATGACCAACAAATTTTGTGTCTTTTTCCGAGATGATGCTTCTGGGTAGGCCGTGAAGTCTCACAACTTCCTTGAAAAACAGATTTGCAACATGGGTTGCATCACTGGTCTTCTGGCATGGGATAAAGTGTTCCATATTTCAAAATCTATACACCACCACAAATATGGAATCACATCCTCTTTGCGTTCTTGGCAGTTCTAACACAAAATCCATGCTTATCGCATCCCAAGGCCTCTCTGGTATTGATAATGNATAAAGAGGCACTCTATGCTATCCATAAAGAGGTCAAGGTAACCTAAAAAGAGGCATTCCAAGATGTGTGTAGGGAGGCCAAGGTAACTTAAAAAAAGGAAACCTAAAAAATGAGGCATTATCATCTTGCGAAAGAGAAAAAGGTAACCCAAAATAGGTGGTACTATTGTTGTGACTAGGGAGGATAAGGTACCCTTAAAAATTAAAGCAAAAAAAGGAGGCACTCTCATCATGAGTAAAGAGGAAAAGGTAATATAAAGAAAAGTGGCACTCCCATCATGAGTACAGAGAAAGGTAACCTTAAAAAAAGAGGCAATCTTTTCATGAGAAGGAAGGCCAAGGTCACCTAAGAAATAAAACCTTAGAAAGGCAACACTCTTATCATGAGAAGAGAGGTAAAAGTAAATTAAAAATTTAAACCAAGAATAGGAGGAACTTCCATCATGAGCAAGGAGGCCAAGGTAACATAAAAACAAATGACACTCCCATCATGAGTAGGGAGGCCAAGTTAACCTTTAAAATGTGACACTCCCATTGTGAGAAAGGATGACAAGGAAACATAAAAAATCAGTCTCTCCCATTATGGGTATTGATAACAAGGATAGGGCATTGATAGACGAGGGGGGATAATGGCTCAAGACCCCCACAGTCAATAGTAATGCTTAAATAAAAGGATAAATAGACTAAATATGGTTTGTAATTTAAATTGGGTTCAGAGTGGGAGAAACTATTATGAATATGGTGGAAGTGGAAACATGGACCATTTTTTATTAAGGTTGGGTCCAATCATTTAGGATTAAAGGAATGGTTTCCCCTTTACCTTAGTGGTTCCATTCTAGAAGTGAAGGGGGTTAATTAAATGAACTAGTCACCTACTTTATGGGTGATTGAGGAAGTGGGTGGAGCTATAGTAACAATAGAAATTGACTCATGATAATGAGAAGGGCCACCCACATGAGGGGCCTAAGGTATATTTGCCCTTGGAAGGGGAAGTAGGTGAAGATTCAAATTTAGGAGTATTAGGTGAATGGTGAGAGGGGGAATCCTACAAGGGGGTTTCCAGAGATCAATGAACCATTGGAAATTCAGATGATATTGGGTAAAATAACCATGTTGAATTCCCAATATAATAAGGGTTCTTAGTCCTAATGTAGGGGTCTCAGTGTCATGTAGGGGATGGCATATTTGAGAGTAAGGGTGGTAACTACGGGGTGGAATGAGTGATGTAAGGTTGAAATGAGTTTAAATGAGACACATATAGCTCCAAGAACTTCAAACAATAATGTGCATGATTACCCACTATGTTTCAAATGACATAAGGTCAAATATATTGGTTTTGTTGAAGTGGTAGTGACCCTATCACGATGAGTAGTTTCACCAACATGGGTTCCATTTCTCCCTTTATTGGTTTATGTTTATTTCCCTTATTTCCCTTGGTTGGTGGTTGGGTATTAACCTATCTATGTGTAGACATCAAATTTGGCCAAGTCAAGAAGAGGGGATAGGACCGATTAAACATTTGGGGAAGGTGAAGGGGTAGGAATAGGTTGAGTGGGGTGGGAGATCAACAAAAAAAGTAGTCATATAATCAAAGATATATTACAAAATGAGTTGTATCACTAAATTATAAAGGTCTACATAGGTTTGAGTCACATAATTGAGCTCAAAGAAAGATACTCACAATAACCCAACATGATACTATTAATGAATAATAGTTGCATCTATTGCAATCGAGTTCACCTCCTTATATATGATCTCTTACTAAGAAATTAATTTCCAATTATGAATGTGTGATAGACTTCTCTACACAAAGTGAAAAAAATCATAAACTGTAACATAAAGTCACTTTTTTTTATTGCAAATGTAAGCCTTATATCCTAGCACCTCCTCTTAAGGATTGAAATAATAAAAGAAAAATATACCGACTAAAGATAAAACATGTTGATTGAAAACTAAAACATCAAAACCAAACATTATTTACAATCTTCTTCTTTCAAAATAGTTATTGGACTAGGTAGAGCTTCATCAAGTTGCCTTGTAACTCTCGTAAAGGTATAGTTCTCAAGCTTATTCTTGAGTTCCTATATTCCACCTCCCCAAATTCTTGAATTATGAATCTCCTACATTATTGGACAACCATCCATGTTGATATACATCTGCAATGCTTGGTTAAGTTGTCTCGTGACCCTCATAAGTGTATAATTCCCAATATTTAAAAACTCCCAAACTAACTAAGAAACCATCCATGTTGAACTTTATCTACATTAGATGTCTTTCCATTTTCAATGTGTTGGATTCTTAAAATGCATAAAATTCCCTTTCTTTAGTAGACCATCACCACTGTCAACATCTAGTGGATATTTAGTAATGACTACATTCGCTACATGTGGCTTGTTTTTGAGATTTCCCTTGAGAACATCATTAGATATAAATCTACAACTACATGCTATGTAACCCATTTTCTTACAATAATGGCATTCCATATCCCCTTTGTCTTTAGTTGATCTACTACAATTGTATCTTGGGTATAATGCAGTCTTGGGTTGAGTATCACCTTCTATATCACCTACAATGGTTCTATTTTCTTCATCTAAGAGATTTGAAACCATGCCTTCTATAGTTTTAGAAGACATGTTGGTGATCCCTCATTTTGTCTCTATCAACGAAAATACTTAGGTATCCAGGCTCAAACAAACTCCATGGATCTCAAACTGTTGAAGTTGCAAGAGTGGAAATCTTGTATTTCAAAGGCTTGAGACTCTTGATATGGATTTAGGCTCCTCAAGTATTCCTTGATATGATACAATATTGCAAATGTGTTAGATCACTAAATGATGAATGCCTAGATAGGGTTGAGTCACATAGTAATCTGAATTCCTTCTAGCACAATAATCTGAATTAATGACACTTATTCTGAGGTTAGACAATGTCACAGTGACATCATCACCAAAGAATGAGGTTCCATAACAATTACATCAAACTATATCAAATAAGATTTTATTGTCTCTAGGATGTTATTCTTCTCAACCAACCCTTCCTCTAGCATAGTGTTCTCATGGAGGGGGATCTAGGCTTGGTCTAATTAGGGAATCTCAATATTGTTGAATTCATAATATTTTTCTTGAGTTTCTCAATTATATGTTGAAATTCACCTATCAAATCAATGGTGTTTTCGTATTAGTAGAATATATATCAGGTATGTTATTTTTTCATATCCTTTGGAAAAACCCCTATTTCATTAAATTTGGATTAACTCCGATATAATCCCTTTCAAAGATAGGCCAAAAAAAAACTTTATAAAGTCCAAAATATGAGTTTCTAAAGTGAAAAATTTAGTTCGAAAAGTGCCACTATTGGGTTCCAAAACTATACTTTTTGATTTGATGTTGATAATTTTACAACTAGATTTTGCACTTGTTGAAGTATTAACACTTTTAGAACCAATTTTTTCACTTTTAAAAGTCAAATTTGGTACTTTCATAATTTGATTTTGCACTTTTGAAAAACAATATTAGCACTTTAGGAATCTATATTTTAACTTTTGGAATCTAATATTAACACTTTTAGAATCTAATTTGGTACTTTACAAACCCCAATTTCACACTTAATTTTCAATCACATTTATAGCATTCATAGATTTTAAATTTGGTTACACATCATGTACAATTACTACTAAATTAATCACACAACTAAATATATAAAAATCTATAAATCTTATTAACCATAAAACAATGTCACATATAGAAAATATTAAGAAAAATAATTTATTCCATTATTTAACAAATTAGTTTCATGTTTTTAACAATATATCTTAAATCACTAACACCATTTATTAAATCACTAACACCATTTAGGTGTAGCAATCAAGGCCAAAATTGATTTAACAAATAAGTGTCATTAACTTTGTCACAATTATATCCTTTGTGATTGCATAGTCCCCTTCATCATTACAAACATGTTTTTCTTTTTAATCATCTACAATCACTATGTTTCTAGGATCATAAACAACTCTCAAGATCTCCCAAACTTTATTTAAAGGTTTGAGATATACATGTAGACTCCTAACACCAACATAACCCTTTCTTGGTATGGTGTCATAATCATTTTGTGTTAGTATGAATTTAAATTATTCCATTTTCAATCCAATTTTGTCAAATAAAAATGCGAAAAACTCATTGACATAATGTTTTTGTTGTGCAAATGTTCATAATCCAACCTCAAAAATACTAAGGCATTGTTTAAATAATTATTTCAACCTAGGCATATAAAATAGATTTGTGTACTTGTATCAATGTCTGAAGTTATTGGTAATGATTTGTTTTTTAATGATGTTTTATGAATTGCATGTACTTCATTCATATCAAATATAATTGACCATTTTTTTAATAATCTTGTATCTGTAAGAAAATAAATACAACACACAATCTTATTAATATTACTATTTGTACATTGCAAAATTATAAAGTATAGTTATTACAAATATGATCTGCAATTTTTCAAAAACATTATTTACATAGTTCCATTCATATTTTTTTTTCCAATAACAAATTACTAAAAAACAATACAATTATCATCAAAATACATATCTCTGTCATATGAACCATTAAATATCCAACTTGACATTAATATAAAGCAATTCTACTCAATTTTGTCTTCTGAATGTGAATGTTTCTAACCAACGTCTCATGTTTGGATCAAGGCCTAAGTGATTCAAAAATGAACACAACATTGTTTTTATATTTTGTCTCTTTCATATGAACCATCAAATGTCCAATTTGATGGCATTTTCAAATAGTTATCCTTGCTACTTTCTTCTAAATGGTATTGACCTTCATCTATAAACAATATGTTTGTTTTTTCATATCTATCTCCATATTGGATAAAAACATCCTTCAACAATTTCTTGTAAATATGTAGTACTCCACCAATAAATGAATACATTGTATAATCATAAAAAGTAAGTATACATTGTTGGCAACCCCAAATAAATAAAATTCCATCCTTCAACCATTTAAATTCACTCTTAATTTTTTAATTGTTTTCCATGCAATATAAATAAGAAAACCACCTAGCAATGTCAAAATGCTCTCATGCAACATTAATAATATTAGGATTAAAAATTCATGCACAATAATGGTAATATTCATGCACAAAATTAAGAAATTAAGTTGTTTGTAGTCTGATAATTTTTTTGTAAACACTCGAACTCCAGACAAAAATCCCTCTACTCCCAATACCATTAATTTCTTTTGAGTTGATGTTTAGATTGCATAAAAAATCCACAACTAGAAATACAAACTACAACAATATAATACATTAGTCATTAAATTAAAGAAGTTATTCATCATGATTATGTAGTAAAAGTGTTATTGGATATGATCAATACATAAAAATAAATAAAAAATAAAACAACAACATAAATAAACCATTAAACTAAAAATAATTATTCATAATTAATTAACACAAAAAAATATATAAATAATGTAAATAACATGTTCTTTGATAATTCTATGATGTTTGAAGTCTATTGCATAATTATTTCAATTGTGAAAGAGAGAAGAAAGGTTCAAACATCATCTGTTAGATTTATTTTACTAAGACATTGTCATAGTCCAACTACTAGATGATTTTCATCTCTAGAGGATATATTATGAGTCTTCCCATTAATTCAATTTTTAAATCACTCCACTTTTACTTCATCATCCTCTAAAACAACCATTTCTATGTTCTTAGGAAATTCATCTCCAAATCCATCTTCAGTTGACCAAATTCCAACTTGAAATTTTCTAACAGATAATTTTAATAAATATAATGCATGTGGTCATAACTAATACAATTTTGAATTGTATTTAAATGTTAGATTATAAGGCTTACTTATGTAATAATCTCAAGTTTCTAAGCATTAAGTTATTGTTGGATGATGGTTGAGATAATCACACAACCACTTCATCTCTATTAAGAATAAATTATATCTTACAACATACTACAATCTCTATAAAAGAGATAAACACTATTGTATTAAGTGAACCATAACTAATATTGAATATATACTTTGAGGTCATATCATTAAATGATCATGATCTAATTTTACATGGTATCAAAGTTGTCCAACAATTGGCCAAACTTGAGGATGTGAGATAGAGGAAAATTAGTTACAAGTGTAGATCTCTTCTGGAGTAGATCCCTTGAAGAAGAAGAGAAGCCATTAAACGGGGTTAAATCATCGTCAACAAGGGACCTTGACCGCCAAAAGAGATAAAATAATAAATAAAGGAAATTTTTCCATTTGAGCCATGTATATATATCATGATTGAGGAAACCATCATTGATGCAATGAATCCACATGAAATTCATGACATTTAAAACTACAAATGCATGTATATGCTAGCATGCTAATAATATAATGAAGAAGACTTTGGAGATGCTAGTATGGCATTTCTGAAATATTGTTTAGATTCATTTTTGATGCAGTGCCCCACCTCAGCAGGGTCTACTAACCTCCTAGTCTCTAGATCTTCTCAATATTCAAGCTGGAGAAACTCTTCGATTCCCTACTGGAATCTTCAAGAAATGTCCACAGGTCCTTTTCACGAAAATCCACCATGTGAAAAAGCACCAGGCGCAAGCTTCTCTCACATGACCACTGGTTGTGACCACGAGCCTAACCCAAAAGGTGTTTCGTGATTTCACGCATCAGGTCATTGCATGTGGGTCACCCTGATTCTCCCGACCTCTGAAACCCTGACAGGAGTCTAGCATGTGATAGCTCCTCCCTTATCTTCCCTCAATGTGACCACACGCTTGGATGAAAGGCATGTCATGATTTTGCGACTCTGGGGGTCTCCTTACCTCCGTTCTCCCAATATCTGAGATTGCAGTGACGCCAGATCAACGGTCTAGATTTTTCCTTTGATCAACAGTTGTGATCAAGTCAGGATTTTGCGTTTCATGACTTTGGGAGTCTCCTTACCCCCATTCTCCCAATATTCGATATTGTGATGGCACTAGATCAATAGTCTAGATATTTTCTTTGATCAACGACTGTAATCAAGTCGGGGTTTAACGTTTCGTGACTTTGGGAGTCTCCTTACCTCCATTCTCTTAATATCCAAGATTGCGATGGCACTAGAATGATGGTCTGTGATATTTCTGGATCCAATGACCCAAATCAATTCGGGATTTCACCTTTCTCTCCTTTGCCTCTTATGGAGTCCCTTCTACACTTAGCCGAATTCCAAATATGTGCACTCCTTGCAGCAGATTCCTACACAAGACTTGGTTCTTGCGGATGACTGTGCATGCCTTGCAGCAGTCGCTTTGCCTCCTCACAAAGGGAAAGTTTCGTGCTATCTCTTCTGAGTTTTGAATTTGAAATAGATCCTGTCACACACTCCTTGCATTCTGTGTGCACAGATTGCCCTCACTCAACATAAGAGAAACAATTGAAACTTATACTAACATTCACAGTTTCATCCATTCATAATAAATCATTCATTTGTGAAAACACAATAACAAAGAATTACAAACAGTAACAGTGCTATGCATTTGAGTCAATTTTTCTCTGTCATATTCATTCAAATGTAAATGGTTACAACTAATATCAAAAAAATAACTCAAAACTAAGAAAGTTCCTACTAACCCGCAACAACCTCATTTGGGCGTACAAAACCTATATTTATCTCAGAGGGTCCTTAGGGTTCCCCTCGACTACTCATCTACTCGAGAAACAAAAAAAACTCTAACAACTACCTAAGTTTATTTACATTCAAGACTCAGAGTGAAACTCCTTTATCACTCATGATCATTCCACCTCCAGACGTTTGATCTTCTTCCATTCTTCATCAGCTTCCCAAAATACTCGCAGTAACTCCCAACATTTGAGATTCTGAAATGATTCCCAGGCGCTGAGTTTTCCTGCCATGCATGCTTGCTAATGATGCTCTTGCATCATACTCCCCTTGGAAAAAAAATCATGGACTCCTATCCATGATCTCCTTTACCGAATTTCCATGTTTCTAGATATCTGCTTCATTTTCCAAACTTGCGTCTTCTATTGGGTGTCCCTTCCACTTAACCAGATATTCAAGATAGGTCTTCCTCCTAGTCTTCTTGCCAATTCTCTGATCAATGATCTTCTCCATCTGTGGTTTTTCTGCTACAGGAATTTGTTTCTCCCACTGAATCTTAACTTGATCTTCTGATCCCTTTGTGTCATCTTTCCAGTAAGGATGCAGGTCTGAAATGTTGAATATGGGCGATATGCCCACATCATCTGGAAGCTCAATCTCATAGGCGTTTGCATCAAACTTCCTTAAGATCTTACATGGCCCTATCTTCTTCATCTTTAACTTGTTATATGTTACTCTAGGGAACCTTTCTTTCCTGAGATGTGCTAGAACCTGATCTCCCACCTCAAATTGAATGTCTCTGCGATGTTGATCAACTCTGCACTTGTACTCTTGGCTAGAGTTCTGTAATTGTCCTCTGATCTGGATATGGAGCTCCTTCATTTTTGCAGTAAAATCTTCTGCTCTAGCGCTTCTTATATCACTCTGTCCCAAGTTCCTCAACTCAGATACTCCCCTGGGTTGCATTCCATACAATATCTAGAATGGGATATTTCCAGTGCTTCTATTTGGAGAGTCGTTGTATGCAAATTTAGCTTGTGGCAGAATCTGATCCTATTGGTTATGATGCTCAGTGACCAAACTCCTCAACAAGTTTCCCAAACTTCTGTTTACCACCTCAGTCTGTCCATCTGTTTGAGGATGATACGTTGATATGAAGGACAGATCCGTCCCTAAATTATTCCACATTGTTCTCCAAAAATGACCAACAAATTTTGTGTCTTTTTCCGAGATGATGCTTCTGGGTAGGCCGTGAAGTCTCACAACTTCCTTGAAAAACAGATTTGCAACATGGGTTGCATCACTGGTCTTCTGGCATGGGATAAAGTGTTCCATATTTCAAAATCTATACACCACCACAAATATGGAATCACATCCTCTTTGCGTTCTTGGCAGTTCTAACACAAAATCCATGCTTATCGCATCCCAAGGCCTCTCTGGTATTGATAATG
>JZKD02S0359504.1:0-18833 GCA_000966675.3 Picea glauca | reverse complement strand
TTAGGATTTAAAGAGAAGAAGAATATTTAATGAAAGAATGTTGCAGCCATCATAAAGAATGCAGAACAAAAAATGAACATTAAGAACAACAAACCATAACACTAAAACTTGTTAATGGAGCTTGGAAAAGTTACCTACGTCTCTGGGCCTTTGTCTCAGTGGGGAAGGCTTTCTTATTAATATTAAATGCTTAAAAAGTACATCAGAATTACATCAATTTTTTCTTTGATTGACAAAAAAAGGTTATGCTATGTCTCAAGAACTCAACGCAACACACAACACTGAAAAAGGTGGAGTAGAACTCCCAGAAATGGCCTATGAAGCTTTGCTACTCTTCTGGCTTCTCAACATAAAAATGGCTTACTCTCTACATCTTGGCATAATTTTATTGTTATAAACATATACATGGATATAAAAAGACCTGGTTTATATAGAATTTGAGTTGGGGGTCACATCCCAACTTCCTCCCAAGATTTGGCCTCAATATGGGCTCTAGATCCTAAAAAATGGGTAAAAATCCACCAAAATCAGGCTTAAAATCATTAAAAAATCTCATTATAAAGTTTAAAAACCACTTTTTGGGAAAATATTGGGCCACGCCCCTTTTCTCTAGGCCCCTAGTCATGTGAGCACCCATGTGGCCAGGAGCCAGGGCCAAATGGCACCCATCCCTCGATTCTCAACCCTAGTCATGTGGACAGGTGTTATATTCATGCCTTGGTCATGTGAATGGCCATATGGACGAGTCCCAGACCTTGAATGTACCAAAGTTTTTGTGCCTTGGTTGCATGAAAGGTGTCTTGGTCAACGAGTATCCCCACCGACTGGGGCTTATCCCAAAACTCTCGCCACAAAGCATAACAAAACTAAAATGGGAGGCATGGCGAACTGAAGGTTGTTATGTCGTTGCATGCAGATAGGTCGAGGGTTCAAAACCACCAGAGTCCAACAAATTTTGACAAAGGATTTATTAGCTCAATCTGGGGTGCCACATGGTGTGTTGTGATTGGGCCATGTGTCACCACAAGATTGGCTCGTACCAAACCAGTCAGTGACATAGTCACCTGCCAATCAGCCTGCACAGTCAGCACACCTACCATGTGTCTATATGTCACTGGGTCATGTCACTTCCAACGTGTCCTTCCGTACTACCGCATGTCTGCACCAGGGTCTTCCATGTCACTGTATGGACTGTGATGTTGGCATCCGTACAGTCCAGTCATCTGCCACATCAACACCTAAAAATGCCAAATATGCATGCCACATGTCAACCTCTAGTGCTGCCACATCATCATGTTGACATTATCATGACATCATGCTGACACCATCTTCCCTGTCATGCTGACGTCAACAATATGGACTATTGACTTTGACTTTTTTTACCTATTTCAGAAAAAATTCAAACTGCAATAACTTTCTCATACGGAGTCCATTTTTGGAAAAGAATATACTACTAGAACTGTCTGAATCTGAGAACTTTGAATTTTTTGCCTTTTTGGCTCCATTTGGATCACACCTCCCCACTGAGACCTTTTGGTCCTCTAAAAGGATATTAACCAGACATCAAGTGTGGGATAGGCCTCCCCACTTGTCCTTTGTCTTTAAACTTTGTCCTGTGCACCTATCACATCACAATCAATTGCAAAATAACCATGACAAATGAAATCATATTGTTAGCCATTTGAACTCGTTCACATCTTACTAAAACCACTACCATCCATGTAGAAAAAATTAGCAGTGATAATATCGGAAATATGACTGAAAATGAACCAATATGTTTGATGGGCTTGCATGACATTAACGTATCTTGAAGCAAATTATGATTGAAATCACATCCTACAACCATCTCATGTTCATGCTTAATATCAACTACTTTACTTAGCACAATTATAAGTATGTTGCTTGCATATGCTACATTTCTTAATTGTTCCATCCTTAGTAGAGTTTGATTTTCTTTAATATGATGAGAATGTACAACATATTCTGTTCCCTTCTTAAACAAGTGATATTGTTTATGTTCCTTGAAGAAGGTTTCTTTGCGATCATATAAATAAGGGCTTCCTAAGACCATTCCACATTCATTTAGTGGAACCACATCACATGTTACCTCATACACAGACTTTGATGAAATTGCAAATATTAAAGTGCATTGCTTTGTTATGGGCAATTTATAAATGTTTCTTATCCATTTAAGTGAGTAAGTTTAATGATCCAGGTGGATATTGGTGGCCACCCAGCTATTCCAACTGGCTCCTCGTGTCAGTTTTTGTTCAACACGTTCTTCTGTACTTCTTTGTAATTGTGGGTTCTACAATTTTGGGGTAGTCTGAAGCCCCACACATCCTCCAGGTGGATACAGGTGGTTTCTCACCTAATCCAACTGGCTTATTTTGTATGTTTTCAAGTCAAGACATCTTGATGCAGTACTTTCGAGGTCGTTTTGGGTCCCTAAATGTTGTTTTTTTGGCTCGATGTATTCAAACTAAATACAGAGTCAAATTTTGACCACGGAATGTGTAGTTCTCTGAAAGACCTTTCCAATGGGCTATCACGTGCCTAAAACGGAGGTCATGTGCAAAAGTTACAACCCTAGGAAGTTGAGGTACCATAATTACACCAACTTACCCATAGGGCCCACATGACTTTTGGCGTTTCACCTTCTAGGGTTAGGATTTTGGATGTCTAGGGTTTTGGAATTCATGAGTAATATCAACAAGGCTTATGGAGCCTCATTTTAATCCATTCTGCTCAGACGGATGCGCATAGCAGCCACATCTCTTCTTAGAGATAGCTATGACCATTTGAGCAAGTTTTTACTTCTGTAGTTTTACAGTTTCATCCTATTTCATTATTTAATAGAAGATATCGTTCACTGGATATTTGTGTTATTCTCCATATCTCTGTGTTTATTTTATTCAATATGTTAATCAGTTCGTTCTGCTCCTAAATCAGGATCAGTGGTATCAGAGAGGTCTTCTCTTCATTTATTTTTCTTCGTGCATGTCCCCGATAAGATATGGGCACAAGAAGTTGGGACTTGAACCAATCAAGCCATTACTAGATCGGTCGTACTGATCCTGACAACAACCCATGGGGGATGAAAAGAAAGATGATGGAGCATGAGATCCTATCAAAATGTTTCTCGTGCAATCCCTCGCACGATAAAGGAATGAAATGATGGACAACTTCATGTAGATCCTTCGATAGATGGCCACAGGAGAAGCATCTTCATCAAGAGGCCATGAAACCCCCTTCAAGGTACAGGTAAATTTTGATATTCCATTATTTGAAGGACTGATAGATGCAGATGTTGTAGATAAATGGTTGAATTTGCTCGAAGGATATTTTTCGGTCCACAATTTTTCCAATAGGGAAAAGATCACTTTTGCACTCCTAAAGGTAGTTCCCCATGTTAAAGACTAGTGGGATACTTAATCTGAGCAAAGGGTCATGGGGGAATCTACAATGTTTGTGGTGGCTCCTACATGGGATCCCTTCCGAGACACCATTAAAGAACACTACGAACCTGTTGGAATCTACGAGGACCAGTACACCAGATGGACTACCCTACGTCAAGAAAGGGACCAGACAATACCGGATTTCACTAATATTTTCCATACCCTATGCACCAAATTGGGTATCAAAGACTATGAGCGTCATCATGTGCTAAAATATCACGATTTTTTGCATAGATACATTCAAACAGATATGGAGTTCCTGGACATCGCCTCTTTGGGCACGGCTTATAGATACATTGTCAAGATCGAGCAAACATTTAAACAGAAACATAGAGATTTTGGATCTGCAAGCCCCTCATAGCCGAAGCACGGAAAAGGCAGCCCCAACCCACACACCAAGGGACCAATTCAATATGGTCTCCCTTAGGACAACCAGTCCAAGCCACAACACAAGAAGGGCAATGAGAAGATGAAGAAGGACACAGTAAAATGGTGTGAGTACCATAAAATTCTTTGGCACAACACTGAAGAATGTCGCTCCAAGCAGTCCCTCGTGGTCGAGTTGAACGCTTCCAAGTCAGAGGTCGATTCTGATTCCAAGTCAAATCTTGAAGGAGGGAAGCATATTATCGATGTTGAACCCAGTGCGATTGTTTCTACCACCAAAGTTCGGCCAAGCGAACTAGAAGAACCAGAGGAAGGGGATCACCTCTTTCACTCGCATATGTGGGTCAAGGGGGCTCTAATTCATTTCATTGTCAAAAACGGTAGTCAGAAGAACCTTATTTCAGTCGATTTCGTCAAGCGGTTGGACTTGTCAATGACACTGCACCCACAACCCTACACCATCGGCTGGCTTCTCCAAGGAATAGATCTTCGTGTCAAGCAACGATGTCATCTGCCTTATGACATCAAGCCTTTCAAAGATGAGGTACTTTGTGATATTTATCCCCTTGAATTTTGTGATGTTCTTTTAGGACAACCACATTTTTGGAAGCATCATGTTGTGTATGAGTCTAGACTCCACAGTGTTATTATTACTTTGGGTAGACAATTGTATAGGATCCCAGAGGTAGCGTCACCTACTGCTATTTTTTTAATCTCTACTAAGCAATGCAGTAAGGTCGTTTCACATACCGAGAAGTTCGTCTTCTTTGTGATCTGTTCTCACAGTAAGTAGAAGGTTATCACCACATCCATGGCCTCTACACAATGCCTCTCTTTGTAGCAAAAGCAAGTGGACAGAATCGTGGAAGAATACAAAGACATATTTTCCTCACCTACAAGGGTACAAACACATTGCCAAGTTAAGCATCCCATTGATTTGACAAGCGATGCACCTCTACCTAATGGAACAGTCTATTGATGCTCACTGATGGAGAATGAAGAAATCAGACATCATACCTGAGAGATTATTTAAAAGTGGCACATCAAACCCAACTCCTCCCCTTGCGGAAGCCCAATTGTACTGGTGCAAAAGAAGGACAAGACTTGGTGACTTTGCATTGATTACAGATCCTTAAACAAAATCACAGTCAGGAACCACTACCCCATTCCTCAAATTGATGACCTTATTGACCAACTCAAGGGGGAAAAGTTCTTCAGCAATATTGACCTAAAGTCTAGCTACCACCAGGTTCCCATCGAACCAACTGATGTATGGAAGACAACCTTCAAGTCTAAATAAGGTCTCTATGTACGACTAGTCATGCCCTTTGGCTTAACAAATGCACCAACCACGTTCAAGAGCTTGATGGATGATGTATTGAAACCCTTCACCAACTCCTTTGTGGTGGTATATTTTGATGACATCCTCATCTTCAACAAAACGTGGGAGGAGCACATGCATCATATTTAGCAGATTTTGAGCACTCTGCGACAACACAAGATGCATGCCAACTTGGAAAAATGCTCTTTTGGCATGAATAGGGTCCAATACTTGGGATACATTGTTGATGAGCAGGGGGTACATGTTGATCTAGCTAATATCCAAGTCATCCATAATTGGTCAGCCCCGACCACACTGATCGAGCTTCAAAGATTTTTGGGGCTAGCCAACTTCTACCGACGGTTCATATTGTGATTCTCCCATATTGCATGGGCCCTCATCCAAGTGACCAAGGGAGGTGGTAGCGACAAGTTTGTGTGGGGGAAGGAGAAAAAATGAACATTTTATGATCTAAAGCATTGCTTGTGCTCATCTCCAATACTCTCCTTGCCCGATTTGCAGAAACCATTCGAGATTGAGACTGATGCATTAGACTATGCTATGGGTGCAATTCTCACTTAGCATGGGCATTTGGTGGCATACCATAGTGAGACACTCTCTGATATTGTTTGGAAATACCCCACCTAGGACAAGTAAATTTATTCCATTGTACAAGCCTGTCATCAATGAAAACATTACATTCTGGGGAAAGAGACGATCATACACACTGATAACAATCCTCTGCAGTTCATACAGACACATGGGAAATTGCAGAATGACTGCCATCAGAAGTGGTCCACCTACCTGCAATAGTTTCATCTCAACATCAAGTATAAGACAGGTATCTCCAATCGTNTCCCATGTTAAAGACTAGTGGGATACTTAATCTGAGCAAAGGGTCGTGGGGGAATCTACAATGTTTGTGGTGGCTCCTACATCGGATCCCTTCCGAGACGCCATTAAAGAACACTACTACCCTGTTGGAATCTATGAGGACCAGTACACCAGATGGACTACCCTACGTCAAGAAAGGGACCAGAAAATACCGAATTTCACTAATATTTTCCATACCCTATGCACCAAATTGGGTATCAAAGACTATGAGCGTCATCATGTGCTAAAATATCACGGTTTTTTGCATAGATACATTCAAACAGATATGGAGTTCCTGGACATCACCTCTTTGGGCACGGATTATAGATACATTGTCAAGATCGAGCAAACATTTAAGCAGAAACATAGAGATTTTGGATCTGCAAACCCCTCATAGCCGAAGCATGGAAAAGGCAGCCCCAACCCACACACCAAGGGACCAATTCAATATGGTCTCCCTTAGGACAACCAGTCCAAGCCACAACACAAGAAGGGCAATGAGAAGATGAAGAAGGACACAGTAAAATGGTGTGAGTACCATAAAATTCTTTGGCACAACACTGAAGAATGTCGCTCCAAGCAGTCCCTCGTGGTCGAGTTGAACGCTTCCAAGTCAGAGGTCGATTCTGATTCCAAGTCAAATCTTGAAGGAGGGAAGCATATTATCGATGTTGAACCCAGTGCGATTGTTTCTACCACCAAAGTTCGGCCAAGCGAACTAGAAGAACCAGAGGAAGGGGATCACCTCTTTCACTCGCATATGTGGGTCAAGGGGGCTCTAATTCATTTCATTGTCAAAAACGGTAGTCAGAAGAACCTTATTTCAGTCGATTTCGTCAAGCGGTTGGACTTGTCAATGACACTGCACCCACAACCCTACACCATCGGCTGGCTTCTCCAAGGAATAGATCTTCGTGTCAAGCAACGATGTCATCTGCCTTATGACATCAAGCCTTTCAAAGATGAGGTACTTTGTGATATTTATCCCCTTGAATTTTGTGATGTTCTTTTAGGACAACCACATTTTTGGAAGCATCATGTTGTGTATGAGTCTAGACTCCACAGTGTTATTATTACTTTGGGTAGACAATTGTATAGGATCCCAGAGGTAGCGTCACCTACTGCTATTTTTTTAATCTCTACTAAGCAATGCAGTAAGGTCGTTTCACATACCGAGAAGTTCGTCTTCTTTGTGATCTGTTCTCACAGTAAGTAGAAGGTTATCACCACATCCATGGCCTCTACACAATGCCTCTCTTTGTAGCAAAAGCAAGTGGACAGAATCGTGGAAGAATACAAAGACATATTTTCCTCACCTACAAGGGTACAAACACATTGCCAAGTTAAGCATCCCATTGATTTGACAAGCGATGCACCTCTACCTAATGGAACAGTCTATTGATGCTCACTGATGGAGAATGAAGAAATCAGACATCATACCTGAGAGATTATTTAAAAGTGGCACATCAAACCCAACTCCTCCCCTTGCGGAAGCCCAATTGTACTGGTGCAAAAGAAGGACAAGACTTGGTGACTTTGCATTGATTACAGATCCTTAAACAAAATCACAGTCAGGAACCACTACCCCATTCCTCAAATTGATGACCTTATTGACCAACTCAAGGGGGAAAAGTTCTTCAGCAATATTGACCTAAAGTCTAGCTACCACCAGGTTCCCATCGAACCAACTGATGTATGGAAGACAACCTTCAAGTCTAAATAAGGTCTCTATGTACGACTAGTCATGCCCTTTGGCTTAACAAATGCACCAACCACGTTCAAGAGCTTGATGGATGATGTATTGAAACCCTTCACCAACTCCTTTGTGGTGGTATATTTTGATGACATCCTCATCTTCAACAAAACGTGGGAGGAGCACATGCATCATATTTAGCAGATTTTGAGCACTCTGCGACAACACAAGATGCATGCCAACTTGGAAAAATGCTCTTTTGGCATGAATAGGGTCCAATACTTGGGATACATTGTTGATGAGCAGGGGGTACATGTTGATCTAGCTAATATCCAAGTCATCCATAATTGGTCAGCCCCGACCACACTGATCGAGCTTCAAAGATTTTTGGGGCTAGCCAACTTCTACCGACGGTTCATATTGTGATTCTCCCATATTGCATGGGCCCTCATCCAAGTGACCAAGGGAGGTGGTAGCGACAAGTTTGTGTGGGGGAAGGAGAAAAAATGAACATTTTATGATCTAAAGCATTGCTTGTGCTCATCTCCAATACTCTCCTTGCCCGATTTGCAGAAACCATTCGAGATTGAGACTGATGCATTAGACTATGCTATGGGTGCAATTCTCACTTAGCATGGGCATTTGGTGGCATACCATAGTGAGACACTCTCTGATATTGTTTGGAAATACCCCACCTAGGACAAGTAAATTTATTCCATTGTACAAGCCTGTCATCAATGAAAACATTACATTCTGGGGAAAGAGACGATCATACACACTGATAACAATCCTCTGCAGTTCATACAGACACATGGGAAATTGCAGAATGACTGCCATCAGAAGTGGTCCACCTACCTGCAATAGTTTCATCTCAACATCAAGTATAAGACAGGTATCTCCAATCGTGTCACTAACTGTCTCGGTTGGCCCCCAGTGGCTACACTCACCATTGTGCTCAATTCATGTGGACATGAAGCATATGAATGGCCCAAAATTTATCAGCATGATCCGGACTTCACCACCACATATCAGCTCTTGGGTATAGGCACAAATGTCATTGATTTTCACATTCATGACAGATTCTTATGCCACTTGGGGCATCTCTATGTTCCTGCTAGGGAGCGTGCAAGGTTGATTTGGGAAGTCCATTACAGTCGAATGGTAGGACATTTTGGCATAGAGAAAACTATGGTTGTTCTTCAGAAACATTTTTATTATCCAAAACTTCGATAGGATGTGAGAAAGTATATCAAATATTGCACTGCCTGTGCCATTTCCAAGCCAACCATCAAGAAGAAAGGCTTATATACCCCTCTTCCTATTCACGAGAAGCCTTGGGAATCCATCTCAATGGATTACATTTCTGGCTTGTCGTCCACCAAGCAAGGAAATGACCGCGTGTTTGTGGTCATTGATTAGTTTTCGAAGATGGTCATCCTCACAGCCTATAAGAAGAATGTCATAGCGACAGATACTGCCAAGATTTTCTTCGAACGAGTGTGGGTCCACTTTGGGATACCACAGACCATCATATCCAACCAAGATAGCAGGTTCCTCAGCACCTTTTGGTCGATTCTATGGTCTCTGTTGGACACCAAGCTCACAAAATCCACTGCTTTCCACCCCCAAACTGATGGCCAAATAGACGTCGTCAATCGGATGATTATGCACATCCCATGCATGTACAATTCTAATCATCCACGTACATGGGATGAGATTCTCCCATATGTCCAATACAGTTACAACAGGGATCTCCATAGTTCCACTGGCCATAGCCCATTTTCAGGTGGGTCTGGGATTCCAACCCTTGGGACCCATTGATGTTGCACTACCTCTTGCCACCGCATAGACAGAATCTTCCCCTAATTAGTCTGTGATCAATAAAGCCACCAGATTCATTGAGAGGATTCAACACATCCGCCAACAGGTCTAGGAGATTTTGCAGAAATCCAATGCTAAGTACAAGCAGCATCATGATCAACACAGGGTACCACACTGGTTTTAGGTTGGTGACAAAGTTTGGTTACATCTACAGAAGGAGAGTCTCACCGGGCCCAATCAGAAGCTTCACCCAGTTCTTTATGGGCCTTACACTATCACCAAGGTTGTGGGTAGCAATGATTTTGAGCTCAACATGCCACCCTTTCTTGGTCGGCATCCAATATTCAATGTGGACCTCCTTCGGCCATATTTTCCACCATTTTTAGACACTTCTAAGATTGCAGAACAACTTACACCAACATATCTCAACCCTGACTACATGGAACAAGCATCCACTGATTAGATAGTGGACACACAGGTCAAGGGAAATCGCCAGGAGTAGATCAAACTTTATCGGGTTGTCAAGGCAGGGAAACTCCTACACCAAGGCAAGTGTCTCACCCGAGGCGAAATCCAGCAAAAGTTTTCTCACTTGATGGGGGAACTCAAAGAAATGGATAACATTGCTTCCTAAGGGAGGAGGATTGATCCAAGTGGATATTGGTGGCCACCCACCTATTCCAACTGGCTCCTCGTGTCCATTTTTGTTTAGCACGTTCTTCTTTACTACTTTGTAATTGTGGGTTCTACACTTCTGGGGCTATTTGAAACCCCACACATCCTCCAAGTAGATAAGGGTGGCCTCTCTCCTAATCCAACTGGATTATTTTGTATTTTTGCATGTCAGCACATCTTGGTGTACTTCCGGGGTCGTTTTGGGGCCCTAAGTGTTGTTTTTTTGGCTCTTCACAGTCAAAATCTAGACAAAGTTAGATTTTGATGGCAGAATGTGTATTTCTATGAAAGACCTTTCCAACGGGCTATCACGCACCTATGCAAAAGTTACGGCCATAGGAAGTTGAGGTACCAAATTACACCAACTTATCCATAGGGCCCACATGACTTTTGGTGTTTCACCTTCTAGGGTTAGGTTTTTGGATTTCTAGGGTTTTAGAATTCATGAGTAATATCAAAAAGGCCTATGGAGCCTCATTGTAATCCATTCTTCTTAGACGGATGCACGTAGAAACCACATCTCTTCTTAGAGATAGCTACGACCATTCGAGCAAGTTTTCAGTTCTGTAGTTTTACAGTTTTAGCCTATTTCATTATTTAATAGAAGATATTGTTCACTAGATATTTTTGTTATTCTCCATATCTTTGTGTTTATTGTATTCAATATGTTAATCATTTCGTTTCGCTCCTAAATCTGGATCAGTTTATGATGTAACTTAGTTTTCAATCTCAATTGTTTAACCACTTCCTATGAAATTAAGTTAGATTGAGATCCTCTCTCTAACAATGTATCGATCTTAGTATGTTTCATTATGACCCTTATATGAAATAATTTGCATCTATATTCATAATCATCACTTGAAAAACCAACTGTTGTAATTTTAGACTCATCACCTGAATTTGATCCCAAGTCTGTTGGATGTGTTGTTGCCGTAACTTTTTTCCTCCCTTTCCTCTCTTTGAACCATTTCGGTCTCTTCTCTAGGAGAAATTTCCAACAATGTTCATCATCGTGCCCTTCTTTCTTGCAATGCTTGCAAGAGATCTTCTCTTCCTTCATTCTCATTGAGTTTGATTGCTTCCCATTCCATTTTCTGTTGCCTTCTCTCTTTGAAGATGATTCCCCTAATACACCAACTCCAATTTTCCCTCCTTCAATATATGTTGCTTGAACATAAACCTCATCATGATTAGTAGGTCCAAACATAAACATTGTATTACGAATATGTGCAGGAAAACCTCCTATATACTTCATAAGAGTTTCTTGTGTATGTAATGGAATCTCTAACATCAAAGCCACATTATGAAATTTGTCTGTGTATTCTTGCACGAATTGTTCTTTTCTTAATTTAAGACTTTTCCATTCAATTAAATCCTTCTCCTTACACCCCAAAGGATAGAACCGTTTTCTAAGTGCAAAAATAAAATATTTCTATGATGGGAATACATTACCAATTTGTTGAGTACCATGTTGCAACTTACTCTGCCACCAGATGAGTGATGTGTCCGCAAGATGAAGCGATGCCAATTTGATATTGGTTTCCTCATCATTGATTTGTTGCACACTCCAATATACCTCCAGTTGTCTAACCCATTTATCAAGATTCTCAACATTGACTTCTCCATTATACATGGGTTGTTGATGATTACAACTGCGTGAGACATCCTCTAGGACTCGGACTGAGTGAGTCGGCCTGTGAGAGAGCCCATGAGTTGGGTGTGCCCGTGANGGAAAAGGCAGCCCCAACCCACACACCAAGGGACCAATTCAATATGGTCTCCCTTAGGACAACCAGTCCAAGCCACAACACAAGAAGGGCAATGAGAAGATGAAGAAGGACACAGTAAAATGGTGTGAGTACCATAAAATTCTTTGGCACAACACTGAAGAATGTCGCTCCAAGCAGTCCCTCGTGGTCGAGTTGAACGCTTCCAAGTCAGAGGTCGATTCTGATTCCAAGTCAAATCTTGAAGGAGGGAAGCATATTATCGATGTTGAACCCAGTGCGATTGTTTCTACCACCAAAGTTCGGCCAAGCGAACTAGAAGAACCAGAGGAAGGGGATCACCTCTTTCACTCGCATATGTGGGTCAAGGGGGCTCTAATTCATTTCATTGTCAAAAACGGTAGTCAGAAGAACCTTATTTCAGTCGATTTCGTCAAGCGGTTGGACTTGTCAATGACACTGCACCCACAACCCTACACCATCGGCTGGCTTCTCCAAGGAATAGATCTTCGTGTCAAGCAACGATGTCATCTGCCTTATGACATCAAGCCTTTCAAAGATGAGGTACTTTGTGATATTTATCCCCTTGAATTTTGTGATGTTCTTTTAGGACAACCACATTTTTGGAAGCATCATGTTGTGTATGAGTCTAGACTCCACAGTGTTATTATTACTTTGGGTAGACAATTGTATAGGATCCCAGAGGTAGCGTCACCTACTGCTATTTTTTTAATCTCTACTAAGCAATGCAGTAAGGTCGTTTCACATACCGAGAAGTTCGTCTTCTTTGTGATCTGTTCTCACAGTAAGTAGAAGGTTATCACCACATCCATGGCCTCTACACAATGCCTCTCTTTGTAGCAAAAGCAAGTGGACAGAATCGTGGAAGAATACAAAGACATATTTTCCTCACCTACAAGGGTACAAACACATTGCCAAGTTAAGCATCCCATTGATTTGACAAGCGATGCACCTCTACCTAATGGAACAGTCTATTGATGCTCACTGATGGAGAATGAAGAAATCAGACATCATACCTGAGAGATTATTTAAAAGTGGCACATCAAACCCAACTCCTCCCCTTGCGGAAGCCCAATTGTACTGGTGCAAAAGAAGGACAAGACTTGGTGACTTTGCATTGATTACAGATCCTTAAACAAAATCACAGTCAGGAACCACTACCCCATTCCTCAAATTGATGACCTTATTGACCAACTCAAGGGGGAAAAGTTCTTCAGCAATATTGACCTAAAGTCTAGCTACCACCAGGTTCCCATCGAACCAACTGATGTATGGAAGACAACCTTCAAGTCTAAATAAGGTCTCTATGTACGACTAGTCATGCCCTTTGGCTTAACAAATGCACCAACCACGTTCAAGAGCTTGATGGATGATGTATTGAAACCCTTCACCAACTCCTTTGTGGTGGTATATTTTGATGACATCCTCATCTTCAACAAAACGTGGGAGGAGCACATGCATCATATTTAGCAGATTTTGAGCACTCTGCGACAACACAAGATGCATGCCAACTTGGAAAAATGCTCTTTTGGCATGAATAGGGTCCAATACTTGGGATACATTGTTGATGAGCAGGGGGTACATGTTGATCTAGCTAATATCCAAGTCATCCATAATTGGTCAGCCCCGACCACACTGATCGAGCTTCAAAGATTTTTGGGGCTAGCCAACTTCTACCGACGGTTCATATTGTGATTCTCCCATATTGCATGGGCCCTCATCCAAGTGACCAAGGGAGGTGGTAGCGACAAGTTTGTGTGGGGGAAGGAGAAAAAATGAACATTTTATGATCTAAAGCATTGCTTGTGCTCATCTCCAATACTCTCCTTGCCCGATTTGCAGAAACCATTCGAGATTGAGACTGATGCATTAGACTATGCTATGGGTGCAATTCTCACTTAGCATGGGCATTTGGTGGCATACCATAGTGAGACACTCTCTGATATTGTTTGGAAATACCCCACCTAGGACAAGTAAATTTATTCCATTGTACAAGCCTGTCATCAATGAAAACATTACATTCTGGGGAAAGAGACGATCATACACACTGATAACAATCCTCTGCAGTTCATACAGACACATGGGAAATTGCAGAATGACTGCCATCAGAAGTGGTCCACCTACCTGCAATAGTTTCATCTCAACATCAAGTATAAGACAGGTATCTCCAATCGTTTCACTAACTGTATCGGTTGGCCCCCAGTGGCTACACTCACCATTGTGCTCCATTCATGTGGACATGAAGCATATGAATGGCCCAAAATTTATCAGCATGATCTGGACTTCGCCACCACATATCAGCTCTTGGGTATAGGCACAAATGTCATTGATTTTCACATTCATGACAGATTCTTATGCCACTTGGGGCATCTCTATGTTCCTACCAGGGAGCGTGCAAGGTTGATTTGGGAAGTCCATTACAGTCGAATGGTAGGACATTTTGGCATAGAGAAAACTATGGTTGTTCTTCAGAAACATTTTTATTAGCCAAAACTTCGATAGGATGTGAGAAAGTATATCAAATATTGCACTGCCTGTGCCATTTCCAAGCCAACCATCAAAGAGAAAGGCTTATATACCCCTCTTCCTATTCACGAGAAGACTTGGGAATCCATCTCAATGGATTACATTTCTGGCTTGTCGTCCACCAAGCAAGGAAATGACCGCGTGTTTGTGGTCATTGATTAGTTTTCGAAGATGGTCATCCTCACAGCCTATAAGAAGAATGTCATAGCGACAGATACTGCCAAGATTTTCTTCGAACGAGTGTGGGTCCACTTTGGGATACCACAGACCATCATATCCAACCAAGATAGCAGGTTCCTCAGCACCTTTTGGTCGATTCTATGGTCTCTGTTGGACACCAAGCTCACAAAATCCACTGCTTTCCACCCCCAAACTGATGGCCAAATAGACGTCGTCAATCGGATGATTATGCACATCCCATGCATGTACAATTCTAATCATCCACGTACATGGGATGAGATTCTCCCATATGTCCAATACAGTTACAACAGGGATCTCCATAGTTCCACTGGCCATAGCCCATTTTCAGGTGGGTCTGGGATTCCAACCCTTGGGACCCATTGATGTTGCACTACCTCTTGCCACCGCATAGACAGAATCTTCCCCTAATTAGTCTGTGATCAATAAAGCCACCAGATTCATTGAGAGGATTCAACACATCCGCCAACAGGTCTAGGAGATTTTGCAGAAATCCAATGCTAAGTACAAGCAGCATCATGATCAACACAGGGTACCACACTGGTTTTAGGTTGGTGACAAAGTTTGGTTACATCTACAGAAGGAGAGTCTCACCGGGCCCAATCAGAAGCTTCACCCAGTTCTTTATGGGCCTTACACTATCACCAAGGTTGTGGGTAGCAATGATTTTGAGCTCAACATGCCACCCTTTCTTGGTCGGCATCCAATATTCAATGTGGACCTCCTTCGGCCATATTTTCCACCATTTTTAGACACTTCTAAGATTGCAGAACAACTTACACCAACATATCTCAACCCTGACTACATGGAACAAGCATCCACTGATTAGATAGTGGACACACAGGTCAAGGGAAATCGCCAGGAGTAGATCAAACTTTATCGGGTTGTCAAGGCAGGGAAACTCCTACACCAAGGCAAGTGTCTCACCCGAGGCGAAATCCAGCAAAAGTTTTCTCACTTGATGGGGGAACTCAAAGAAATGGATAACATTGCTTCCTAAGGGAGGAGGATTGATCCAAGTGGATATTGGTGGCCACCCACCTATTCCAACTGGCTCCTCGTGTCCATTTTTGTTTAGCACGTTCTTCTTTACTACTTTGTAATTGTGGGTTCTACACTTCTGGGGCTATTTGAAACCCCACACATCCTCCAAGTAGATAAGGGTGGCCTCTCTCCTAATCCAACTGGATTATTTTGTATTTTTGCATGTCAGCACATCTTGGTGTACTTCCGGGGTCGTTTTGGGGCCCTAAGTGTTGTTTTTTTGGCTCTTCACAGTCAAAATCTAGACAAAGTTAGATTTTGATGGCAGAATGTGTATTTCTATGAAAGACCTTTCCAACGGGCTATCACGCACCTATGCAAAAGTTACGGCCATAGGAAGTTGAGGTACCAAATTACACCAACTTATCCATAGGGCCCACATGACTTTTGGTGTTTCACCTTCTAGGGTTAGGTTTTTGGATTTCTAGGGTTTTAGAATTCATGAGTAATATCAAAAAGGCCTATGGAGCCTCATTGTAATCCATTCTTCTTAGACGGATGCACGTAGAAACCACATCTCTTCTTAGAGATAGCTACGACCATTCGAGCAAGTTTTCAGTTCTGTAGTTTTACAGTTTTAGCCTATTTCATTATTTAATAGAAGATATTGTTCACTAGATATTTTTGTTATTCTCCATATCTTTGTGTTTATTGTATTCAATATGTTAATCATTTCGTTTCGCTCCTAAATCTGGATCAGTTTATGATGTAACTTAGTTTTCAATCTCAATTGTTTAACCACTTCCTATGAAATTAAGTTAGATTGAGATCCTCTCTCTAACAATGTATCGATCTTAGTATGTTTCATTATGACCCTTATATGAAATAATTTGCATCTATATTCATAATCATCACTTGAAAAACCAACTGTTGTAATTTTAGACTCATCACCTGAATTTGATCCCAAGTCTGTTGGATGTGTTGTTGCCGTAACTTTTTTCCTCCCTTTCCTCTCTTTGAACCATTTCGGTCTCTTCTCTAGGAGAAATTTCCAACAATGTTCATCATCGTGCCCTTCTTTCTTGCAATGCTTGCAAGAGATCTTCTCTTCCTTCATTCTCATTGAGTTTGATTGCTTCCCATTCCATTTTCTGTTGCCTTCTCTCTTTGAAGATGATTCCCCTAATACACCAACTCCAATTTTCCCTCCTTCAATATATGTTGCTTGAACATAAACCTCATCATGATTAGTAGGTCCAAACATAAACATTGTATTACGAATATGTGCAGGAAAACCTCCTATATACTTCATAAGAGTTTCTTGTGTATGTAATGGAATCTCTAACATCAAAGCCACATTATGAAATTTGTCTGTGTATTCTTGCACGAATTGTTCTTTTCTTAATTTAAGACTTTTCCATTCAATTAAATCCTTCTCCTTACACCCCAAAGGATAGAACCGTTTTCTAAGTGCAAAAATAAAATATTTCTATGATGGGAATACATTACCAATTTGTTGAGTACCATGTTGCAACTTACTCTGCCACCAGATGAGTGATGTGTCCGCAAGATGAAGCGATGCCAATTTGATATTGGTTTCCTCATCATTGATTTGTTGCACACTCCAATATACCTCCAGTTGTCTAACCCATTTATCAAGATTCTCAACATTGACTTCTCCATTATACATGGGTTGTTGATGATTACAACTGCGTGAGACATCCTCTAGGACTCGGACTGAGTGAGTCGGCCTGTGAGAGAGCCCATGAGTTGGGTGTGCCCGTGATATGGGTGTGTAGTTCCTCTCTGAGACGGAGATGGAAAGTTGTGTTCCCCTGTGTAGGGAAGATTTTGTGTGTGTCATTCTCTCTTAGATGAAGATGAAACGATGTGTGCCCCTAAGAAGGTAAGATTCCCATGAGATGGGTGTATCATTTGAGATGAAACGATGTGTACCCCTGTGAGGGGTGAAGGAGCCCATGTTATGGGTTTATTGTTCTCCTCTGTTCAGAGAGTTGAGATGATGTGATACTCTAGATGATTCACCTGTGAGACTCAATGAGATAGAGATCTGTTGAGTAGGATGTTCCTATGGTTGAGCACAAGTGGACGTGATTCTAGTGGTTGAGCACTAGTGAGTTTGTATCCAGATGATTCTCTTATGAGACACAGTGAGACAGAGATCTGTTGACTTGGACGCCACTGTGGTTGAGCACAGGTGGGCATGCCCCTATTGGCTGAGCACTAGTGGGTGTGTGAGATCCCTTGCTATATTATCTAAGAGTTATACTTACCTGTAACCATAATTATGATGTAAAGGGTACAGGTCGGCCCCACCATAAAGTGAAAGATAATTAATGTAAAAGATAATTAATATGGTAATTATTAATTATATTTTGAGTTATTGAGGTCGGCCTTGTTGTGCCAATAGACACCACTTTTGATGTATCCAGTCTACTATAAATAAAGGTGATTTCCCCATTGAGGAAACACAACTCGCATGTGAGTTTGGAAATTTCAGCAAGTACTTGTTCTAGGGATGAAGTGTGCACCTCACTTGGGCGCTAAACTTCTTGGTTTTGTGAGCACCCTTTTTTGTGCTAGGTTTATGGTGTGGGAGGTATTTCTCTTGAAGAATATAGCAAAGGATTGGTTCAATTTTCATCCCTTGTTGAGAAGGGTTTCCCAGGATACTTCTTGTGTACTTGTGCATGGTATTTCTTCTTGTGATCTTTACTACAACAAATTGTTTATGGTTTAACTGCAATTGTCTATGGTTCAAGTAAAATGATAAAAATGGAATAAACTTCATGCTTGAACCTATCCTAGTGAAAAATCAACATGGTATCAAAGCATAGGTCTTGAATAACCCATTGCACAAGTATCTACTAGTCATCCTCTCACTTTTGCAGAACTGTATGACCCTCCTAGGGTTTCCATAAAATACGTACGACCCTCTTCTTTTGGGTGTTTCAACACTTCACACTTGGACGTTGGGGTTGAAATTTGGACAGGACTGTATGGCCTCCTTCAGCGCACCTCCAAAAACTCTCAAAGTGAAATTATGAGAATTTTGGATTTTTGGCCCTAGGGTTTTGCAATTTTCTACGAATTTTTGGTTTTAGGGATTTTGCAGCTCTTTGAAGGAG
>JZKD02S0359493.1:0-18833 GCA_000966675.3 Picea glauca | reverse complement strand
AGATATTTAATAAGAGGATAAGGTAATAAATGTAGGGATAAGGGAGTAAATGAAGGGAAGGCGGTGAAGGAGGGATAAGGGGGGGAAAGGAGTTTGGGAGAGGGGATTATTCTACAGGAGTTGGGGATGAATTTTGGAGTGGGGGATTGGCAGAGTGAAATTTGGAGTGGAATTGACACAGTGCATCGAGGGTTTGCTGGGGGTTTTGGGCACGGAGGGCTAGGATATATGTTGATATCCTAGGGCTAGGAGCTAACTAGTCGGCAGGGAGGACGGTTTTGGGTAGTGTTCTAAAGAAGTAGGAAGCAGGAAGGAAGAAAGCGGCGAGCAAATAGTAGCATCAGATTCAGGTAAGAATTATGCATTGTTTTGAATTAATTTGTTATTAAATTTTATTATATTGACGAAATTGCATACGAATGAGTTAAATTAGTAAAATTTCTTGAATGTTACGGAAGTTACTGTTATTTCATTACTGTGTTATGAAATTAGTTAGTTTATCAAAATAAATTGATGTAAAATGTAAATCCAGCCATTACAGATATAATAAAGAAATGTACAGAGATATCTCAAATTTTCAATAATATAACATAAATATATCAAATATGCAACCATAAACATAGATACATAGTAATACACATTTTCTATTAATGAAAAAACTGTAGAAATACAGAGTGAAAGACTCGCTAGAATGGTGGCAGCTTGTGTCTAAGAAGAGATGTGACAGTTACTCACATTCGCAAGAAGATTAGTACAATGAGGCTCTGAAGGCCTTTTTATGATAAACATGAATTCCATAACCATAGACATCCAAAAACATAACCCTAGGAGATGAAACACCAAAATTCATGTGGGCCCCGTTAAGGTAAGTTAGTACATCAACTTCTCGAGGTCGTCACTTTTGCATATGATCTCTGTTTTAGGTGTGTGATAGCCCGTTGAAAAAATTATTTTGAGAAATACGCAACATGATGTCAAACTGTGACTATATCTATAGTTTGACTGTGGAAAGCCAAGAAAGCAATGTTCAGGGCCCCAAAACGGCCCTGGAAGTATAGAAAGATGTACTTACATGAAAACTTCCAAAATAAACCAGTTGGAATAGGTGGCGACCACCAATATCCACTTGGATGTTGTGTAGGGATTCAGAATAGCCCTGGAAGTGCAGAACCTACAATTACAAAGAAATGTCCCCATTACAAAGTGTTACACATCAAAATTACTCACTTCAATGATGACCTATTGTCTTCATTACGAGTGTCGCACTTTGGCCACAAATGTCCCAAGTATCACAAATATCATACTGTCATATTGCCTATGTCGTGTCTCGAACAACATCACAGGAACACTTGAAGACATCCTCAAAGACTGGTTAAAACAATGAGATGTCATTTGACGAAGAGTACAAATCTTTTGCCTTGAGAAAGACCACTTGAAAATCACTTTTGAAGGGAAGCGCTACCCTACCCACTAGTAGGGAGCGCTAGCACTCCTTACCTTCCTTTGGGGGAGTGTGCAACGCTATGTGCACCATTCTGGGGTAGCGTTGTGTTGTTGAGGAAATCAAGGGAAGATCCCCCTTATTTCTTAAGTCAGTTTGATTCGAATCTGAGGTCAAGGTTGGATCTTAGGGAGGATCCACAACTGATGGAGAAATATCCTCAACCTATCCAAAGAATCTATAAGGTGGTTATGCCTCTCCAGGCCTATATAAGGAGGCCTCCTAATGGTGAAAGAGGGAGACATTGAAGGCATCAAAATTATGATCCCATAAGGGAGATAATTAGTAAAGCATAGTCATTTTGTTTGTGGATCATTTGAGCAAAGGATTGGACAAGGAGAGCTGGAAGAGGTTGTTTCCACTTCATCAATGGTTTGTAAGTATCTATTTTGATTTCTCATTAATACATGTGCTTGGCTTGTTTCCTTCAATATTGTGTATACCTACATGAACTTGTCTTTAATGGATAGGTCTAGTTTCAAACTAATCATGGTAGAATAGGAAGCATGTTTTGTCTTTGATTAGATTGCAAGACTTGTTGAAGAGCTTGGGGATCATATCTCAACTTGGACTAGGCGAGTACAAACATCGTAAAAAGGTACATCTTCTTCATCTTCTCTATAAATTAGCTTAGCTAGGTTTAAAGGGATGTCAGTGATCAAAGTTAGCTCCTTTCTGTCTTGGTCTTAGAGGTCTAGGATCCAAGAGGGAATTCACCTGTCCGCAGGGGGATTTTCCTGTAACAAAAATTGGCAACTCCACTGGGGAGCGAAGCTTTCAGTTTTGGTTTCCTTCCTTGGTCTTGTTTTTGGCCTTTTCTCGCCTTTAGATCTTATTCATTCTATGTTTATAGTTCTTAAATGTGTTGTCAGCTTTTGGATTCATCCCATACACACTGAATTTCAGATTTTATTTTTTTTTTTTTTTTTCTCGGGCAAGTTTCTCTTTTCTCATAAGCTAGCGCTCCCCTACCTTTACATCCAGAGTGATAGCACTCCCTTGCAAGATTCCACAAAGCATTGCAATGCTCTGGCTCCCTTGACATGAGAGCGTTGGTCTTTTTATGCTAAACAACTTTTGGGAATTCATCTCTGAGTGTAGTCTTTGTTAATTCATCTACTCAGGATTGTTAATATCTCAGTGTGTCTTTGTTTTAGCCTCCAACCATTTGATTTCTAAGAATTTATGATGTTTTGTTTGGATTTTTTACGTCTATCTTCCTTACTTTGAATCACTCNGATGGCACTTGGGCAGACCGAGTGTTCATTCGTTGGCTGAACCGAGTGTTGGACAGCACGTGAGAGCTGAGAAATTTTTGCTCAATTGAACCACGGTTCGTAGAGAGGCCGCATGGAGGGCAACCATCGGTGCAAAGGGTCTCAAATTTGAGGGACTCGGTCGCTTGATACCTGGCAGGTCTTTCCCCGTTGGGTATAGAAATAGAGGCTCGATTTGTATGCACTTACCAGTTGCGATTTGGTTGATGCCCAGCAACACCCGCATGAGCCTTGACTTTTCGCACGGGTCACTGCATGGAGGCTCCAGAGATTGAGGTCGTGCTATTGGAGATCACATCACGCGGAGACCATGGCTCGTATCCTCACGCAAATTACTAAAGGTTGGTGCGTAGATCGTTGTCTTCCTTTTGACTGGACGTCTCGAGGAGATCGTGGGGTTCAGGTCTCTTTGTTTTTTAATGTGGAATTCCTTTCATTTGAGGTGAAGAAATATGGCACCCTGGTCGTTTTCATATGTGTATCCATCAAAATCCATCTTTTGATGTTACAGAAATTTATGGGTACCCAAATGAGATCCCTCCAAAATGGGAGTATATTCCAAAGTTTGATGTTGATATTCATTTTGTTACACGACATAGTGACATTATTCTTGGTTTTTTGTTTCAAGGATCAATTTAAATTTAAGATGTCTTGGTAAGATTATTTGTATATTTCTGGGAAGGAGATCCAAAAACTTGATTAAAATTTGTTGTCTGCGGAGGGAAATATCTTTTCTTATTTGTTTATCTATGTATTTATGGGGAATTGGGTCCTACTTATAAAAAAGATTACGATGAAAAGGATAATGAAGACTTTGGTAAAGCACATCATGACTCCATTGAAGGCCAAGCACATGAAGAGCATATTGATGAAGAAAACACCCAAGCATACATGTCATCTGTTTTTTATCTCATGTTGCATCTACATGTGTTGAAGGGCAGCCAAGATATGTTTTGCAATTTTTTTGTGGAGCCACATCAAGCCTTGAGGTATGATGATATGGTTGATATTGTGCATGGAAGCTAAGGAGGTCATTTATTGGAGTATGTGGATCAACCTTTTGAGATGCATGTGATGTTAACATGGAGACTTTATGTGGAGCAAGGATGGGTCATCATTGTCATATTGTAGCCCTATCCAAGAATGGATAGAAAATTCTTGCAAAAGTCCATGCCAACCTCTTGGATAGAAAATCCTTGCAAAAGTCCATGCCATCCATAGCATTCTTGTCCACGATCTCATAATTCTTTTCAGCCGGCTTCATTGGATTCATCGGCTCCATGATTTAACCTTGTACTTTTTTTAATTTTAGAGTGGTTGTAGAAGGAATAAGCTCTTGTGAGCATTAGAGTATGAGAAATAAGCTCAATATTTATGAGCACTAGTTAGATGTTTCATTTTGAACATTATCATGGACTTGTAATGTGGTGTTTTGGGTTGAGAATCTTTACCTACCCCACCACAAGTTTTCTTGTCTATAATGACATATTCTATTAGGGACATCCAAACATTTTGAGATTCTCGTGCACTCTTATGAAAGAGTACAAGTTATGATATGAGGATTGCATGTCTAGTTTTTATCACATTACAAGGATTTGCAGGATGGTACCTCGATTGGATTGCTTCAGTGCTTCGGATTGGATGAGGCTCATTTCTCCCTTGAGTGATCAATGGTCAGGGCTCATCCATTGGTTGTCTCATCGTGGTGGCATGTCTATGGTTGATTGATGGATAAGTTTGCTAGTGGATATTCAGTGATGGCGTTTACAATTTACTTCATAACATGGTGTTATTATTGGTATATCGCTTATCATATCTAGAGAACACTACATTTATGTTTTGGCTATGACGGTGATGAATTTTTTGACTGATTGGTTAGGAAGATGCATCTCATATGTTCCCCTTCTTTTATGTTATTGACAATCACTTGACTTGTTTTGTTGGGCTCACACTTTATAATGTTTTTTGTAACGAGTCTCGTCCCCTTTTACGTCATGTATTTACCTTTTACCTTATACCATGGTGGACACATGGAAACTTATCTTGAGGTATTATTTACCAAAACCAATTCATTATCTTGTAGGTCTTTTGTACTTGTATGCATGCATATAAAGAATGTGGATGGTTATTGACATGGTCAAACCACCCTCTAAGGAGTTATTTACCATAACCAATTCATTGTTTATTTAATATTGGGTTATCATAAGAGTTGGTTATATTAGAGAAGATGATTATTTTATTGTTTCTTCTAGGAGACAAAAGTGTATCCCAACAACTCACTTCAAACTTCAAATTTTAGTAAAGAAGTTTGTTAAGGAGGGTAGAAATTTTTATTGTTATTGGAGCACTCGTGGATTTAGTAAAACAATTTGAAATGGTGGATTTGGGGCTAGACTTCTTGAAGATTAGAAGAACACTTATTGGATGTAATTAAGGATCAATGAATTGCTTAATCGACAAGGAAATTCTTCCAGATCTATGCTATCTCATGTTGATGAAATCTTCTCAAATCATGGTTTGAAACATTGAACAGGTTAACACCATTCATCTTCTATTGTATTTGTCATGGGATGTGTATTATATTAATATATGTTTCATTACACTTGATTGTATGCACTTATAATCCATTCTTGATGGATATAATTTTCTTAAACAATGGAGTTTACCTACACTAGTAATTTTCCTTGATTAATTTCCGAGGTTTGGAACAGCATACAAACAATCAATTAATTTTGCACTAGGCAGACACTAGTCGCCTATCCATTCATCCACTATGTACTACACATAAAACTGTTTTGTTGGAATTTACTCTTCACTTCACCTTACAATACATGGTCTAAAATCTCAGCGATCATATTATAGAGAAGCCCCCCTTGTGTTGGAGAAGAGTCAACCTCAAGTGTGAAGGGGGTCGGTGAGGTGACATTGGAATTGAAGAGAATGTTTAGTTATCAGACATTTTGCCATCAATGTCATCTCTCTTTCAATTTATCCTCGATTGTATATTGGAGTTATCTCTCTTTCAATTTATCCTCGATTGTATATTGGAGTTTATCCTCGATTGTATATTGGAGTTGAAGAGGATGTTTAGTTTTTAGCAGTGGCAGGCTAATCCATTTAACAAGAAACTTAAAGAGCCAATGGGACTCATGCACCAACCTCCAAATCTATACCCAACATTACACGTTTTACAACCTATGACCTTTTGCTAAAGGACGTTATCATTTTTGCATGTAGAAAGAGCCAATGGGACTCATGCACCAACCTCCAAATCTACACCCAACATTACACGTTTTACAACCTATGACCTTTTGCTAAAGGACGTTATCATTTTTGCATGTAGAAAAAGCAGAGAGAGAATTGATAGTAAATGAGATTAAAAAAAACAGAGAGATGATTGATATTAAATGAGATACAAATATACATTTAATATAATTTTTTATTTTATTTAATTGCCTAAGCAGCAATCCGCTCTTAATGTAAAAAGCATCATTTAACATCTAATAAATATTTTGATATAATATTCTTATTCATCCAATGGACTCTACAACAATCCACAGTTAATGTACAATGTATCATTTGACATTGAATAAATAATTAATATATGATCTATAATTTAACATCCAATATAGATATCTGTTATTCGTATTTTTGTGGCAATGTGATTATTTATATTCAATTCAAATGATTAAAAAACAAAACATCTCATTTTTTAATGCTGAACAATTAATTCTGATTTTTTCAACGCTGGTGTCTCTCCAACCCCTTGGTATTTGATAAGGTGGCGGATTGAAAATATAAAATATGCTAGCCGATAGAAAGGCTCTCCTATTCGAGGAAGATTAGTTATGGGTTTTGAACATTGTCCACCCTTTTGAAATAAATTTCTATACCTTCACATTAATAATTATAATGCCTCTCCTAATTTAGATGGCTTTGTTATTTCCGAGCTTGTCCCCAATGTTTGCAGCTCCATTTGCTCTCCCATATGCTTTCCAGCATTCTGGCTTGGATTCTCTAATACTTCAGTTTCGGTTTCAAACTGTTTGCATCTTATTAGCATGTCAGTCATTCTTTAGTAGTGTCCTCTCGGGCAGGTGCTATAACAATGAAGGAAGACCAAATTGAGGGTTACTAACCAAAGCATGCTGCAATCGCAGTTGGCCCTAGTCAAGCACGACTGCCTTTCTCTTTGAAGGCACTCTGTTTCATTGAGAATGTAATTATGCTGAAAGTGACCAAGGAATGTAGGTAAAATGCATTCTTAAGAGCAGAAAATAGAAAGCTAGAAGAAACACCTCGAACCTATGAACTAGTGCACGAGGACATGCCCAATTAAAGCCATAAGTGAAATTTTAAAAGCTAGTTATATCGGTGATCACTCCAAATGTGCACATGAAGAGTAATATTGGTAATATCTACCAACAGTATAAATAAAAGAATTCTTAACATATGTAGTCACCAACAAAATCATTTACACGAATATTTTAGCTAATCCTAGTAAAGGGCGTGCACTAAGGGGATCCACCCTGCAACTCTTGAGCCAATGTAAAAACATTTGACACCACGAACCTTTTAATTTACCGATCACTGATGGTTATTGTGGGACAACTGCCAGCCCCAATGAGGAACACCAAAGGAAGCTAGATAGTAATTGCATTTTTAACCAAGAGAGCCCAAGAAACTGTATAAGAATCAGACACAGCACTGACCCAGTAGAGCAGAGGAACTTACGATAAATGTAAGTTCATGAACCCCTGAGAAATGAATTTCGCATGCAAGTTATTATAACCACAAAGATTAAGTAAGTTAAGCCACAGTTTGAATAAGCTGTGGGGAAACTCTCTCACAGGCAAATCAAAATTTGTACGTGTTCTACAGACTAATCTTAGCCAATGTTACAATATGCCAAAAGAGTTATAGTTCAACAATTGTGAACTCCTCAAATGTTCATATATAAAAATTTAACAGATATTAGAAAATCTCCAGACAAACGGGCAATGTTACAAAACTACCACGGCTTTAGCCCAGCGCCAATTACCGTGAACAACTCTAAACAGAAAACTAAAAAGTCATCTTTCTTTCAGCTCGGCTTCAAACTGGAGCAATCTATCCTGAATTGGAGACAAGAATGACATAAGATCTTTAATAATTGTACTTCTTTTGGAGTCCGGGATTCCCTTGTCAGTGTTCAAAGTCACGTTCAACTACAAAAAAGACACATTTGTTCAAGGAAATTTAGTAATCAATTTTTTTAATATCATATATGACTGACAACTTTTAAAACTAGTTAAAATCGTCACATCCAACTGTGTCTTGAAGACAAATTCCAGAGTCACACAAATATCACAGCAAGCGAACCAAAACTAATGTTAGACACATGAGCGATGGTACTGAAAACAAAAGCCAAGCAGAACTCACAAACAGAATTATACAGCACATACAATTTCTAGACAAAAAGATAAATAAACAATAGGACCAGCTGGGATCTCTGCCATTTAGATGAGGGCAATTTACCAACGTTGATTAACACCATCCAGAAGCTCAACATGGCAGAACTATCCTATGCCTGGCAATATTTTAGAATAAAACTGTTTTTAAATATCCTCGCAACTTTCTGAGAATAAAAAGTGCATTGACAGCAACAAAAAGTTACATGTCTGCATCCCTTCTGTATATCGCCTCACATCCTTTTGTACCATCCATGATGTCCTCCTTTCAACAGGGAGTTGTTCAATTATACCATGATAGCATGACGTTTGTGTGCTTCAAAAGCATTTACAAAGCATAAATACTAGAAAGAAATACAAACATTGCTAGAATGGTTAGAGACCAGAAACCAAAAGTTCTTTTTCAGGATCAAAATGTCAACGATTTTGGTTTGCCAATTGTATCTGGGATGGTATGTGTAGATAAGGAACATCCATCTAGTAAACACTGACACTTTTGTGGTGTTTTTCTGTGGCCTACTCCACATTCTAAATAAAAAAGTATGAGCCAGAAAACAGGTGTGCTTAATTACTATTTCTCTTTCTAGTATTGTTGTGGGTTTCTGCTCCATTTATGCTCTCCTCACAGAGACCCCAAAAGAGACCTATTTGTGATTCAGAAAACAGGTGTGCTTACATAACTACTACTCTTTCAGGTAGAGATTTGGGTTTCAGCTCCATTTATGCTCTCCTAAAACACAGCGGTGATAGAGATGGAGGTTCTCTCTGCTCATTATTGGTGGGCAAAAAATACCTGGACTGACCTTTGCCAATCTCTTCATATTGTAGACATAAATTGAAAGCAAAAGCACAGGATCTGTGCCAAAACTTTACTTGGTCCAACAAGCAAAAAGGAGAGGCATGGATAATGGCCAGGCTAGATAGATTCAATGGTAACAAAATGAACTTTTCTTTCTCAAGTGGTTTTACTTGTGCAACAGAGGTCCTTACTTCAGCAACAAGCTATGATATTTTCTCATTGCCACATCTATGTTGATAGGACATAAGCAGGCGAAACACAAATTAATGTTTAAGCTTAATGTTTCCCACCTCGAGTCATTGGAATGCAGGAAAATTATTGAGCACATGTGGAACTGAGTTCCCTGTTCTATTCGCCATATGGGGTGGAATTTGTGGTGGGAATATGCACTTTGTCCTACTACCCAAGTTTTTAAAGGGTTGGTTAAGCTGGATAGGAAGGCAAAGACGAGAAAAAGAGAGAAATTTGCACTGCCAATTATCCTCCAAAAGAGCCCTCCTTCATCAGGACAAATGCAAACCTTTCTTTTCGGGAAGATTTTGCTGACATCAGATAATATCCTAGGAGAATAAGGAAGTATAAAACCAGAGGAACAAGGACTAGAACCAGAATGAATTGGGCTGATGCTAGAGAAAAACACTCCAAGTTCTCTTCCAAGAATCTTAAAAGAAAGCACTCTTTAGAATGTCTTTCTTCACTAGTTCTTAAAAATGGAATTCTTTCAGAAAATTGTTATCAAATACAGGAAGCTTTCCAAGAACATTTTCAGAAAAAATTTATGTCCATGCCTGATTCCAAAAAATGCAATCAAGCGAAAAAGTATTGTATCTACATTAACCTGACGCTAGTATAAGTAAAGGCAGTAATTTGGTCCTTGAAAGATGGAAATCTCCAAGGAAAGATTGTCTTCCTGTAGAATTTTATAAGGCCTTCTGAGACACTATTGGGAAACCCTTTTAAACACGTGCTTGGAAACTCTTCATCTGGGACCACTTGGGGAGCAAACTAATGCAGACATCATCAATATAAAACAAAAATCATCCAATAGGAACTCAATTAGTGATTCGAGGCTAATCATTCTACTTTATGTGGCTTACAAGCTTCCTGTAGGGTATTAACCAGGAAAATTTATCACGTGGCTACATAATGGGTAGATTCTTTCTACATAACATTGTGGCAGCTTGAAATCTATCAAGTGGGCTAGAGAAATTCATCAAGAAGATCTGCTCCTCAAAATTGATTTTGAAAATGCCTACACAGATTAGAATGGTATTTTACTTTAAATATGAAGACATGGATTGGTATCCCAAGCTCAAAAAAGCCGTGCTGTACAATGTTGGGCAACTAACCAACCATTAGAATTAGCCCACCTTTAGATATGATGATATGGGTTGGATTTAGCCCAAGTTAAACAAAGCAGTGAGCATTATGTTCAAGAAAGCATCTGTTAAGGTACAAATTGGACAACTAGCATTAAGTTAAGACACAACTAAAGCCTAGTTATAAATTACATGTCTGAATAAGATAAATTTATATTCAAACATGGATGACCTAACAATGTGAACAGGGAAGAATTTCCACAACCTGGTGTTGAGAGAACACTTCAAAAACTGAAAAGAGGATACAGTCAAGAAGTAAAGCAGATTTCTGTTTGTTGTAAACTCTTTTGAAACCCAATTTTATAGAAAGGTTAAAGGCAAGGATAGTGGAAGAAAGTTAGAAACTACTCATGTTTTAAGAAGTTGCTCCTACAACAGCATTGGATATATCTAAGATAGTGCCAGCCATGGAAAATTGGCAATGCAATATGGCTGGTCGACTTAAAGGTTGGAAATAAAGAGAGGTATGTGTCAAAATCATCCACGAGGATTAAAATTGGCAGGTAAGAAGGATCTTGTTGACATGACTATTTACAAGATAGTGCCCAAAGGCCTGGTTTTTTATCAATGAGAATTGTTATCCTTTGCTACCTAGATGTAGAAAAGAGCTGCAGCTTCTACATCTGTGGTAGGTGGGTTGATGACTAACAAATCAGTGGTCACAGGCAAAGTCACGTTGTTTGTGTTTGTGTTCAACTACCATGAAGTTTGGAAAAAAAATCCACAATGCAAAACGATGTGAAAATTAGCATCAAGTTATAGACACTATATAATTCAAAATTTGCATTTAATCAAAATTTTAATGTATTTAATCTTGAACAAATCTCATCAAATTTAACTGAATTTATTCAACGTTTAAGTCCGAATCTTAATATATTCAATTTGTGAAAACAAATTCATAAAACTTCAAAGAATTTGTTCAAGAAGTATAAAATTTGTTGAATTACAAATTTTATCAATAATATTCAGCAAATGGGGTGGCTAAGGTCACACGTGGTTGATGACTTGATCAATCAGGTTGGAGAATTTCCAGCACGTTGTTATTCATTATCATCATATTCAATGGTTGATCAAGAGTGGGACCTCAAGCTGCGTCATTGTACAATTTATGGCAGGTTGAAGAACTTTGTAATTTATCACACCAACATTTGTTTTTTATATGAACTTTAAGAGAGGGTGATAAAGTTCGCATAGCCTAATGCACATCATTACATTTATTACGTGTTAGGATTAGCTAATAAAGCAACAAATCTAATACTCACATCACATTAATAAAGGAGGTTAAGACATGCAATGTTTTAATTAGGTTTTAGTTGTATCATAATGGTAGTCCGTAATATGGCTGATTATCCCTCTCATGAGATATAAGAGTTTTGTATCACATTTTTCATATTGAATATATAATCCAATCTCCTTCCCTCTTTGCAACTTTGTATTGTATGTGTTCATATTTGATATTAATAAGACTGATGTTGATGATTTATTAAATTGAGCATTAAACTTGGATGGCTAATTTTAAAATGGTTGGAGAAGAAAAGTTGCGATTCCAATTTGTTCTTCACAAAAATTGTGCAAGTTTTTCTGGTTTTTATGTCAGAAAATTGGTGTGCTAATGTGTGTGTTAAGTGGTGAAACCGCCATGATGGTTATATTGTGCGATATATGATGTATCTGAGATAGTTAAGAACTTGGAAGGTGGTGCATTTATTTATGACAGACTGAACATGTTATAACACCTAGAATGTCTTAGGCAAATAGATTGAATCACCATTTTGTATGATGCCCCACAATAATCAAAAATAATCTTGCACTTTAGAGTCTAGTGAGGTAATTTTGAATTTGTTACTAAATCACATCCAGTGTAGAACTGGTGTCTCATAGAGAATCCTTTGGGTTTCGTTTTCTTTAGTGAAATAATTGTTGCCGCAACAATTATTTCCTCTAAATTCCCATGCAGCATATTTCTTGTAAATATGACCTTGGGAACCTTAGGCAACAACCCATCTATGAATTACCATGTCCCCCTTAGGAAATTGGCTTTAATAAAACACTATTTAAAAGCTTTTCAATCGCTTTTTAACATTAGAAAAGGATCAAAAATTAAAAGTATAATGTACCTAGATACACCCTTTCAAATCAATTGATTTAGACTTCAAAGAAAAGTTTTCTTATTTACACAAACAGTGTTGAGGGCATCAAATGCAGGGAAAACATTCTCCTAAAATGTGTAGGACACACCAATGTCTTCAAAAACAAGGCAAACTCAAGGGAAAAGTTTCTTGCACAAAATGACATCTCTCTCCTAAACCAAAATTTCAACCTGCTAGTGTGTCTTTTCAATTGGAACCAAAGATATCGATAATGTCTCCTCTCTTTGTTGGGTTTGGTGATTTCCACCCCTGAAACTCTAATTCTCAAGGGAATAGTGGCAGTACCACGAGGTAAGATTGTTCCTTTATATGCTACAGGGGAAAGCCTTGTTAACCGAAAGATACAAAATTCCAAGTTAACCTAGTAGGTGACATAGCCCAAATCTTTCAAAGTAGAAAGGGGAAAGGTCCCACTCAAGTTTTCTTAACATAACAGTCATTCAAGGAAGTAGTGAGCAGCCATGGCAAACAGAAATTTGGCATCACAACAAGCAAAACATAGTTTTCATAACATATGAAAGATATGAATAAAATCTATCACTTATTCTTCAAACATAGCCCATATGTGTTAATATTTCTGGCATTGGTATAAATGCAACCACTAGATCTGGAGGTGTCAAATAGTCATGCTGAGACAAAATTCTAAACAAACATACAAGTTTTGCACGAAGGGAATGACATCAAAAGACAGAGGCAAGTGATAAGTTAAGATTTTCAATTATGAAAGGCAAACAAAAAAGGCATACTAATTCCTAAAGTTTAAGATAGAGACTTTGGAACAATTAAAACCTAGGGGGATTAAAAATTGAAGTTGTGAAGAGAAATATATGCAACTAAGAAGAGACTATAGCAGCCACAGAAAACAGAAAAATGGCATCACAACAAGCAAAACATTGTGTCACAGTAAACATAAACTCTAACAACTGTTAAGAATTATAGCTTGAACAAGAACTTCCACACAAGTTCAATGTGAGCGTGTGAGAAGTAGTTCAAGATATTTTCAAAAAGTAATTCTTCAAACACACAAGAACACATGAGCAGTTAAGCGACTGGGGAAGAGAAAGAAAGTGCAGGCAGCCATGAAAGAGGCATTTCCAGACAGTGCACAATTGTGTACAGTCGTACGGAACAGTTACATACAGAGGTACGGAAGTTCATATAGTCATACGGAGAGATCCGTACAGCAGAAAATTGTTGTTTCTGGTTTTTTTCAACAGGCTATACTCTCTTGGCAGGTTGTTCTGCTAAAGTTCAAGGTGATTTTCAGTAACCATGCAGAATTGTTTTTTTGGGCAGCATGTGGAGGTTTCCTTGTAAGTTTTTCAAATGAATGAAAAGCTAATTTGAAGGAGTAATTCAATGTGTATCTGTGTAAATGATTTTATGCTTCCACTATTTAATTTCCAGCTATTTTGTGATTAATGCTATGGTCCGAAATTTATTTCTGCAATAATTAAATTCAGCAATCTACTTGTTTGATTGAAATCATAAGGACTTCAGTCACCCAGGGCTAGAATTTTCACATGGTATCAAAGCTTATTTCTCTAATTGAGATTCTCTAGGATTTGCAGCAGCAAATCAACTGCAGGGAAGGACCAGCAGTGAGAGGGTTTCAAAACTAATTTTCAGATTTTGGAGATTGTGCAGTAGATCTCAGAGATGGCGTCAGCGAACCTTAGGTTTGAGGACAAAATGGATGGTGCCTTGAATTTCTTATCATGAAAGGTGAGAGTTGCACTTTTACTAGAAGATAATGATCTCTAGGATATTGTCAAGAACGTTGTTACTCCGCCTACAGATCCGTAGGAATTGATAACTCACATCAAGAGGGTAGTGAAGGCCAAATGGATGATCTTGGATGCCATAAAGGATCATTTGATCCCTCATGTATCCGAGAAGAAGAAACAAAGGAGATGTTCGAAGCCCTAGTTACAAACTCAGATCCATAGTGATAACCAAATCAGACACAGTCATCGGCTACCTTATGAAGATCACACAAATTCTTGATCAACTTACAACAGTTGGGGAAAAGGTCGAAGATGAGATCTAATGAACATGGCACTGAATGGATTCCCAGCTTCATGGAAACCATTTGTCAAAGGTATTTGTGCTCATGAAAAGCTTCCTAACCTCGAGAGGCTTTAGGATGACTCTATCTAGGAGAAGACTCAGAGTTAGATGGATTCAAAGGCCAGCAAGGAGGATGGTGAAGAGAACCTAGCTCTATTTGGTCACTGAAATAAGGGCAAAGGTAAAGGACCCAGCAAGGGTAAGGGAAAGAGAGAGGAGTCAACCTAAGCATGATTATTATGCATCACAATGTCCAGAGAAGAAGGGTAAAGAGGAACAGTAGCAAAAGCAGGTAGCAACCTCTGTAGAAACTCAGATGAACAAGTTTGATTCCAAGTTCGAGAAGGATTTCGTGTTGGTATCTTGCCTCTTTACCAGCACGATTCCGAGGAATGCGTGGTATGTGGTATGTGGGGCATCTCGACATATGACATCAACCCGACAATTATTTTCTAGTCTGAAGAAGCAAGACCCAGGAATACAGGTTGGGCTTGGTGATGATGCCAAGTACACAGTATGGTACTATTCCCTTCCAGCTGCTTGAGAATCTACCTTTCCAAACAAGGTAAATGGATACAAATCTTAGCTCTATCATGGGGTTGTTTTCCAAAAGAAAGGGACCTACATAATTTGTGTCAAAATTAATTAATTATAATTTGTGTACTAAATAAACTAATTCCACTAGTGCACTAATGTTCTCGCTCTACCTAACATTCAAAAGTCGATGCTTCTAGACATATAATGGGCGCAATTTCAATACAATCACAACAACCTGTTGCATATCACTCCAAGATATTTTCAGGCATTTTTAATTACTCAATTTAAGATTGTGAAACATGCACGTCATTGGAAGCTACAAAGCATTGGCCACATTACTTACTTGAGAAAGAGATGATGCTTATGCAGTTTCTACAAGAGGAAGATCGAGATTGCATGCCATATAAAATGGATCACATATTTAATGGTTCAACATGGTGATGAAGTACCAAAAGGGAACAACAAACAAGATTGCAAACTTCCTTTTCAAACCTCAAGCAATCAACTACTAGCCCTAAGCAAAAAGTTAGGTTTGTTGGAGGTAGGGACATATAAGTAGAGTGGATGGATCCGCACTTATTCTCATTCAATGTAGAGTGAAGGCAACAACACATATTATAAGTAATGTTTTGACCACTTCCTATGCTTCTATTTGTACATACATATAAAAACTAGGCCTAGGGCAATGCACATATCATGTACCAATACAAATATGCACATACAAATATTTTGTAGAGGTATTAAATTGGTCAAGAATGGCACAAATATTGGCAAATTTTGTTCACAAGTGTCCCCTTTGTAGCATATCAAAGCCAAAGAATAAAAAAGTTGGGCAATAGACTTTCTCAAAGGACTACCAACAACCAGTAGGGGGAATGAATACCTCATGGTAGTAGTGGATCACTTCAATAAAATGGTTGTCAAGAGACCTTGCAAGAAAACTTTCAAACATATAGGCAACATGGTAGTTTTTTGAAAAATATAGGGTGCACTTTGGTTTACCATCATCAATCATCTTCAATTGCAAAAATAAATTTGTCACGTACTTTTCACAAGTATTGTGCGGATTGAGGGGTACAAATTAAAGAGTATTGCCTTGCATCCATAGACACATGAACATCGCACAAATCATCAATTTTGGGAAAGAGACAAAATCTAGGTATACCTTCAAAAAGAGCCCTTCGAGGAAAGGGGAAAAATACACACTACTTGAATATGGCCCATAAAATTTCATTATACAAATCAGAGAGAATTGTTGGGGAGCAACAACTCCTAAGCAAGAAGGTTTAATCCTAAAGTAAGTTAGAGATTAATTAAGACTATAAATGTTGGAGTTGCACTAAAGAGAAGTTAGGCTAGGTTTTGTCTCCAAGTATGGGCAAGCAAAGCTAATGATCATATCTAAGGTGCGTAACAATGCAGTAACACAAACATAAAGTGCACATCATAGAGATCAATCAACCCCATATCAATAACAAATAGCATTATGTCGCAACTACAGTAAATTCCTTGTCACAATCTTAGCACTACGAGCCAGTCATACAAGTGGAAAGCTTAGTCCCACTAAAATTTGTCGCATTGATTTCGCACAGAGATAGCCACTAGCGTGGTTGGACAACTTAGCAATTAGCACACAAAATATTGTCAATCAATGACAATCACAACATATCATCTTTCTTGGTTATCTCTTCCTGTTCTTAAATTTTTGTAAATTATATATTATACAAAATTTGAAGAGACAAGATAGGAAGTGTTGTCTTCCCTAGCTAGATTATAAACAATCCTCAAGAGTAATTTAGGATGAGTCAATTTGTCATCAAGTGCTTAAGACTTCATGTTGTTGATATTCTTGTATATGTTGATGTTTGTAGCATCGAGCAGGAACTTTCGCACAAGTCTAGTGTCGAATGTGTGGAAGTCGTCCAAAAAGGACCTTTCTTATCTTAGTAATTCACTTTAACTAAAGATAATTATTAAAGTGAATAGACTTTTATATTGAGTTTATTAATGTCTAATAAAATGTAAAGTATTTAAATTAGTGATTTAGATATAATATCCAGTGTCGATTGGGATTTAATTTCAACCATCAATCTCATTGAGAGATTAGAGTTATGGAGAGTTGGTCATCAACTCAAAGTTATAAAAGAAAGACAAAGTGAAAGGCATAGACACAAAAAAGTTTGTTATAGAAACACTAGTGAGACATAGAGAGTGATAAAGATTTTTCACTCGGTGTGCAAGTTCAAAGGAGGAAAAGAGGAAACAGTTTGCAGCAGAAAAGATCGACCTAGCAAGGCGCTGTTGCAGCAGAAGAAGATCAGGCTAAAGCAAGTGGTTTTCCACCCAGCCGCACAGGGCCGAGTTGCAGTGCCATACAAGTCGTACAGTGCACCAAAACAGCCAGGTTTTGCTGTAGCTTTGTAATATTTTCTCAGTGGGCTATTTTCCCAATTCAGGAGCCCTTGTAAGCTTTGAGTAATTTTAATGAAAAGCTGATATTTGAAGGGCAGAAATTTTCTGTGTGCTTCCACAGTTTAATTTCCAGCCAGTGTGTCATTATTCTATGGTCTGAATTTTCTGTTTAAAATTCAGCAAGTAATTTTTGCTTGAGATCATAAGGAAGTAATTTTCCGAGGGTAGAAATTTTGACAGTACATTTTTGTTCAGCGAAAAGAAAATTGGAGTCTTTTTGTTGGCCAAATGTCTGCACCAATGTCTAGACAACGGAAGTAGAATTTATAAAAATGGACACTCAAAATGTGCTTGAGATAGATCAACATCATTGTAATGCTTTTGAAAAAACTGCAAAAAGCACAAATTCAAAATTAATCAAACGCTTGATATTCTACTTTCATGGACTCCTCAACAAGACAAAAATTTCAAAACATACTTGTGAGGTCATTTTCAAAATTAACAAACTCTAAAATCGCACATTGGTAAGAGACTTTCTGAACTCCATGTCATTGCACAAATAACATATTCCAGTTTCTACACAATGCAGAACCATATATCCAAATTTTCCAACACATCAAAAACTTCATCACTTCTTTAGCTTATGTGTCGCATCTCCAAGGTAACAAGCAAATAAACTGCATTTAGCCTTGTCCAAATATCCCTATTTCCAATGACAAATCTTTCTATGAAAAACCCAATGTTCCACGGGGATGCATCCCCCAAGGTGGGGTGCACGACCCCCACATTTCCCACGCACCCGGGACAGGGGTGCTCCTAGGGAAACGTTTCCCCATATCCCCCTTTTGGGGAAACTAGGGGAGATGCAGGGGGGTGCGTTTCCCCAATGTGGGGGGCATGTTTCCCCAAAAGGGGTGCTTCTGAGCGTCCCCCCTCGAAAAGAGGTGCTTCTGGACGCACCCCCTCCAAAGGGGGACTCCTAGGCATCCCCCCTAAATTTTTGACTAATAATATTTATAATTAAAAAAAGGAAAACAAACAAAACAAAACAAAAATTATAAAAAAAAAAAAACAATTTTATTAAAAAATCAAATAATAAAAACCTACCTCACATAAATGATAACATTAAAAAACCTAAATAGTAAATACCATGCTTTAAGTTTACACTCGTATCATTTGGACATTTACATTTCCACCCCCGTCAACCTTGAGCACATTTGGACATGAATGATGAATGATGAATTTAAATCAATGTATA
>JZKD02S0359482.1:0-18833 GCA_000966675.3 Picea glauca | reverse complement strand
AGTTAAGATGGAACTATGTTGGTTTATATTGGTTCATGTGTTTGTGTTTTGGTTATGGTTATTATTTTATTATTATTATTTTGGAGCTAACGTGACATATGAATTTTACCCACATACATGACAACATTTATGTCACACTGGACTATAAAGTGTATATTGACACAATTATGCATGATTCTTTATTATCGTGAGGGGAATAAATTTAAAAAGATAATTGAATGTCTAAGGTTTGTATAACATATTGTATTGTTGTACAAAAATTCAATATGTTAGCAAAGGATTGGATTTTGTGATCCATACACTATGAGAGTGAAACATAACAAGCTAGCAAGTTATGACATTTTATTGAGAGGACCTTTGTGTTGTATAGTCTAAGATCAAAGCCACTAAAAACTAATATGTAACTTGATATAAATATATGGTACAATGCAATTTTATGTTAACAAAGTTATATTTTCCTAAGTTGCATGAGTTATTTTTTTTTTTTTCAAGTCTATCTAAAATTATATTAGGTCAATTTTTAACATTGAAACATGTTAATTTAGTTAACAGTGTGTTGCATTAATATTTTCTTAAGTAGTGTTTGTGAAAGATTAGTCCATCTTCATATGATTAGTGTTCTATGCAAAAGAAGCATGATGTTCGAAACCTCATACACAGTTTACATCCAAAACAATTCTCTAGCATGATGATTAGTGTTCTCTACAAAAGGAGCATGATGATTCATATTATGTATATCCATTGATACCACTTGAGTAAATTGGTTATTTTGGTAGGTCTTACAAACTTTATAAATTACATGGTAGAAAAGTTAATAAAGTTTTGGTGTTTATCATGGCATTAGCACATACTAAGACTTTGATTATGAAAGGTTGGCGTGAAAGTGAAATACCTTTAGGCATGCTATACCATGCCATCCCATCACTCTCACAAAACACATCCAATTTGAAAACCATGCACAAATTATATACATTCAGTGTAAAATCATTCAAATGTGTTGATGATTACAATTGAGTGAGACATCCTCCAGTACATAGACCTGAGAGAGAGCCCATGAGATGGGTGTGTGGTTCCTATCTGAGAGAGAGATGGAACATAGAGATGGCCTCCTCCTTACAAAGAGTTGAGAAAAACTACAGATGATTGTCTTGTGTAACACAGTGAGAAAGGAGATCTGTTGAGTTGGATGTGCTTGTGGCTGAGCACAAGGTGAACGTGTGAATTCCCATGAGTTGGGTGCATAGTTATGAGATAGAGATGAAGATGATGTATTAGCCTCCTCTGAGAAAATATTTGAGATGATGAACTCCAAATGACTCTCCTGTGTAATGCAGTGGGAAAGAAGATCTTTTGAGTGGATGTGCATGTGGATGAGTACAGGTGAACGTGATCCTAGTGGTTGAGCACTAGTGAGTGTGGTTCTCCTGTGAGATGCAGTGAGATAGAGATATGGACATCCCTATTGATGTGCCCCTAGTGGTTGAGCACTAGTGGGTGTATGATATCCATTGCTATATTGTTCAAGAGTCAGACCTACCTGTAACACTAATTGTAATGTAAAGGGTACAGGTCACCCCCACCTTAATGTAATTGATAATTAAAGTAAAATATAATTAATATGGTTATTATTAATTATATTGTGACTTAGAGAGGTCGACCCTGTTGTGCCAATAGACACTTTTGTTGACAGGTCAAGTCTAATATAAGTAAAGGTAAATTCCCCATTGAGAAATCATATCTTTTGTGTGAGTTTGGAAAGTTCAGCAAGTACATCTTCTTGAGAAAATTATGCACCTCTCTTGAGTGCTAGTATTCTAGGGTTTGCAAGAAACCTCTTGTGTGCTAGGTTTTCTTGGTGGTGAAATTATTTCTCTTGAATAATATAGCAAAGGATTTGGTTGGGTTTTCTTCCCTTGTTGAGAAGGGTTTCCCAGGATACTTCTTGTGTACTTGTGCATGGTGTTTCTTCTTGTGATCTTGGTTGTTGCAAAAAAATTGTTTATGGTTTAAGTTAAACGCTAAAAAGGAATGAACTTCATGCTTAAACCTTGAATATTGAAAAATCATCATGGTTTCAAAGCATAGGTATTGAAGAACCCATTTCACAAACAAATTTCATCCATCCTCTCTCTCTTGCAGAAACCATACGACCCTCCTAGGGTTCCCAGAAATTCCATATGGACTAACCTTTTGGGAGTTTTCAGCGCTTGGAAGTTGGTCATTGGGGCTAAAAATAGCATAGGTGTGTATAGCCTCCTTCAACACACCTCTAGCAAGTCTCAAACTACAATTCTGAGCATTTTAAATTTTTTTCCCTAGGGTTTCGCTAATTTATGCAGAACATTTTAGAATTGGGTTTCTACAACTCTTTGGAGGAGTTATTCAGCTCACCGGTGCTATCCTATCCTTCAAGGATTATTGTTGGCAGTCATAAGTAAAAAAAAAACTAAAATTGCTAGCTTAGCCTAGCTGTAAGGTTTTCTAGCCTAGTTGACAAGGGTTTGTGAAGAATCCAAAATTAAAATGAGGAAAATCACGACGGGAGACAATCTTGATGGTTCAAGCAAACTCAGTTCTAGGAAGACAAGACCTCAAGGAGATGAAGACATCAACATCTCAACACTCTCAGGTATGGTCCCTACCAATGATAATACCTGGTTAATTGACAGTGGTGCCTCTAGGCACATGACCAGTCTTAGAGATCACCTAACACATTTTATTGAGAAAGAGACACATCTACATGTTTTTCTTGGAGATGATGTCGGATATAATGTGAGAGGGGTTGGAACTTATACCTTCCAACTAGATTCATATATGCAACTTCAATTAAAAAAAGTACTATATGTACCCGGAATGAAGAGGAACCTTCTCTCTATTTCTTCCTTGGAATATAGAGGCTACAAGGTTACTTTCTCAAAAGGAAGAGTTCTTGCATGGCACAAAGACTCTCATATAAATTGTTCCGAGGTAATTGGTGTCTGAGAAAACAACTTGTACAGATTAACCATCAAACCAGTCCAAGCCCTGCTACATGACATTATTATCTTGAGTGAGATATGACATAGAAGACTTCTCACATTCATTATAGATATCTCCCAGCTCTAGGGAAAATGGTAATAGCTCTACCAGAAATACATATTCAACATAAATGTGTTTGCAAAGGTTGTTCTCTTGGGAAAAATGTTAAAGGATCCTTCTCAAACAATGACAATATATCCAAGGAAACCTTGGACTCGTTACATTCATATGTGTGTGGTCCAATGATTGTTTCATATCTGAATGGGTACTTATACTATGTACTCTTCATAGATTATCACTCCCAGAAAACTTGGATTTACTTTCTGAAGAACAAGGATGGATTCCTTGCAAAATTTCAAGAATTTAAAGCTCGGGTTGAGAACCAAACCAGAAGAAAAATCAAAGTATTAAGATCAGATAATGGAGGAGAATACACCTCAAAAGATTTCAGTAGTTTTTGTATTGAAGAAGGGATCAAGAGGGAGTTCACAATTCCTTACAACCCTCAACAAAATGGGGTTGCAGAAAGGAAAAACAGAACTATCATCGAGGCAACCAAAGCAATGATACATGATCAGAGTCTACCTATGACTCTATGGGAAGAAGCATTTATGACAACAGTGTATGTTCAAAACAAAAGTCCTCATCAGATCATGAAGAACATTACTCCAGAAGAAGCCTTCATTGGAGTTAAACCTGAGATTGGACATTTCAGAATATTTGGACATTTCATGTACCCAAAGAGAAGAGATCTAAGCTAGAACCTTTAGGGAGAAAGGGAACATTTGTAGGATACAGTGAATCCTCAAAGGCATATCGAATATACATTCTTGGTCAAAGACAAATTGAAATAAGCAGAGATGTTACATTTGAAGAAGAAGTAGCCTTCCAAAGATCCAAAGAAGATCGGATGGAAATTGATAGTGACACAATGTCTTCTCCCCCTTTGCAAGTTTAGAGGGAGAAAAAGATTATTCTAGTTGATCCAGTAGCTCTAGTTGATCCAGTTGTTCCATCTGATCCAATTGCTCCAAGTGACATACCCAGAGATAATACAGTTGGAAATAAAAGGCCTGCTTGGGCCCGACAAAATCTACAAGATACAGAGGGACATAAAGCCCCTCAAGGAACAACTAGAGAGAGAAAGATACCAAAGATATTATCAAGCTACCTTTCATCCATGACCCACATCATTGAATCAGAGCCATCTTGTCATGGAGAAGCTTCAGGTGAACAAGTATGGAAAGATTCCATGACTGAAGAATATCAATCTATATTGAAAAATGATATATGGGATATTGTTCAAATACCAAAGGGAAAGTCTATAGTGACTTCCAAATAGATTTATAAAATCAAGCATGCAGCTGATGGAAGCATCGAAAAATACAAAGTGAGATTTGTAGCTAGAGGATTCTCACAAGTAGAGGGAGTTGACTATGACGAGACTTTTTCTCCAGTATCTTTTTACACCTGCATTTGTTATATCATTGCACTAGATGCTTCCATGGGTTGGAAGCTAAACCATATGGATGTAAAGACAACCTTTCTCAATGTTGAAATTGAGGAACAAGTTTATATCGAGCAACCAAAAGGATTCATTATACACAACGAAATATCTCATGTGTACAAGTTGACGAAATCCCTATATGGTCTAAAAAGATCAACATGTGCTTGGTATGAGAAAATGGATGGATTTCTTATGATTTTGGGCTTCAACAAAAGTGTTTTTGATCCAAACTTATATTATCACATTGATGGCAATGAGTGTTTTATTTTTTTCCTATATGTGGATGACGTTTTCCTCACCGGTTCAGAGAGACTCATTGTTGAATGCAAGCGAGAATTGACTGCTAAATTTGAAATGAATGATTTTGGCTTTATGCACTACTTCTTGGGACTAGAAGTATTTCAGAGGACATATGAGATCTTCCCGAGTCAAAGAAAATATACTGTGAAGATATTGAAAAAATTTGGTATGACAGAATGCAAATCCATTCCTACTCCAATGGTGATGGATTTGAAGAAGATGAGTGATACTGATTCAGGAGAGGTATATCCACACTTGTATAGACAATTTATTGGATCATTGATGTATCTGGTTAAAACTAGACCAGACATATGCTATGTAGAGATTGTGCTTAGCCAGTTTATGAACCAAGACAGACACACTAGATAGCTGCAAAACATATATTGAGATACTTATGAGGCACAGCTGGTTATGGCCTATGACATTCCTCCAGTGTATACTTGAGACTGCAAGGATATGTCAATGCAGATTGGGCAGGGAGCGTAGTGGACAAAAAAAGAACCTCTGGTTGTTGCTTCACTTTAGGGTCTTCCATGGTTTCCTAGTGTAGCATAAAACAAAGCTCTGTGGCATTGAGCACCGCAGGGGCAGAGTACATTGCATTGAGTGTAGAAGTTCGTGAAGAAGTATGGCTTCAAAAAATTCTGACTGACTTATTCGATCATGAGATGGATCCTACTACTATTCATTGTGATAACCAGAGCTATGTGAAGCTCTCTGAGAACCCTGTGTTTCATGATAGATAGAAACACATCGAGATAAAGTATCACTATCTCAAAGACATGGTGCAGAGGAAGATAGTACATGTGTAGTATCTTTCTACTCATGAGAATATTTTAGATATCTTCACCAAACCACTTGCCAAGACAAAGTTCGAGTATTTATGTGAGAGATTTGGCTTAGTGGAGAATGCCTCCCTAGCTGAGAGGGAGTGTTGATGATTACATTTGAGTGAGACATCCTCCAGGACATAGACCTTAGAGAGAGCCCTTGATATGGATGTGTGGTTCCTATCTAAAACAGAGCTGGAATGTAGAGATGGCCTCCTCCTTATAGAGAGTTGAGAAGAAATCCAGATGATTCGTTTGTGTAACACAGTGAGAAAGGAGATATGCTAAGTTGGACGTTCATGTGGTTGAGCACAAGGTGAATGTGTGAATTCCCATGAGTTGGGTGCATCGTTATGAGACAAAGATGAAGACGATGTATTATCCTCCTCTAAGAAGAGAGTTGATATGATGAACTCCAGATGATCGTCCTGTGTAATGCAGTGGGAAATAAGATCTATCGAGTGAGCGTTCATGTGGATGAGCACAGGTGAATGTGATCCTAGTGGTTGAGCACTAGTAAGTGTGGTTCTCTTGTGAGACACAGTGAGATAGAGATATGGAAATCCTTATGGATGTGCCTCGGGTGGTTGAGAACTAGTGGGTGTATGAGATCCCTTTCTATATTTTTCAAGAGTCAGACCTACCTGTAACCCTAATTGTAATGTAAAGGGTATAGGTCGGCCCCACCTTAATGTAATTGATAATTAATGTAAAAGATAATTAATCTAGTTATTATTAATTATATTGTGAGTTAGAGAGGTCAGCCATGTTGTGCCAATAGACACTTCTATTGACAGGTCAAGTCTAATATAAGTAAAGGTAAATTCCCCATTGAGGAATCATATCTTTTGTGTGAGTTTGGAAATTTCAGCAAGTACATATTCTTGGGAAAGGTGCACACTTCTCTTGGGTTCTAATCTTCTAGGGTTTGCAAGCACCCTCTTGCGTGCTAGGTTTTATTGGTGGTGAAGGTCTTTCTCTTGAACAATATAGCAAAGGATTTGGTTGGGTCTTCTTCCCTTGTTGAGAAGGGTTTCCCGGGATACTTCTTGTGTACTTGTGCATGTTGTTTCTTCTTGTGATCTTGGTTGTTGCAACAAAATTATTTATGGTTTAAGTTAAATGCTAAAAAGGAATGAACTTCATGCTTAAACCTTGCATATTGAAAAATCAACAAAATGATGTTTATGGTTGTAACTTAGGAAAATATTTGAGCATTCAACCATTATACATAATGTTGTTGTATATAGTTTACACAATGGGAATTAACAAGAAACCGAACAAATTGCCAAGCTAGTTACTTTATCGAATCAAGGATAGAGTTATCTCTCCATAGTGATGCAACACACATGCATACTTTCTAATAATAGGACTAAATATGGAATAGATTATTAGGTGCAAGATTCAATTAAGAGGTCGAGTGAGAAATATTAAAGGTCCCACACAATGCACAAGAAAAGAGATCACCCCAATGATCCAACAAACCATCAATTAGAGTTCCCAATCAATTAATGGCATTGGTGTGTGTGTGTTTAGTTTCCAAGCCCCATGATTCTGTCAATATGAAGTGAACTATGGGAAATCAATGCCATATTTTTATGTTGTGCATGAAGTCATCGAGCAAATTATATAAGTTAGGAGTGTATTTGGTATTCTAGTAGGCCAACCAATATTTAATGGTTAAATACAACATTGTCATGCATATATGTATCATGGATTACACACAATAGTATCCCAACTAGAATAAACGTACCAAAACACAATCCCACAATAATTAATCGCACCATAATGACAAAACGGTTACCCTAGAAACCCAAACATGAAAACTAACTTTCAATGGGGATTTTATTATTCTCAAGAAATTGTTACAAGGGGTGTGTGATTCACACTCAATACAGACTTTGGTGCTTTCTTATTCATTAGATTTTTGTAGATTTCTTTGAACTAGGGACAACCTTCACTCTTCATGGACAAAATCAATTTCTCTTTTTTCCTCCAACCTTCAAGTAGGTTTCTTCTTTTTAAGTCTGTCATTATTTTGCTAGTTCCCTTCTTCTTCCCAATCTTCTTTTTATTCAATATCTCTTGGTTGTGTGCATGAAGAAGCATTCTCTATTGTAGAGAGATATCTTGGAATGCCAACCATCAAGGTGATTTGTTTCACCTTCTTATGGCCTTTTGGCCCTTCAACTTCACGTTGATTGTTGATTTCAAATTTTACAAAAAAATAATTTTATTACGAAGTTTGGAATGGGGATTTAATTCAAATAAATATAGACACATAGTAGTACATAATTTTAGTGACACTTTTTATATGAAAAATTATGCAAGTATCGTATCTATTAGTATATTACTAAGTAGAGAGAGAATCTCAATCACATTATTGAACAAGTGTTGCATGGCAGTGTAGTCCCTGCCAGGTTGGAATGGGAATAAATGCACGTTGAAGTACATGTGGTATCCATGCAGAGGATGACTTTGGCCACTGGATTCAAATATAATCAACCCACCATAGTTGAACAAATTTTGTTTTTAGCATTTATGAAATAGTTTTCTTTGAAATTTATCAAATATGAAAAAAGGACAAGGAAACACACACATTAAACATTAAAATATAACAAACACAATTTCCTGACATCCAACATAGTTTTCTTTGAAATTTATCAAAAATTAATAATGTATGTTACATATTTCTAGAATCTATTCCATATTTCTGGAAATTTAAATGTGTTTTCCATATAGACCGGGATTGGGGCTCCCACGGACCATAAAAAGAAAGGATTGTAGAAAGAAGAACTACGCGACGGTAGAGAGGAAGACCTGAAAAAAAGAAATTGGAAGTTATGAGCCTTTGGTTAGATATTTCTATTTAAAGAGGTAGAATAATTGGATTGATAAAGAAAATAGGATGACATCAGTATAGACTTACTATGAAGCCAATGTGTTTTAGTTGTTGTCATCCACGNCTTCCAAATGGATTTATAAAATCAAGCATGCAGTTGATGGAAGCATCGAAAAATACAAAGCGAGATTTGTAGCTAGAGGATTCTCACAAGTAGAGGGAGTTGACTATGAAGAGACTTTTTCTTCAGTATCTTTTTACACCTCCATTTGTTCTATCATTGCACTAGATGCTTCCATGGGTTGGAAGCTACACCATACAGATGTAAAGACAACCTTTCTCAATGTTGAAATTGAGGAACAAGTTTATATCGAGCAACCAGAAGGATTCATTATACACAACGAAATATCTCATGTGTGCAAGTTGACGAAATCCCTATATGGTCTAAAAAGATCAACATGTGCTTGGTATGAGAAAATGGATGGATTTCTTATGAGTTTGGGCTTCAACAAAAGTGTTTTTGATCCAAACTTATATTATCACATTGATGGCAATGAGTGTTTTATTTTTTTCCTATATGTGGATGACGTTTTCCTCACCGGTTCAGAGAGACTCATTGTTCAATGCAAGCGAGAATTGACTGCTAAATTTGAAATGAAGGATTTGGGCTTTATGCACTACTTCTTGGGACTAGAAGTATTTCAAAGGACATATGAGATCTTCCTGAGTCAAAGAAAATATACTATGAAGATATTGAAAAAATTTGGTATGACAGAATGCAAATCCATTCCTACTCCAATGGCGATGGATTTGAAGAAGATGAGTGATACTAATTCAGGAGAGGTAGATCCACACTTATATAGACAATTGATTGGATCATTGATGTATCTGGTTAAAACTAGACCAGACATATGCTATGTCGAGATTGTGCTTAGCCAGTTTATGAGCCAACTGATACAGACACACTAGATAGCAGCAAAACATATATTGAGATACTTACGAGGCACAATTGGTTATGGCCTACGATATTCCTCCAGTGTATACTTGATACTGCAAGGATATGTCGATGCAGATTGGGCAGGGAGCATAGTGAACAAAAAAAGAACCTTCGCTTGTTGATTCACTTTAGGGTCTTCCATGGTTTCCTAGTGTAGTAGAAAACAGAGCTCTGTGGCATTGAGCACCGCAGAGGCATAGTACATTGCATTGAGTGTAGAAGTTCGTGAAGAAGTATGGCTTCAAAAAATTATGACTGACTTATTCGATCATGAGATGGATCCTACTACTATTCATTGTGATAACCAGAGCTATGTGAAGCTCTCTGAGAACCCTATTTTTCATGACAGATCGAAACACATCGAGATAAAGTATCACTATCTCAGAGACATGGTGCAGAGGAAGATAGTACATGTGTAGTATCTTTCTACTCATGAGAATATTTCAGATATCTTCACCAAACCACTTTCCAAGACAAAGTTCGAGTATTTATGTGAGAGATTTGGCTTAGTGGAGAATGCCTCCCTAGCTGAGAGGGAGTGTTGATGATTACATTTGAGTGAGACGTCCTCCAGGACATAGACCTTAGAGAGAGCCCCTGAGATGGATGTGTGGTTCCTATATAAAACAGAGATGGAATGTAGAGATGGCCTCCTCCTTATAGAGAGTTGAGAAGAACTCCAGATGATTCGCCTGTGTAACACAGTGAGAAAGGAGATATGCTAAGTTGGACGTTCATGTGGCTGAGCATAAGGTGAATGTGTGAATTCCCATGAGTTGGGTGCATCGTTACGAGACAAAGATGAAGACGATGTATTATCCTCCTCTAAGAAGAGAGTTGATATGATGAACTCCAGATGATCATCATGTGTAATGCAGTGGGAAATAAGATCTATTGAGTGAGTGTGCATGTGGATGAGCACAGATGAATGTGATCCTAGTGGTTGAGCACTAGTGAGTGTGGTTCTCTTATGAGACACAGTGAGATAGAGATATGGAAATCCTTATGGATGTGCCTCGGGTGGTTGAGAACTAGTGGGTGTATGAGATCCCTTTCTATATTTTTCAAGAGTCAGACCTACCTGTAACACTAATTGTAATGTAAAGGGTATAGGTCGGCCCCACCTTAATGTAATTGATAATTAATGTAAAAGTTAATTAATCTAGTTATTATTAATTATATTGTGAGTTAGAGAGGTTGGCCATGTTGTGCCAATAGACTCTTCTGTTGACAGGTCAAGTCTAATATAAGTAAAGGTAAATTCCCCATTGAGGAATCATATCTTTTGTGTGAGTTTGGAAATTTCAGCAAGTACATCTTCTTGGGAAAGGTGCACACTTCTCTTGGGTGCTAATCTTCTAGGTTTTGCAAGCACCCTCTTGCGTGCTAGGTTTTCTTGGTGGTGAAGGTCTTTCTCTTGAAGAATATAGCAAAGGATTTGGCTGGGTCTTCTTCCCTTGTTGAGAAGGGTTTCCCGGGATACTTCTTGTGTACTTGTGCATGGTGTTTCTTCTTGTGATCTTGGTTGTTGCAAAAAAATTGTTTATGGTTTAAGTTAAATGCTAAAAAGGAATGAACTTCATGCTTAAACCTTGCATATTGAAAAATCAACAAAATGATGTTTATGGTTGTAACTTAGGAAAATATTTGAGCATTCAACCATTATACATAATGTTGTTGTATATAGTTTACACAATGGGAATTAACAAGAAACCGAACAAATTGCCAAGCTAGTTACTTTATCGAATCAAGGATAGAGTTATCTCTCCATAGTGATGCAACACACATGCATACTTTCTAATAATAGGACTAAATATGGAATAGATTATTAGGTGCAAGATTCAATTAAGAGGTCGAGTGAGAAATATTAAAGGTCCCACACAATGCACAAGAAAAGAGATCACCCCAATGATCCAACAAACCATCAATTAGAGTTCCCAATCAATTAATGGCATTGGTGTGTGTGTGTTTAGTTTCCAAGCCCCATGATTCTGTCAATATGAAGTGAACTATGGGAAATCAATGCCATATTTTTATGTTGTGCATGAAGTCATCGAGCAAATTATATAAGTTAGGAGTGTATTTGGTATTCTAGTAGGCCAACCAATATTTAATGGTTAAATACAACATTGTCATGCATATATGTATCATGGATTACACACAATAGTATCCCAACTAGAATAAACGTACCAAAACACAATCCCACAATAATTAATCGCACCATAATGACAAAACGGTTACCCTAGAAACCCAAACATGAAAACTAACTTTCAATGGGGATTTTATTATTCTCAAGAAATTGTTACAAGGGGTGTGTGATTCACACTCAATACAGACTTTGGTGCTTTCTTATTCATTAGATTTTTGTAGATTTCTTTGAACTAGGGACAACCTTCACTCTTCATGGACAAAATCAATTTCTCTTTTTTCCTCCAACCTTCAAGTAGGTTTCTTCTTTTTAAGTCTGTCATTATTTTGCTAGTTCCCTTCTTCTTCCCAATCTTCTTTTTATTCAATATCTCTTGGTTGTGTGCATGAAGAAGCATTCTCTATTGTAGAGAGATATCTTGGAATGCCAACCATCAAGGTGATTTGTTTCACCTTCTTATGGCCTTTTGGCCCTTCAACTTCACGTTGATTGTTGATTTCAAATTTTACAAAAAAATAATTTTATTACGAAGTTTGGAATGGGGATTTAATTCAAATAAATATAGACACATAGTAGTACATAATTTTAGTGACACTTTTTATATGAAAAATTATGCAAGTATCGTATCTATTAGTATATTACTAAGTAGAGAGAGAATCTCAATCACATTATTGAACAAGTGTTGCATGGCAGTGTAGTCCCTGCCAGGTTGGAATGGGAATAAATGCACGTTGAAGTACATGTGGTATCCATGCAGAGGATGACTTTGGCCACTGGATTCAAATATAATCAACCCACCATAGTTGAACAAATTTTGTTTTTAGCATTTATGAAATAGTTTTCTTTGAAATTTATCAAATATGAAAAAAGGACAAGGAAACACACACATTAAACATTAAAATATAACAAACACAATTTCCTGACATCCAACATAGTTTTCTTTGAAATTTATCAAAAATTAATAATGTATGTTACATATTTCTAGAATCTATTCCATATTTCTGGAAATTTAAATGTGTTTTCCATATAGACCGGGATTGGGGCTCCCACGGACCATAAAAAGAAAGGATTGTAGAAAGAAGAACTACGCGACGGTAGAGAGGAAGACCTGAAAAAAAGAAATTGGAAGTTATGAGCCTTTGGTTAGATATTTCTATTTAAAGAGGTAGAATAATTGGATTGATAAAGAAAATAGGATGACATCAGTATAGACTTACTATGAAGCCAATGTGTTTTAGTTGTTGTCATCCACGGTCACTGGAATCGTGCCAACTAGTTGTTGCCCTTCCTCGATGAGGTTGTCCATTTTTTGTTGGAACCATTCTTCAATGTATCTTCTCATGGGGGCCACATTGATTTCATCATGGATTTCTATGTCGAAAAGATTGTTTTCTAATTTCCTTAGATCCATAGAAATACTATGCAGAGCTTTTTCAATTTATTCATTGTGTGCCGCATAGTCTAGTAGTCGGTTCTCGATCTGATCTACACGATATTCAAGGATTCCATAAAACGTTTCTAAAGACAACCCCTTTAAAATATCAAGTTGTTCATTGAAGGATTCCTTGGTCATTGACAAGGATTTGAGGACTAAGTTTGGGTCTTGAACCTCGTTGGTACTTCCGGCTAAGTATATTTGGGTCAAGCTTATGAATAATTCTTATTTTTCTGATATGGATTGTTCACATGATTCGACAATGAGCTACAGGTTATTAACTTTCTTTTTCCATCATGCTTTTAATTTTTTGATCTGCTTTGGGGAGGGGAGATCCTCTTGTCTTGTTTTCAAATCCAAGTTGTTGATGTCATGGTTGGAAAAAGGGTTCTGCATCTGTTCATAGAAATGTTGATCATTTTTTAAACTCATCTGCAAATTTTCGTGCAAATAATTCGCCCTCTTTTGAAAAGAAGCTATATTTTGTGATGTTTCCCAAGATTTAGTAACTAGCTGCATTCTTTTCTTGATGTTATTATCTACAAGGGCTCTACATGATGCGAGGAGGCTAGAGGATATTTTTAACTTGGATGCAGGGGTAGCAGGCACAGTTTTTGCTAAAGGACTGGGAAACTCTGGGGTAGCAATGAAAGCCTCCTAAAATTCCTTGACGCGAGCTTTCAGTCTGGCATTCTCCACTTCAATTCCTAGAATGGAATCATCAAGAGCACCACAGATTACGTGGTGAAATAGGGATATTTGGGATGACCGCATTTTCCTAAAGTTAATCTTTGTACGTGATATTCCTTTCTTATTTGTTACATATCTCTTTTCAATGACCATAGTTTTAGATTGACTGTCAAAAACAACGCTCTAGAATAAAAACGATTCATCTTCGTAAAAAATGTCGGTCTCAACTATTTCCATTGCAGAACTATGGTGAATCGTGTCTATGAATGGGCCAACTTTATGCATGTGCTGAGTTTCAATTTCAAGTTGCATCTGTTCACTTTCAATTTTGAGTTTGTCCTCCTGTCCTACAATGTTTTTTCTCTTCTTCGTCAGGGGAATTTTATGAGAACTATCAATTTTTGTGCGAGGAGGGTTCTTATCTCCTCCTCTGTTTGAAGATTTATGGGTTTCTTTCTTACTAGGATGGGCCATTGAAGTCATGCTCCATGATATCATGCTCTTGGGAGTGATAACGAGGGACTGGACACTCTTCTCACTGGATACTTTTGTTGGATTACTGAAAGGGGGGGTGAATTAGTAATAGCGTAATTATAATCCTTTTTCTTAAAATTTTATAACAATATAGAATTATTATCCAATAATGAGCAGTAAGAAATAAACAATCACACACATACACAACACACCAGTGTTTTATGTGGAAACCCAAATCGGGAGAAAACCACGGAATGCTTTTTCTTATATGTCTTGAAGAATTACATTCATTAGAAGCACCAGCTTCCTTTGTTTTCCAGCTGCAACTGGAAGGAGGCTCCAACCCCCTAATTTCTCAGGCTACAACCTGAGGGAAGCTCCAACTCCCCAATTCTTTGGCTACAACCAGAAGGAGGCTACAACCCCCAACGTTCTTTGGATACAACCGGAAGGTGGCTACAACCACCTGTCCTTGCCCCGTCTTGCCACCTTGACGTAGAAGTAGAATGATGGAACCACTGTCACACTATCACTATGAAATATACCACTGTAAACCTGTACCAATAAATCTGAACCATGCATCAACCTATACCAATAAATCTGAACCATGCATCAACAGGTACCATAAACAAGTGCATCAACCATGCACCAACCTTTAATCAACTTGTACCATAAACAAGTGCATCCAACCATGTACCAATCATGTTTCAACTACTCATAAAATATGACTCATCAATATGTACCAACATCATCAACTATACACCTCATGTATGTGCGCCAACTCATCAACTAATTGTCTCAACCATGTACTCAACATGTACCACAACCAAAATCCCTCNTTTATGGTTTAAGTTAAATGCTAAAAAGGAATGAACTTCATGCTTAAACCTTGCATATTGAAAAATCAACAAAATGATGTTTATGGTTGTAACTTAGGAAAATATTTGAGCATTCAACCATTATACATAATGTTGTTGTATATAGTTTACACAATGGGAATTAACAAGAAACCGAACAAATTGCCAAGCTAGTTACTTTATCGAATCAAGGATAGAGTTATCTCTCCATAGTGATGCAACACACATGCATACTTTCTAATAATAGGACTAAATATGGAATAGATTATTAGGTGCAAGATTCAATTAAGAGGTCGAGTGAGAAATATTAAAGGTCCCACACAATGCACAAGAAAAGAGATCACCCCAATGATCCAACAAACCATCAATTAGAGTTCCCAATCAATTAATGGCATTGGTGTGTGTGTGTTTAGTTTCCAAGCCCCATGATTCTGTCAATATGAAGTGAACTATGGGAAATCAATGCCATATTTTTATGTTGTGCATGAAGTCATCGAGCAAATTATATAAGTTAGGAGTGTATTTGGTATTCTAGTAGGCCAACCAATATTTAATGGTTAAATACAACATTGTCATGCATATATGTATCATGGATTACACACAATAGTATCCCAACTAGAATAAACGTACCAAAACACAATCCCACAATAATTAATCGCACCATAATGACAAAACGGTTACCCTAGAAACCCAAACATGAAAACTAACTTTCAATGGGGATTTTATTATTCTCAAGAAATTGTTACAAGGGGTGTGTGATTCACACTCAATACAGACTTTGGTGCTTTCTTATTCATTAGATTTTTGTAGATTTCTTTGAACTAGGGACAACCTTCACTCTTCATGGACAAAATCAATTTCTCTTTTTTCCTCCAACCTTCAAGTAGGTTTCTTCTTTTTAAGTCTGTCATTATTTTGCTAGTTCCCTTCTTCTTCCCAATCTTCTTTTTATTCAATATCTCTTGGTTGTGTGCATGAAGAAGCATTCTCTATTGTAGAGAGATATCTTGGAATGCCAACCATCAAGGTGATTTGTTTCACCTTCTTATGGCCTTTTGGCCCTTCAACTTCACGTTGATTGTTGATTTCAAATTTTACAAAAAAATAATTTTATTACGAAGTTTGGAATGGGGATTTAATTCAAATAAATATAGACACATAGTAGTACATAATTTTAGTGACACTTTTTATATGAAAAATTATGCAAGTATCGTATCTATTAGTATATTACTAAGTAGAGAGAGAATCTCAATCACATTATTGAACAAGTGTTGCATGGCAGTGTAGTCCCTGCCAGGTTGGAATGGGAATAAATGCACGTTGAAGTACATGTGGTATCCATGCAGAGGATGACTTTGGCCACTGGATTCAAATATAATCAACCCACCATAGTTGAACAAATTTTGTTTTTAGCATTTATGAAATAGTTTTCTTTGAAATTTATCAAATATGAAAAAAGGACAAGGAAACACACACATTAAACATTAAAATATAACAAACACAATTTCCTGACATCCAACATAGTTTTCTTTGAAATTTATCAAAAATTAATAATGTATGTTACATATTTCTAGAATCTATTCCATATTTCTGGAAATTTAAATGTGTTTTCCATATAGACCGGGATTGGGGCTCCCACGGACCATAAAAAGAAAGGATTGTAGAAAGAAGAACTACGCGACGGTAGAGAGGAAGACCTGAAAAAAAGAAATTGGAAGTTATGAGCCTTTGGTTAGATATTTCTATTTAAAGAGGTAGAATAATTGGATTGATAAAGAAAATAGGATGACATCAGTATAGACTTACTATGAAGCCAATGTGTTTTAGTTGTTGTCATCCACGATCACTGGAATCGTGCCAACTAGTTGCTGCCCTTCCTCGATGAGGTTGTCCATTTTTTGTTGGAACCATTCTTCAATGTAGCTTCTCATGGGGGCCACATTGATTTCATCATGGATTTCTATGTCGAAAATATCATTTTCTAATTTCCTTAGATCCATAGAAATACTATGTAGATCTTGTTCAATTTATTCATTGTGTGCTGCATAGTCTAGTAGCCAGTTCTCGATCTCATCTACACGATATTCAAGGATTCCATAAAACGTTTCTAAAGACAACCCCTTTAAAATATCAAGTTTTTCATCGAAGGATTCCTTGGTCATTGACAAGGATTTGAGGACTAAGTTTGGGTCTTGAACCTTGTTGGTACTTCCGGCTAAGTCTATTTGGGTCAGGCTTCTAAATAATTCTTATTTTTCTGATATGGATTGTTCACATGATTCGACAATGAGATGCAGGTTATTAACTTTCTTTTTCCATCATGCTTTTAATTTTTTGATCCGCTTTGGGGAGGGGAGATCCTCTTGTCTTGTTTTCAGATCCAAGTTGTTGATGGCATGGTTGGAAAAAGGGTTTCGAATATGTTCATAGAAATGTTGATCATTTTTTAAACTCGTCTGCAAATGTTCGTGCAAATAATTCGTCCTCTTTTGAAAAGAAGCTATATTTTGTGATGTTTCCCAGGATTCAATAACTAGCTGCATTCTTTTCTTGATGTTATTATCTATAAGGGCTCTACATGATGCAAGGAGGCTGGAGGATAATTTTAACTTGGATGCAAGGGTAGCAGGCATAGTTTTTGCTAAAGGAATGGGAAACTCTGGGGCAGCAATGAAAGCCTCCTCAAATTCCTTGACGCGGGCTTTCAGTCTGGCATTCTCCACTTCAATTCCTACAATGGAATCATCAAGAGCATCACAGATTACGTGGTGAAATAGGGATATTTGGGATGACCGCATTTTCCTAAAGTTAATCTCTGTATGTGATATTCCTTTCTTATTTGTTACATATCTCTTTTCAATGACCATAGTTTTAGATTGACTATAAAAAACAATGCTCTAGAATACAAAGGATTCATCTTCGTAAAAAATGTCGGTCTCAGTTATTTCCATTGCATAACTATGGTGAATCGCGTCTATGAACGAGCCAACTTTATGCATGTGCTGAGTTTCAATTTCAAGTTGCATTTGTTTACTTTCAATTTTGAGTTTGTCCGCCTATCCTACAATGTTTTTTCTCTTCTTCGTCAGGGGAATTTTGTGAGAACTATCAATTTTTTTGCGAGGAGGGTTCTTATCTCCTCCTCCGTTTGAAGATTTCTGGGTTTCTTTCTTACTAGGATGGGCCATTGAAGTCATGCTCCATGATGTCGTTCTCTTGGGAGTGCTAACGGGGGATTGGACACTCTTCTCACCGAATACTTTTGTTGGATTACTGAGAGGGGGGGTGAATTAGTAATAGCGTAATTATAATCCTTTTTCTTCAAATATTATAACCATGTAGAATTATTATCCAATAATGAGCAGTAAGAAATAAACAATCACACACATACACAGTACACCGGTGTTTTATGTGGAAACCCAAATCAGGAGAAAACCACAGAATGCTTTTTCTTATATGTCTTGAAGAATTACATTCATTAGAAGCACCAACTTCCTTTGTTTTCCAGCTGCAACTGGAAGGAGGCTCCAACCCCTTAGTTTCTCAGGCTACAACCTGAGGGAAGCTCCAAATCCCCAATTCTATGGCTACAACTAGAAGGAGGCTACAACCCCCAACGTTCTCTGGCTACAACCGGAAGGTGGCTACAACCACCTGTCCTTGCCCCGTCCTTCCACCCTGAAGTAGAAGTAGAATGATGGAACCACTGTCACACTATCACTGTGAGATATACT
>JZKD02S0359471.1:0-18833 GCA_000966675.3 Picea glauca | reverse complement strand
GATAAAACATTCCCGAAAGAACGCATTTGACATGCCTTCGGTGCCAAAGGCCAAATGCTCAAAAGAAGTTAGAAAGTCTTCCATTGTGCTTGACTGTTTCAACTTGGTCAAACAACTGAGATAGTGGGTGTCGGTGTCAGAGCGTTCATAGGGATCGACAACAAACTGGGTCCATGCAATATACCCCTGACATGCATTTTTACGCCATTACCAGTATTCAGGATCTAGATAGAGAACAACATAGCGAATTTTGGCCAACTCATCAGTAATGCCATGTAGAGAAAAATAATGCTCCATTTGAGTGACCTAAACCATGGGATCAAAGCCATCAAATTTATTGACCTCAAATCAGGGAAGACGGGGGTCATGATGAAAGGAGTTGGATTGAAAATTCAGAGAAGGAGAGGAATCAACACCATCTGGTTGGTTCGAGGAGGAAGGCCCCGAGGTTCGGTTCAACAACTGGTTGACAATAGATTGGAGGGTGTTAAATTGGTTCATGAATTTGGCATCCATGGAGTCAAATTGTTGTTGGACTTGGGTCTCGATTTTTTCAATGCGGGAATTGGTAGAGTTGATATTAAATGTCACTTGTTGGAGGGACTCCTTGGTTTGACTGATGGAAGCTTGCAGGTCTTGGTTGTGAGTGTTGGCCATTGGCATATGGGGAGTGCTGGTAAGGGAAAATGGGTGGGTGGGACCATAGAAAATGACTTATAAGTGATAGGTACCACTACGATCAATGCGAAAAGGAGAATATAATGGGAGAGGTGGCAAATAGGGATGCTGGGAAGGGGTCAGATCCACTGAAAAAAAAGCTTAAAAATGAAAGGTACGACTGCGATCAGGGAAACAAGGGGAATCCAATGGGATAGGTCCAAAATAAGTGTATCGACAGGACCACTGTACTTTTTTTTTTTATTCCTGCAGAATTATATTTCGATTTGAAGAATACTGCAGTGTTGAAATGCCCAAATTCTTAACAGGAAGAAATGTGTAGTAATTTCGCAACCATAATGCTTGTTTGTTTTGTTTCTGTTTCTGTCCCAAGGGTTAGGGTAGGTAGGGTGTCTACAGACAAGGGTTTTCCCTGTGCTATAACTCTCTGATATATGTACGGGGTCCAACAATAGTACTTGACCCAATATCCTAGGGCACCAACTAAGGAGGCTAGACCGTGCCCTTAGTCGTACTGTTGAGGTATGAGAGGGTATCTTCCCGAGTGTTGTTCTCGGTGGCACTATAGCAGTCAGGCACCCGATCGGTTTATCTACATAGGGCTTTAGGATATCTAGGCTGATTCATATACAAGTGCTATTTGATGCGCTACCACTCGAAGGGGTACCAACATGGGTTACAAGGGTGGCCAACATATGTGCACTTAAGTACCACTTGTATTTCCTGCGTGTATTACTCCCCAACCACTGGTTTATGCACGTAATGACATGTCTCTGTAGCTTTAAGACGTCACAATACGTCTCTACCCTGAAAAAAAAATAACCCACAATTTTTTGTCGAGGAAAGTGCTCTTATACCACTTGTAATATCCCAGATATAATATAGTATGCAGAACATAAATATTTAACAAGCAATGACAGAACAACAATAATGTAACCAGATCAATATCAGAATAATACCAGAATAATACAAGAAAGAACACCTTTATTATTGATAGCAATGTTCACTTGTCTCTTCGAGGGGGCAACCTCCAGCAGAGCATAGCTCTATTACAATAATCTCGACAAAACTTCTCATACCCTCTACTCCTATTTATACTAAATCTATCTATCCAAAATAACAATCTAGAGGAAGATCTTTATAGAAACAAGAGCTTCTATTAAGTCTTCTTACATTTGACTTATTCTTCCTTATTGCTAGGCCTTATTGATATTGGCCTTCATTACATGGAAATATATTATTCCACCTACATGAGAGATTAGGGAGGTTAGGTCCCTAACAATGAGATTCTCACCTATTGATTATAGTTAATGCTTATTTAAACACAACAAAGAAGTTTTTTGTGTCACTAAAGTATAAGTTCACCAAAATATACGCTTGAAGATTCCACAAGCATATATTAAGTGCTTCAACAATTATCTTACCTTTGAATTATGAGATGTTGTTGTTCACTTGAACATTAAATGTAATGTGATTGCCAAATATATATGATCTAATAGCTTAAATGTGGAAAGTGTTGCTTGACACAAAACTCTTCTGAGAAATTTTACAAATTGGTTATACATTTCCTTGCATTGTTTTGGTCAAATGTGGAAAGTGTTGCTTGACACAAAACTCTTCTGAGAAATTTTACAAATTGGTTATACATTTCCTTGCATTGTTTTGGTCTTCGATGATAACTTTTACAGAGTCTATGTTTTTGCTTCCAAACAAACTCCTGTGGTTGGGTTTACTTGCCATTTAAAATCACACGAGCATGAGCATGGCCATTTAAGATCACACTAAGCATGGAAGAAGGTTGAGCAAAGTACGGTTGATTGTCTTCATGTACTCTAATCTCATTTAGGTGGGCATCCAATGGAACTCAAGGCTTTCAAAGTTAGACATTTTGTTCATCTAAGGATCCAAGCCTATTGTCAACATATATCTTTCGAGAGGTTGTTGGACAAATGTTTGCACTCTCATAAGAGGATCGATATTAAAATGAGATTGTGAGCTTCAATATTGGGAGTTACAATGTACAAGATATCCTACCCATGTGTGAAAGTGTTGTCGTGTTGATATTAAAATGAGGTCGTGCCTGAAAAAAAAGAAAGAAACAAGTGTCAAATGAGAAAGATAAGTGGAAAGGATTAAATAATCTCAATAGGGAGGCCAGCCTTGTTCGGTCCATAAACATTTACTAAGATTAGAGGGAGGGTTGCGTCCCAAGCAAGTAATAGGCTAATCTGTGAACTAGAGTTAGCGATTAACTCAAGCCTTGATTAGGGTTTCATATGAAAATAGTTCCTAGGGTTTCTGCTCTGTAATTATAAATTGGCAAGGCCAGCGCAATAGGAGAAATCCAGTGTAGTGGATTGGCCGTCCGGGTGATCGTATCAGACGCCCTGTGCCCCTGGTTGTCAGTTTCTATCTCTAAATGTAATTATAGTTGTTGTTGATTAGTGTTTACTGGTATTAGATTGGTAGATCTGGTTTGTGGAGTTTTGCCTGTCTTGTTTTTGGTTATTTTTTTATGAAGGGTTTTAGGTTATATTTTCCTAGGTTATTGTTTTTCATATGAAATTAGTTCCTAGGATTTTTGCTCTGTGATTTTAAATTGGCAAGGCCAGCGTTACAGGAAAGGTCCAGTGTTGTAGATTGGTCGTCCGGTCGCCCTGTGCCCCTGGTTGTCAGTTTCTATCTATAAGTGTAATTATAGTGGTTGTTGAGCAGTGTCTTCTGGCATAGATTGATAGATTTGGTTTGTGGATTTTTGACTGTGTTGTCTTTGGTTATTTTCTTAAGTGTAGTGGATGGGCTCGATGATGACTATTTGTCTTAACCACACCGAAACAGGGGCTGGCCAAAGCTGTTGCTGTTAAACCCTCATCCTCGTGAAGTTGGAGGATCCTTTTTGGTAAATCTCGGACGATCGTCTGGTGTTTAACGGAGAGGTGATAACTTGGCGTAGATGAGGTTTTTGATGCAAACGGGTGACGCTGTAACTTCCTCTATGCGGACAAACCTGGCCATGTCTGAGAGCTCTTACACTCAAATCTTAGTTTGGACGATTTGATTGTTGCCTTTTCTGCCGGGTTCGAATTCAAAGACTGTTATTTGTGTTATCTGCAGTCACAAGTTTATAAGAAGGGATAATAGATGCCAGGGGCAGCCAGATCTGGCATCTTCCGAGGTTAATATTTTAGGGTTTTTAAAAGATGATGTGGGTTAGAGATTTTGCGTGACCCCGTGATGTACCTGATCTCAGGAAAATTTTCTGCATAAACTAATAGATGTGGCTCTCATGTTGATGTACAGTAATAAGTGTACCCGATCTCAGGAAAATTTTCTGCATAAACTAATAGATGTGGCTCTCATGTTGATGTACAGTAATAAGTGTATTGGCTAAGGGTTTTACATACTGTCAATTTATTGGCACAGATAAAAGTCGTAGGATACTAGTCAGAGGGATGCCAACTTGTGGCCCATCTGCTGAGACGTTCGTATGGTGGATGCAGTCTTGCAGTGGGTAGCAGGTATGGCGTACCTACATACTTGATTTATCGTTAAAAGGGATTTAAACTAGCAGTGGGCAGTTGGCTGTTCCCTCTCGTCTGCTATATCCTAACATTATTTATTTCAGTAGTTTCACATGTATGTCTCAACTTCTATCTCATTAACGTAAATAATTGAGTTCTACAGTTTCACACTTCTATAACTATATAGATTTGCAATTTACATGTGTTAGCAACAAAGTCGGTATTTCAACAATTCAAAATGTACAGGTACTAGGTACTAGTAATTTTGTAGCTTTTACCCTTGTGTAATAGTTTTTTGTTAATCTATGATTACTCCTAAATGCAGTTTAATTTGTACCAACCTTGTTCACCCACTCTGTCCTTGGTCGTGTTTTTTGTTTGCTTCCCACCTGTCCAACACAATTGTATATTCTCCTTGATGCAACCACTTGTGCATCTCTCCCTTAAATTAAGGCAGGGGAACATAAAGATCATTCAACATTTTAAAATTTATATATTTGATAAGTTTGTTGAACACTGTCTCAGAGCATTGAGATGACACGGAGTTTGGACATAAAATTAGCATCATTACAACATTGCAGTGTTTGTATTTTTTATTTTAAAACAGAAACGGTTGCTGGATTGTAGGTTGAAAGGGGAGGTTGCAGCTTGACCGTTCAACCTCCAAAAGTTATAAAATTTTGGCTCTTGAGCATGTTCCAGCCTATTACATGAAGTTCTACAGACACAATTCTGTCTTGTGACACGACAGTATACGAACTGGTCACATTCCATAAGTTTTTCTCAACCTTTTCTCTTTAGGGCCAAGCCGTTCTATCTTCTTTCTTTTATCTTGTCCCATATAAAGCTACAGGGTAAAATAGTTCGAATCCCTAAGCAAAATTTTGTACGCTCTTCATTTCTTGTTGGGGCAAGTTAAGTGATGTTTGAACCAGGTGAACGCAATAAATTGCATAGTTTCAATGATGATCAGATGAAATCCCTTCCAACTTATTATATGGTCACAATTATCTCATACAAACTAAAAACATAGCAATACATACAAATTTTCTATTACATGTAAGGAACGTTTTCACTGTATTATCTTAACACCATCCATGGGATTCGAAAATCCACCTTCGTGGTCCACGCGATTTATTGCTTAAACCAATCCCATAGGCTTGTTACTATAGTCCTGCAAAACACCAAAAAATCCTAATCATTATATTTAAACTTGGTAATGTATGTTTTAACAACGAACTGGGCCAAAATGACACCAAAAAATCCTAATTATTGAATTTAAACCTGCTTTATCTGTTTTAAGAGCAAACAAGCGCAAAATTGATGAGGTCTCGGGGTCGGACTGAATGATTTTGGATGAATAATATGTATTCGAAACAGAATCCACATTTTATTATACTTATGAATGATTCAATTGGACATGTGGGCTCTAAAAAATCTCAGTTTCTCTTAAAATTACATGTTTTCAATTTGTTCAATGTTCGTCTAAATTGACACCAATGAATTTAAACCTGCTTTATCTGTTTTAAGAGCAAACAAGCGCAAAATTGATGAGGTCTCGGGGTCGGACTGAATGATTTTGGATGAATAATATGTATTCGAAACAGAATCCACATTTTATTATACTTATGAATGATTCAATTGGACATGTAAGCTCTAAAAAAATCTCAGTTTCTCTTAAAATTACATGTTTTCAATTTGTTCAATGTTTGTCTTATATTGATTTCTCATTACAAGAAACTTGACATTCTAGTTAACATGTTTCCTGAATTTTATTATACTTATGAATGATTCAATTGGACATGTAGGCTCTAAAAAATCTCAGTTTCTCTTAAAATTACATATTTTCAATTTGTTCGATGTTTGTCTTGTATTGATTTCTCATTACAAGAAACTTGACATTCTAGTTAACATGTTTCCTGAATCCTTTCAGTAAAGAATCTAGAAATAATGAACAAGCAATTGTGTAAAACCCTTCATATTAAGTAAAAATGTAAATCATAATATCGCAATAGAATATGGTCTCTGAAACCTTTAGCTAAAGAGTTTAGAAATAATGAGCATCCAATTGTGTTACCCATCATATTAATTGAAGCACAAATCATAGTACTGCAGTAAAATGCTCAGCACATCAAAAGAAAATGGTTATTCAAGGTTAGTGGTAATTACATAAATGGTTATTCAAGGTTAATGGTAATTACATTAACAAAGTTGTTTGAATTGCATGCCAGTCGCATTTGTAGATATATTCAAATGTTTCTATTCGATCCTCTTTCGATGGAACTTGGGAAGAGAATAAATTGAATCCTTTTTAGTTTGATTCGTCAAAGTACATCGAGGGATAGGGTCAAAAAAAATACAATTGCGCCATGAATAACCTATAATAATTGGGAATTGCAATTCTTCTCTGGTTCATGTGTAGATCTTGTGTTTACTTTGTAATAGACCCAACAGTTTCTGATATTTTTCATAGTGGATTCACTACTAGTGGGAGCATCATAAGAGTTAATAAGGGCCTCCAAACTCTTGATGATGGATCGTCTGCTCTCCATTGCATCTTTCTTCATTTTAAAGCTTGCACATAGAAAGGGACCTTCCCAAGTGCACGTTACCCAAAAAAATTTGGTCTAGTATGCACATGAAGTGCCCACAGAAGGTGTGATGTCAGTCTGATAGACAACAAGCAAACAAACCTGATACTGTCTGTAGTACATACTCTGAGCCCAACCCGTAATGTCAAATACTCGGTTACTAGCATGGCAGACTTGTAATAGTGCGCATTCTACAATATTCCTTTACTAACATAATGTCTTCCTAATACTGAAAATTGTATAAATGCTAAGAACATAATATTCACATTAAGAATAGCAAGAGATTGTATAAATGCTAAGAACATAATATTCACATTAAGAAAATTGTATAAATGCATATTTGCAAGCAGTATTACTGGATGCAAGAGATGACAATCAAAGTGCTCATGCTGTTAGTAGCTTGGAATTAGAATCAACTTGATGACAACGTCCGAGAAATTATTATATAAAGATCTACTTAGTTGTTCTTATATTAGGTAAGTCACAACAGTGAAAAAGCCTGCCATATCTCCATGCAGGTTGCACTTCTGCTCATTGCTGCCACCTGCCTTCATGAATACCCAAATACAGGACCAACATAATTCATCTGCTTAGCCCACTTCAAACAACCACTTCAAAACTATGACAACAGTAAAAAGGTTACGAAAATTGAACACTAAAAAACATCCAAGAGAACTTTCCAGATTCGATGGAAGGAGTTGACAACTTAAGTGTATTATTTTCTATAATGAAATGTGTTTTCATTCAACGCAAATGTTGGTTGGTATTTCCATTAATAAAGAACTAAAAAGGTAAATCAAATTCTAGGTGAGTCTCATGGGATATTAATATATTAATATGAATTTTCTAACCTAATGTAAGTACACATTAATATGAATTTTCTAACCTGATGTAAGTACCATATAAACATGTCATAATAGTAGTGTCTTTTAAAGTGGTTCTATCCATTTTACCATACAAACTTTTTATAATAGTACAAAATTTTCAACCAACTTAAACGAGCAAAAAGCTTTTAATGTGGAAGGCAATGTCTATCCATGACCAAACTTTAGTTTAATGTGAAAGGCAATGTACATCCATGACCAACTTGGTTGTCACATTCTAGCACACCACAAGCACTGAATGAAGAATCACGCCAATTTATATATCAAACTCTGAATGAATGAAGAATCACACCAATTTATATGTCAAAACTCTGGGAAAAACAATGCACCCTTGTTGAGCTAAAATCTATGTTGAATGGGGATCCAACCCCACCCTTAAAACCCAATTTCTAATTGGTCTAACATTTCAAGGACTTTGGAACTCTTTGGAAACGTTCTGAAATGTGACTTCGGAACTCTTTGGAAACGTTCTGAAATGCCTGGGGATTCCATCAAGGATTGGACGACTCTTCGGGGATAATTACCACATTTCAGGGGACTCCAAGGATTGGATGGCTCTTTAGGGAATAATTACCACATTTCAGTTGACATTTAGGGGATTGTTCCCATGTCCCTTGATTTTTCGAGGATATGTAGATATTACTTGATATTTTGATTTTTCGAGGATATGTAGATCACTCACATTGTAACTTTCCAATTGGGTCTTTTCTCATAGGGAATAGTCTTTGTGGATGGATGAGACAGTAAAGACAAAAATTGATGCTTAAGAGGTTTTTGGGATATTAAAAGATTTTTAACCAATCCATTGATCATTATTTGATTGTTCTCAACGTGTTAAATCAAAGAAAAAATGGATCCTTTAATTCAACAGCCATGTGCTTATGCCATATAACTATTGGGCTCGAGATAGGGGGAATATTCCATAATTCGATATATCCCATTGCTAGGAACCCATGAGAGATAAGCTTAGATTAGAGGAACAAAAACAACCTTAAGATAGGGGGAATATCCCATAATTCAGAAAATTGTTTTCCCATTGCTAGGAACCCATGAGAGATGAAGCGAAGAGGAACAAAAACAACTTTGCATAGAAGGCCGGATTGGGAAGCCACTAATTTCTATGAGAGAGTCATCAAGACTTCTTAATCTACCTTTGCAACCACTTTTTCACCCCTAAGATTATTCTCTATAAAAATTTTGGTTCAAAAGTCAAGTTCATCACTAGAGGGTTTTTGATTGCCGGGCCTCCTCTTTCTATAGCTGCTCTCATAATTTGCCCAATTCACTATGGTATTTTTGGTCCAAAAGTTGAGTTCATCACTAGAGGGTCCTTGATTGCCAAGCCTCCTCTTTCGGATGAACATTGGGGCCTGGCATCTACACTTGCCAGCGGCTGCTACCCTTATAAAGACCTCTTCAAAGCCTTCAACCTTATTGATATCATACCTACCAACCTTGCCCCTACCTGGCGCAACGGGCGACGTGGCTCAGAGGCTGTTGCCAGCAGGCTGGACCGATTTCTCATTTTCGAATCCTTCTTCACCTCCTCAGCGTTTCCGTCACCTGGACCGGCCCTCCCTTTTTTCTCCGATCATACGCCCATCATTCTCTCTATAAACCTCATTGTTCGACTTAAACCCTTTCCCTTTAAATACAATCAGCACTGGGCCGATTCCCCTGAATACTCTGCCCTGGTTTCCCAAGTTTGGAACGATCCGTGTTTTCAACAAGACACCAATCCGCAATCGAGACTTGTCTGGAAACTATCTCTTCTCAAAGCCCAAACCAAAAATTGGATCAAAATTAAAAAGGCTGAAGCGACATCCACTTTAAACAGGATTGATCTCGAGATTCTATCCCTCCTACAACACTCTTCTATTTCGGCCCTATCACCGGAGGACGAGTCAACTCTCAAAGCCTTGGAACACAACAGAAATTCTATTCTACTGGAGGATGAAAAATGCTGGCGACTTAGAAGTCGGATGACCTGGTTAAAATGGGGCGATTCGAATAGCAAATTTTTCCACAAGGTCGCAAATACCAACAGGAATAAAAAACTAATCTGGTCGATGGAACATGGTTCAAAGGGGACTATCCGTGGTCAGGAGGCGCTCAAACATGCAGCGGCCACACATTTTGAAACACAATACAAATCCAACAGTGAGGCCAACTTACCGGCGCAAATTACTATTGCCAGTCTCTTCTCAAGTTTTGTTTCTGCGTCTGAAGCTTTGGATCTGTACAAACCGGTTGTCCTGTCTGAAATTAAACAAACCCTGTCTACCCTCAAAAAAGAAAAAAGCCCGGGTTCGGACGGATGGCCGTCCGAATTTTTCCTTCACTTTTTCGACCTTGTTGGACCTGATCTTCTTTCGATGGTCGAGGATGTTCGCAAGAAGGGCAAAATCTCCCGTTGCCTCAATTCTACCTTTCTGGTCTTAATTCCCAAAACGGACCTTCCCTCTTCCTTCAATGATTTCAGACCGATATCATTGTGTAATTTTATTTATAAACTTGTTTCTAAAATCATATATACCCGACTGAAGCTCGTCCTGGAAAGAAAACTCTCGCCTGAACAACACGGATTCCTCAAGGGTCGTAGGATTCATGATGCCGTTGGGGTGGCTCATGAGTGCTTACATAGCATCTCACAGAAAAAACAAAAAGCACTGGTGATGAAAATTGACCTTAAGAAAGCATTTGATAGCATCAACTGGGATCTCCTTAGACTCATTCTACACTCAGCTGGTTTTGGGATTCCTTTTACGAACTGGATAATGACTTGTGTCACTAGTGCCAATCTATCCGTTCTGGTAAATGGGGAAGCTTCCCGATTCTTCCATTGTGAGAGGGTGCTCTGCCAGGGATGCCCCCTATCCCCTTACCTATTTATTCTTGTTTTGGAAGGCTTGAGCCTCCTCTTATCTAAAAATGTGGCAGAGCTTCGCATTACTGGCATCAAGATCACCAATCGCCTCAAGATTATTCACCAAATGTTTGTGGATGACATACTTTTATTTTCCAAAGCAGATGCAACGGAATGGACTGCTCTATTGGATGTATTAAACTTCTTCTGCCTCGCGTCCGGACTGTCGATCAATCACACAAAGACAACTGTCCATTATTGGGGACTCTCTGAATCGGAGCTTTCATCCATAAAAGTTTCCTTCCCTTGCACTTATCTGGATCTTTCCTCGGGATTCAGGTACCTGGGTTACAACCTCAAACTGGGAGCTTCCACGGCCACTGACTGGACATGGCTGGTGTCTACATTTGAACGGAAAATTGGTCTCTGGTACTTCAAATGGCTGTCACTTGGGGGGCGGCTCATCTTGATTAACTCTGTTTTACAAAGCTTGGCTGTATACTGGATGCTTTTGGAAAAGATCCCAGCTAAAATTCTCACCTTGCTCCGCAAACTATCATTTAATTTTCTCTGGAATGACTTTGCAGGGAGCCAGCTCACCTGTGTAAGTGGCAGATTCTCTCTAGACCAAAGCGAGCAGGCGGTTGGGGTTTAAAGAATCTCTTTACCTTCAACAAAGCACCACTGGCTTGCTCCTTTTGGCGACGTTTACTTCTAATTCATCTTGGCATCGGGTTATCACGGCAAAATATCTTGGATCCAAACCGCTCTCTCTGGATTCGCCAAACCCACTTTTCTCAGAGCCGGGCCTCCCCGATTTGGAGGGGACTGGTATCTTCTTCACAGAGCATCCTGCATTGGCTTCGTTGGTGTCCGGGCTCGGGCACTGAAGTTAAATTGGGCAGGGGCAAACTCATCGGACTTGATGACTTTTCGTTACTCTCCTTACAACTCAGGTCAAAATTGTTGTCTCACAACATTTTACATCTTGCACAATTAAAGGTTGAGACTACTGCCTCGTTCCTCCCAGATCGATGGCTTCATAGCAGCGATCTGGCACTTGGTGGCCCCTTAGCATTGGAGTTCGATTTCTTCACAGCTGCTCTAAAAAGCTCTGGCCTAACACTCACAAATGCCTGCGATACTCTCACCTGGGTAGGTGGTGATGGTTCTGGACACGTCACTGCAAAGAATGTGTATGCAGCGCTTCCTCCGGAGAGGGTGACCGATTCACAACCATCTTGGCTTCCACGAATCTGGTCCTGGCAGCTCCCATTAAAGCTCAAACTGTTTCTTTGGCTTGGAGCCAGCAACAAACTCCTCACTTGGGAGAATCTACAAAAGAAAGGTAGACACGGCCCTGGGCTTTGCGTTCTATGTAGAGAGGCTACGGAGGATATCCATCACCTGCTTATACATTGTAGATTTACCCAAACTGTTTGGCAGCATATCTTGCAACAGCTATCTCTATCCTTTCACTGGACTGGTGCCTCCTTTCCGGAGTGTTTTGCAACCTGGACTTTCGACTTGGCTGCGCCTCCCTCTCTGGCAGTCTATGTTTGCTGGCATGTATGGAAGGAGCGTAACATGTCCCTCTTTGAGAACACCCTTCCATCCTATCGGTCTGTTTGTTACAGGAGTCTTTCATCATTTCACTGGCAGCCTTCCACTATCAAGCCGATTCTTCACAAAGTGATTGATTTCACTTTGCCTGCTGGTCATACAATGACTTTTTTTGATGGAGCAACCAAAGTTAATGGATGTTGCTGTGGAGCAGGAGGCTTCTTCAAGGTTCACCCTGAGAGGACGACTAAGTGGTTTTTATGCTGTGGCAGGGGCTCCAACACAAAGGCAGCACTGCTTGGTCTTTGGGCGACCCTCCTGCTGGCTTCCATTTGGTCTCTTGATCACATCCAGGTCTTTGGCGACTCCAAAGTCATCATTGACTGGATCAATCACGAGTGCGATCTCCACTCGACTCATGTGGAAGGATGGAAAGCCAAAACACAATTGCTGGCCAGCACGTTCTCTGACATCTCCTTCCGACATCTCCCCAGAACTTTCAATTCGGAGGCGGATGTCCTCTCTAAGAATGCTCTTAGACATGAGGTGGGCAGACTTTACTTATTCCACTGTGACAGAGGACAGGCGAGCTCAACCACCTACCTCAATCTCTTCGAACTTAACCAGGCCCACAACACTGGACCGCCTTTGTGACCCGGCCATACCATGTTCTGTCAGCTGTGCAGGGAATGGAGGCTGTGTTTTTTCTGTTCTATTAGGTTGCGGGTTCAGTGATGCTTCGGATGACTGCAGGAAGGTTTTTTCCCTGCTATCCCTATCTCATTGGCGGTGGCGGGGTCGCTCTTATATTCCATCTTTCAAGTATCTGCACGTTGTTTGGCAGGAGGAAAATGTCAGGCATCTCAATTCTGTCCCGTGAGCTTTCCATTGGGATGGCCATCGAACACACAGCCGAGCTCGTCGACGTATTTTGTTGAACAACCCTCCTTGTAACTGGACGGATGTCCACTTTGTAATCTCCGAATCTGATTGGATGTTTGCCACGGTTTTGGACTGTCTTTTTGACTTTGGCGATGTAAACGATTTTATACCCTTTATAAAATTGAGTCAATTTCTTATGGGAAAAAAAAAGCCTCCTCTTTCTATAGGTGCTCTCATAATTTTCTATAGGTGCTCTCATAATTGGTATTTTATTAGTCTAACCTCATTTCTCATTTTTTTCTTTCTATCTACTATGTGATGTAACTTACTCCCAGAAACATGTTAAGATTGATTGATTTGACCAACAACACCAAGTAACATGTTGGTAAGATTGATTGATTTGATTAACAACCCCTTGTAAGTTGGATTTAATCATTGAGATTCCCACTAGGCCATTTTGTTCTTTATTTTGAAAATAATTTACAGCTAATATGATACCTTGGATTGTTTTAAAGGAAGAGGGATCCCCAAATGTTTGAAAGACAATTCATTGCTTTTAGTTTTATTGATTTTCCCTCTTAAGGCATCCATAAGTGTCTAGGACCAAATTGAATAAATTGACTACTAAAGCACCTCCAACATAAATTTCTATACATTCATTGCTTTTAGTTTTATTGATTTTCCCTCTTAAGGCATCCATAAGTGTTTAGGACCAAATTGAATAAATTGGCTATTCAACATAAATTTCTATACATTCATTGCTTTTAGTTTGATTGATTTTTCCTCTTTAAGGCATCCATAAGTGTTTAGGACCAAATTGAATAAATTGGCTACTAAAGCACCTCCAACATAAATTTCTATTGATCCATTTTTACCATTTCTTCAAGTGTACAACAAAACCTAAACCTTATGTTTATGTCAAAATGTGATCCATTTCTACAAGTCTACAACAAAATCTTATGCTTATGTCAAATAAAACCATCTACATAGAAATAAAACCATTTACACACAAAGTAAATGGTTGTTGACTTCTGTACAAAGTGTGCACAAGAAAGTTCATTTTGTTAACATTTTAAATTGCTTTGACAGGAAACCTGGACAGCATGATGTTACTTTGAAAATCTATGGCGATCTGTCTCACAGTGATCACCAATATGAACTTGATGATCAGTTGCCCCGGATGCCATCATCATCCTGGAGGCGGAATGAAATTCAGGGATGAGTTTTATTAAGGAGATGGAGATCATCTCCATTTCCGTCCGCAGTTCTTACCCACCATCTTGCAAGATGCACCTCTCCGTAGAGAAGAGGTCATTTCTTCTTCTTTCAAAAACTTCCCTGGTGGACTCTGTCCCCGAGCCGAGAACGAGAAATCCCGGTTCAAACCGCGAGAGAGGGCAAGGCACTATAGTCGATGTGTCGATCCCGGGCATATTAATGGCGGTTGTGTTGGGGCTTGACTGTTCCCCCTGAAATGGTTACTCTGCCAAGTAGTAACCAACCGTGAATGCAGAGTAGCTATTGTTTTGTGGAATAGGGGACTTTCTAAAATGGTAGATAACTAAAACTTTGATTAAAAATTTAAATATACAAAAAAGTATGTTGAGTCTTTGGTGAATAGATTGATTTAATTGAGTAAATAATTTAAATTTACTAAATTGTTTTGATACTTTTTCAACCACTAAAATATAAAAAATGGATTTTTTTAATTTCTAGTGGACAAAAATAGGTTTTTTAAATTTCTTTTGATAAATTTAATAGGATTTTGAAAAAAATATGATATGCTTTCACTTTTATCATAATTAATTATTATAGTTTCATTTTTATCATAAGTAGTATAGTTTTATTTGATTATTTGATTGGTACATGAAATTATATTTTAAGAAAATCCATATGGTGAAAATTAAAAAAATGATGTGAATTTGCTTAATCGCTGGCCCAAAGTAGGTTTGAATAAAACCTGAACGGATGTCACGAGTATTGGGTAGAATTTCAAATGGTAGATAATGATTCGGAAGAGCAGGACAATGCATTGTCAAAATTAAAAAAAAAAAATAAAAATGGAGTGGAATTTTAGATTTACTAAAAATAGTTCAATTTTAAACTTATTCCTACACAAAATTTAGCAATAGTGTAAATTTGTGACTTTTTAAACAAAATTTAGCCATAGTTTAAGTTTGTGACTTTTTAATTTACATGGAATGTGTTAAAAACTAGTTTCTAAACAATCTTTGTCCACTTTTTAATTTACTTAAAAATTAGGCATTACTTTTAAACCATCTTTTTAATTTACTTGGAAATTAATGTGTTAGTTTTTAAACAATTTCTGTAGACTTTTTAATTTACTCGAAAACTAATGTGTTAATTTTTAAATATTCTATTTGAGAGTGGCTTTTTAACTTTTACTTGAAAACTAATGTGTTAATTTTTAAATATTCTTTTTGAGAGTGGGGCCTGTTCTTTTTTCTCAATCATATAAGATTTTTATGTGTATACATTATGCATACTCAGTGTGTTTGGCAGGCAGTTAGTTTTTTGTGTTCTTTGTGATACTTTTGGTTTAGAGGTTTATCATAATCAATTTCACTATCATATCACATATGAAATATAAAATTTTATAAAGATTTTTGAAAAAACCAAGTTAAAAATAATTTTTTTTATTATAAATTGTTTTGATGAGATTTTTCAAATTATATATTTTATAGCATAAATTTTATTCATATAAATTTTTATAAATATAATTGAATATTTATATTTAATTAAATTATAATTGAAAAAATTTATATTTTATTATTTATCATTCTAATTAAATCATAAATTGTATTAAGTGTATAATTTTTGTCATTATAGTGTGTAAAGGAATTGAATTTAAGGGTAATGAATGATAAGAAGTGAAGATTATGACATTATTAGTCCGCGTAGAGGTACTATAGCAATCGATAAATCGTTGAATGCATATTACTTTGTCTTTTGACTTGAAATATTTGCACAATACCTATTGTTGGAGCTATGGAAATAAAAACATATATTTTTATATAATAAAAAGTAATCTGATTGGATAAGAGATTGGAGGTCTTATTGCTGGCTTCGCTATTCTCAATGTACTATATGGCAACATATCCAAAGTTTTTCTCGTAGTCAGTATGTTTTAATCATATATTTTTTCTGTATCTTGCTTCAAGGTTCATTAATGCTAGCATTAGTTCGAATGTTTGTATTAACATTCTCTGCCACCCGAATATATCCGCAAGTTTTGATATGTAATAAACATATGGAAAAGTTTTGATATCCAAGCTTTGTAGTGATTGAGAATTCCAAAGTTTATAGCATCTTTGACGGATGTATATTTCTTGAAATGTATTGACGCTTATTCCGAGATGCATCAATAGGATTGATTACGTAAATGTTCACATGACGCGATGTTTTGCAACACCCCTGACAACTTAAATGTTTGCATTCTGCGAGGTGCTTAGACAGCCTGAGAGTCTTAAATGTTTATGTAAATACGGTTCTCGGAGTACATTTTTCCTCGAAATTTTCTATACAGTTATAGTGAATTTGCACTTGATTGTCTACCGTCAGTTCAATAGCCATTGTATGTTTCGTCCTTGTTCTGCCATTGAAGCTACATACATTGTTTATTGGTTCAGTGACTGATTCTTCTTCGCTGGTTTGTTGGTTGCTGCCATTGTATGCTTCATCCTCATAATCGTTGAGTGTACATACATTGTTTATTGGTTCGGTGAGTGGTTCTTCTTCATTGGTTTCTCGATTGCTGCTTCTTGTTTCACTGGTGATTCGAGCTATGCTTTTGCATTTCATTGTTTCGGAGTAAGTTTCAATGTCGTGGTTTCATTTTGTATTCCTTGTTTGCTGTTTAGTTTGCAGTTTGCAAGAATGTTTGCTTATTTGTAGTTGCATGTTCCTTGTGTGTTTCCAGTTCCTTTTCTGTTTGGGTCGCAGTTTCGTAATCGTCGAAGATACATATGTTGTTTAGTGGCTCGGTGGTTCTTGATGGTTCGTTGGTTCCCGAGTTGCTGGTTCTGTTTGTTTGGTTGGGGTTTGCGTTTTGGGGTGCTAGGGGTGCAGTTCGGACTCTTCGTGCTTTCTCAGTGGTTTGGTCCTTGCTGGTTTCTTTTCTTTGATTTGGCCTTGCAGGGTTGGGGTGTAGCGACAATGGTTGGAGCTTTTTTGTTTTGTTTTGTTTTGTTTTGTTTGGGGCGCTATACAGTGGTCAGCTCCTGCACCCACCAGTGGATATGTGGTTGTTTTATTTGCCATGTTCGCCAGAGTCTAGATGTGTTATTCTGTGAGATTTCCTTGGTGCTGCAGTTTTGCCATGAAAGAAAATAGTTGCATGCAAAATTGTTCGAGGATTACATGTGAAGTTACAACACCCGTTGTTTTTTTATTGGAATAAAACAGATGTATGCAGGGTACATTTATAAACCATGTATGGTCAGATGTGTGGATATGACATGACATGTCCTTTCTCCTCTACATAGACTGGTGTGCGCATGATGCAATTTGTGTTGTTCTTGATATATGATATGTGCAACAAAAATTCTGCAAGATTATATTTTCATGTCTGGAAGCATGTGTGGGTAATTAGCCATGGAAAACTGAGAACTTGTATTGTGTGCACAACAGTCCATGTAGAGGATAAAAAACATGTTTAGAGGGCATATGTGGATAAATTCCTAGGGAAAAGCATAAATCGTTTAGCTGCGACCATGCAGTTGCGTTATATTTTGTGCCTTGTAATATATTTTGGCCAGGGAAAAAAATTATACACGTTTACAACCATGGATAGAGAAGCACAAAGGTTCATGTTTTTGCCTTTGTAGACTGTTTGTTGAGTCAGTTTTGCTCTATGTACATATTGTTTGTTCTCCGCTGAATACCAACTTCCATTGATGTTCACTAAATTTTGTGGGTTCCCAAATTGAAACAAACAGAGTAGTTGGAGAAAAGGAGAGAGTCTTGTCTGCATCGGCCGAAGAGGATTTAGAAAGGTGCATGCTCGTACCGTTGTTTCATATTGCGCTGTTTTGTATTTCATTTATGGTCTGGATATGTGTTAAGCTAGTTGCGTGCCTCCCTACATGGCAAGTTTTCTTGGTTGCATACGTTTATTCTCTCATATTAAGCTAGTGCATGTTCGTTGTGTTTGCGTTGCATTGCTGCATTTAAACAAACAGAGTGGCTGGACAGGACGAAGAACTCTTTAGCGGGTAAATAAACCTGTTTCCTTTTGTTTTACATGTATGTTTTCAAACTAACTTGCCTTCCTATCGATTGCATCTTCCGTGTTGTTGCCTTGGAAAAAACAGGGTGCTTGGACAGGGAGATGAATTCTTCTGTGCAACAACAAAGGGTTTTGTGGTACAATCTTCTAAAAGGTATACCAAGTGTGCCGACAAATTAAATATACAAACCGGGTGCGGGCATATAATATAGAATGCATATATTTGCTTAGTCTTGATGTCCATCTGCAAATGCTTGCATCAGAAAAAGTTGGACTAGTGAGACGGTCTTGAGCAGTTAGTCATTGACGGTCTTGAGCAGTCAGTCATCCCAGACATCGGCGGACCGACAAGGCCAAAGGTAAATATGCATGCACTTTGCTCTTACTATGTTTGCTAGACAAATTTCCCGGGCTATATATTCATCTATAGCATGGCGAATATGCTGATGCCATCTGTAGTACATGGTTTGCAGCGCGCAAGAAGCATCAACAAGTACGAGCAAGATGTCGAACCTGCTGCATGTGTAATGTCCCTCACCTCTTAGAGAGGTGATGAGGAGACTCAGTGGCCCGGGCACCCCCACTAGGTTATAGTCTCAC
>JZKD02S0359460.1:6134-18833 GCA_000966675.3 Picea glauca | reverse complement strand
CTCTTAAACCACTTTGACTACTTTGACCTTTTGGGGCTTCTAGATGACATATGAGGGTCCTCCAACTTCGTAAGGCCATAACTCTCAAACCGTGAGGAGTTATGTGACGTTACACTTACCACCAGAAATGGAATGACATGTACTATCCATATAAAGTAGTATTACCTAAAAATATATCAAAACTCATGCTATTACCTGAAAATATATCAAAACTCATACTATTATCCATCAAACAAACTTGGGTCCATTACCCAAACCTGGGTTCTCCAACTTCTCATGGCCATAACTCTCTAAATGTGAGGATTTATGTGACATTCCACATACCACTAGAAATGGAATGACATGTAATATCCATCTAGAATAGTCTTACCTTCAAATATATTGAAATTCATACCATTATACATGAAACAACCTTGGGTCCATTACCCAAACCTTTGTGCTACCGGAATTTTCTACCGAACTTTCTCAAAGGGTTAACATCAATCACTAAGCATTGAAATCGATCTACAATATCACTCTTCAATGGTTGACATCAATGAAAACCAACAATCCATACCAACTATCCATCAGCCTAAGCCAACTGTTTGACATTAACACATCAATAATATGAGGTAGCACAATTGTCAAATCAATTTGATGATCATATAAGAGAGGAGGGAGTTATTCAAGGTCAACCCAAGATGAAATATGATTTGAGGACGAGAGCAGGGACCCCCAAGGCCACCACCTTTGATCAAATAAAACAAGTTGAAGCTGCGCCCAAGCCAAGTTCGAATAAAGGTATGTCATCTAAAACTCATAAACTTCCCCTATCAAAACCTGCAGTCCCTGAAATAAAGGAATATGATAAGCCACCAACCTCTTTCAGCCTAGAACATGAGCCGAGAAAGATCAAGATCCATGTGCCTCTGACAAAATTGTTAAAAAATGAACCTTTCAAAAAATCCATCATGAAAGTTCTGCAGCCAACTCCTTCTAGTGTATCTTCCTATGTCATTAGTCTACAGGATAAAAACCCAGCCATTACCATGGGCCCACACATTGAAGATGGCTCTTATGCTTCTCTTCCATTATATAAATCTTTGAATGTCCATGATAAGATCATGCATAACTGTCTTATGGACTCAAGAGCTTCTCACAATGTCATGCCCAAAGTTGTTATGGAAGAACTAGGTCTGGAGATTACCAAGCCTTACCAAGACATCTACTCCTTTGATTCTAAGAAAGTAAAATGTCTGGGATTGATAAAGGACATGGTGGTTTCTCTAGCACAATTACCCATGAAGAGTGTTGTGATGGACATTGTTGTAGTAGACATTCCCCCAAATTTTGGCATGCTCTTATCTAGAACTTGGGCTAAGAAGGTTGGAGGATCATTACAAATGGACCTCACTTATGCCACCATTCCTATGTTTGGAGGTGAGAATAGGAGGCTATACAAAGAGGTAAGGTTAACCTATATTTTCAGTGACCATCAGAACCCAAGCAATCACCCAATCTATGTTGTTGAGGATGATATTGGCTCATTTTTCTTTCATTTAAATGATGATGAACTTGAAACATCAGTTAACCAATGCAAAAATCATCCACTGACAAGTCAACAAAACAAAGTATGGAAGATGTATTTCGATGGTTCTTCATCAAAAGAAGGATCTGGTGTAGGTATTCTCCTGATTTCCCTCTCAAAAGAAGTAATAACCCTCTCTTTAAAGCTGGAGTTTGAAACTACTAACAATATAGTCGAATCTAAAGCTCTAGTATTGGGATTGAGGGTTGTCAAAGACATGGACATTGATTGTTTAGTATTTTTTGGTGATTCTAAGTTGGTCATGAATCAAGTGAGGAACATCTATGAAACTAAGCAACAAAGGCTCAAGAAGTACAAAAACGAGGTATGGGATCTGATTGATAACTTATTTCTAGCATTCAACATTTCCTTTATTCACAGAGAACAAAATCAAAATGCAGACTCTTTGGCCTTAGCTGCCAGCACTTTTAGGCCTCCCATTAGCCCAAATATCAAATATCAGGTGGATATCAGACATAGAACAACCATACCAGACAATGTAAAACACCGACATATATTTAGTGATGATATGGAGATGCAGAGATTTCTACACACCATTGATGAATTCTCAAATATCTCAATAGATCAAAAGGGCCAAGAAGGTGAAGATGATGAATTGGAAGATCAACAAGCATTTCCTCTGTTGAAGATAGTGGTTGGTCATAATATTGTGGAGCTGAAAACCAACCATATTCCAAAGGGATTAGTTCCTTTGGAGAGATTGTTTGACATTAACGATGTTTACAAAGGATTTTCCATGAAGAGTCAAGAAGAAGAGGTGACAGATTGCAATATTGGGACCACTGAGAATCCCAAGATCATCAAGTTGTCCAAAACATTAGCTGGAAAAAAAATAGGACAACTTAAGATCCCTTTAAAGGCTGGCTCCAAGTCATTCAAACAAAAGATTCGACAGTTTAATCCCATGCTAATGTCCATAATTGAGAAAGAGATGAAAATAATGTTGGATGCCAAGATTATTGTACCATTGAGGTACTTGAGATGGGTGTCCAACTTAGTACCTGTAAGAAACAAAAGTGGTGAGATACACTTGCGTGTTGACTTGAGAAATATCAACAAGTTCTCTCTGAAGGACAATTACCCCCTCCGCAAGATGGATCATATTTTACAGAGGGTTGTAGGTGCTCACACAATTTCCTTGCTAGATGGATACTTTGGTTATAACCAGATAACAGCGTGTGAGGGGGATAAAGAAAAGACAACATTCACCACCCCATGGGGAACATTCATGTATGACAAGATGCCCTTTGGGATAATGAATGCAGGGGCCAATTTTCAGAGGGCCATGGACATAGCTTTTGTGAGGGAGAAAGACAAATTTATGATTATATACTTGAATGACATAACCATTTTCTCCAGGTCCGATGATGAACATTTGCAACACCTGGAGCGGGTTTTCAAGAAATGCAAGAGATCTGGAATCTCTCTGAACCCTAGGAAGTCTCACTTTTCCATGCCAGAAGGAAATCTCTTGGGCCACATCATATCAGCAGAAGGTATAAAAATTGATCCAAATAGGGTTTTTTCCATTCAAGAGATTGAGATCCCCATAAACAAAAATGTTGTTCAGTCTTCCATTGGTAAGATAAACTTCCTCAGACGTTTTGTGCCAAATTTTACTGAAGTTCTAAATCCTATTACTAACATGTTGAAGAAATATATTGTGATAAAGTGGTCATTGGAGGCAAAATCATCTTTCCAAACCATCAAGAAAGATTTAGTTGAATCCCCTATGTTATCCAGTCCTAACTATGCCAAATACTTCTTCATATTTTCCTTTGCTTCAGAAGAAACCATTGTTGTTGTATTACTACAAAAAAATGAAGAAGGGCATGAACAACCCATAGCCTTTTTTAGCAGATCTCTTAGAGATGTTGAGCTTAAGTATGATATATTAGAAAAGAAGGTTTATGCACTGGTCAAAGCCCTCAAATCCTTCATGGTTTATGTATTACAGTGTAGCATAACAACCTTTGTTCCTAGCAACAGTGTTTAAGAAATTTTGGTCTAGCTAGATAGTGAGGGGAAAAGGGGAAAATGGATTGTCAAAATGCTGGAGTACGACCTGCACATAAAGCCCACCAAGCTGATCAAGGGACAGGGAATGACCAAATTGATATCAAAATCAAATTGTAAGGTGCTATAATTGCATCAAATCTTCACCTAATCAGATGCACCCATCATACATCCTGGACCAGACAACTTACAGGTATTTGAAAACTACTCATCTTCACCTTGGTATAAAAACATCATCTATTTTTTGCATCTTTTCGAATGTCCACCATATGTGAAGAAGACAAAGGCTAGGTCTCTCAAATTGAAAGTCATCAAAATATGCATCGCAAACCAACACCTGTATTGGAGAGATTCTATTGGCATCTTGTTGAAATTCCTTGATGAAAATGAGGCCAAACAAGTCACAACAGAAACGCACAGAGGATTATGTGGAGGAAACCAACATTGGAAGGCCACAACTCTCAAGATCCTAAGGGAAGGGTACTATTGGCCCACCCTTTTCTCTAATGTTTTTGCTACTGTCAGGGCCTCCAATGAATGTCAGATATTTGTAGGAAAACATAAGCTACTATCACTACCCCTAAAACCTATCACTGCCAGTGGCCCATTTCAAAAATGGGTGTTAGATTTAATAGGATAAATAAATCCACCCTCCAGTGGACACCACAAGTGGATCCTCACTACCACTGACTACTTCACCAAATGGATTGAGGTTGTGCCCACCAGAAATGCCACTTGTTGGGATCCTATAATCATAGGTGAATTGATTCTTCAGCTGTCCATTTGGCATTTCTCTTGTAACAAAGACATCTGGCTTGCTTGGCTCGGTTGATTTCACTTCTCACTCCATCCATTTTGCTCGATCCTTCATCACCCTGTCACACCCTTCATTCCCTCACCCTCCATTTCTTCACCCCTCCACTATTTTTGTCCCTACATGAATAAATAAGATTAGGATTAAAAAAACATTAGGTTAATAATAAATGGTTAGTGGCATTTTTTAATACTAATTAGCATAATAATGTTTATTTAATTAAATTAGTGTAGTTAGATTAATAAAACTAGGTTAGACTTCTTAATAATAGATTAATTAATAGTTAGTAATTAGGTTAGTTTCATTAGGTTAGAAGTTAGATTAGTGCAATAATAATTAATTTTAAATGAATAATTAATAAATAATCAATAAACCAAAACATTATAAAAAATTTAAATAATTAAAAAACATTTCAAAAACAAATTATAATAACCCAATAAAAATTATAAAATAAAAAATAAACATTAAAAATAAAACGTAAAACATTAATAAAGCAAACCTTAAATAAGAATAAAACAAACTTTAATAAAATTAGTAAAACAAAATAATAAATAAAAATTAAAACAAAAAACAATATAAAACAAACAAAAAAACAAATAAAAAAAAGACGGACACATCCCAAAAATTTAATCAACGTCCATAATCTTACCAGACCCCCCAATGTCATCTGAGCTTTAACAAGGGGGGGTCCCATATGAAAAACCACTAGAGGACACTTGTCACCATCAGGTGAAGTCGAAACTCCCCTCCTAATACCACTTACCACCCTGGGGGGGTCCGAAAACCACTCTCTGTCCTCCAAAACCGTCTTCCCCAAAATAACAAAAAAACCATTTTCGCTAGTTTTGACCACCTGTTTTCTAAGAGAGATTCCAGGCAAAACAAAAGGAGTTTTTAAAAAATGAGAGAGGTTTTTCTCTGTAATGGAATGAATAAAAATGACCTCTCCCATAATTTACATAGGAGTCATAATTTATGATAATTGAAGCCATCTATGAGCCCTATTTTTCAGGCTTCCCTTTTTCCTGTTTTGGTCAAGATCTTACGACAGATGTCTTGGAGAGATGGAGATGAATTTAGAAAAATCGAAAGAGGTTTTTGTTCAATAAGGAATCATATAAAATAACCTCTTTCAATTTTCACACAACTATCATATTTTGGGATATACAAATGTCTGAGTTAACCCCTATTTTCAGCAGTTCGATTCGTCTTTCATGGCAGATAGTTCAAAATTTTCAAGGATTTGTTTCTATTTTTGGATAGGTTGTTGATTTCGACCTCGTGAGCCTGGGGGAGAGTCTGTTCTATATATTTTTATAATTCAAATGTAAAATGGTTGATGAGTTGGAACCTGTTAGAAAGACCAACATTGTAGAGTAGCTCACAAAGCCTCTTTTAATCAAAACTCAGTAATACAAGACAAGCTTTCAATATTCATGTGGAATATCTATTTGGTGAAGTGTCTCTTTTGTAATATGTTTTCCCCGTTACATATTTTTTTCTTCTGAATTATTCAATAGAGGATTAAGATATGAATTTTTTCAAAAGCACACTCTGTTTCTGGCGTTTGGATAATTTTTATGTTTTTTGCTAGAGGATTAGTTCTAGAATTATTAATTTCTCTGGTACAATATTCTCTCCTTTCCTTTTCTTTCACATCATTCAATAATATTAAGAATCCAACAAAGGTGCCTACCCTACCCTGTAACTTTTCATGTAGAACCTGTCTTGATTGGATCAAGCCTCTTTGACTCCATTGCTCAATTAAATCCTTTCCTGTTCCAGCCAACCAATTTAAAAAACCCAAACCTTGTACTTTCTAACTAGCCTAAAATTCTCAGCAAACAAAGATAGATCAGACAGAGAGAGCCCTCTCTGAGTCTTGGAGGGATAGATCTAGGACTCCAAGTGGTTTGATGTTACCTCAGTGATTTCCTCCACAAACATGGGAAAATTATAGAGTGCTAACATAGTGGCAACCATACTAGGGATGTTCCTCAGAAAGAATATCAAGTTCCAGATTTGATTACTGATGGTGTACAATGATCAGACACAAGAAGGCTGAATCATCCACCTGGCGACTCCAATCAGCTCCAGATCAGTTCCAATTCAAATACTCCACTGGAGGAAGAACTCGAAACAATAACAAGACAATCTGAAAAGATCAGGTATGCAAGTTGGAATTTCATCCAAGACATAATAGGTTTTATTTTTAGTTATTTCCTCTCTTTTTGTGAATCTGGCCAAGACCATATTGTTGAAACTCATGTTGATCAAATTCAAACTAAGGAGACTCAAGAGATCAAGCCAATTTTTACATCCCCTATGCATACTCCTACACCTGCAAATATTATAGATACATACAAGCCTCTTATCTTACCCCTTATACTCCATGATTTCCTTGCCAATTATTACAAACATCTTCCTAGATTTGATGGAGAACATGGTAATATCACATCTGAAAAACACATACAAGATTTTGAAAATTATCTTGATCTTTTTGAGGTTGAGTAAGATGATGTCTGCATTAGGCTTTTTGCTTTATCTTTGCAAGGTAGAGCTAAGGAATGGTTCAAAAGTTTGTCAACTGCAAGCATTCCCAATATTCAACAATTTGTAAAAATCTTCCTTAATAAATGGGAGATAAATAGAAATATTTTCCTCATTCTAGAAGAGTATGATCATTTGAAAAGACATCCAGGAGAAACAATGCATAAATTTTCAGCCAGATTCAATCAAGTTTACAATTCCATGCATGTTGATATAAGACCACCTCCTGGTTTAGCTCTTTTACACTACCCAGATGCCTTTGATCCAGAGATGACATTTCAACTAAGAGAAAGGAACACTACTACACTCAAGGAGATGCAAGATAGTACAATCAATGTGGAAGCAAATTTGTTGATCAAAAGGTCAAAGATCAAGGCAAAAGAAAGGAAGAAAATAGCAAAGGAGCAGCTGAAATCTTCAGAAGTTGAACTAGACATTATGGCTAGCACAATGAAAGAAATGATGCAGAAATTCATCATGGGAAATGATCTTGTTGTTCAAGGCCATCATGTACCATTGGTTACAAAGAAAGCAAGAGTCACTATTCCCAAACACTTTGCAGCTCACCCTTGGTATCATGGATTGGAAAATGATCATTTCATGTATTCAATTCACAACATGGACATAGATGAAAATCCAAATCAGCTTGTAGAGGAGAAATCAATTGATATGATGTGTATGTTTTATGACATTTCTTTCATGGATGATCTACCCAAGTATGATAACTATGATGAGGATTACACCAAGGTGAATTCTTTAAAACCATTAGTAACATATTGTTGGGAGATGGAAGCTCAGATACAGATCAAATATGACAGTCAACCTTTGTGCAACAATCATGACAACAATGAGGAAAATGCAACAAATCTCAGAGTAAGTGAAATATCTATGCCTTTATGTTTCTCTTCATTTCAAATTCTGAGAGAAAATTATAAACAAGTTGTCGATAGTAAAGATGGAGAATGTTATGATAAATCTGTTAAACATGTCATTGATGAAATGGAAGTTGTTCTAAACCTAGAATTGCATCCCTTGAGCTACATTGATTTTCAAATTCCAGATAAAAGCTTAGAGCCTGAGACAAAATATGAATTAATTCATTATAACTCTATACCATTAAACTTCAATTCATTTCAGTTTTTGAAGAAATTTTTTAATCATGTCATGGATGATAAGCACATAGAAGATCAAGAACTTTTATTGGAACCAATGCAACAAACATCTCAATTCCTACAAGACCCAATAGTTGATATGTTGGATGACTTGTGTTGTCAAAGTCACGGTTCATTGGCCAACTATGAAATTAAAAGAGGTTATGATATAGACATGATTAGGAAGTCTCTTTCATGGTCTGTTTCAGCAGGAGTTTCATTTCAAAGTGCATTAGAAAATCTGCAGTCATATCAGGAACTATATAATGATGTAAAAGGCATATGTGTCATACCCAATTATGACCATAAATTTGTTGAAATTAAAGAAATAGGTCATGTCTTTCCTGATCCGATAGCAGACTACATGGAAGAGTTTTTCAACATAAAAGATCAATCATGTTTTCAGCAGTGGCCATTACACTTTGCAGTTTTGACTCTATGGACAAAGGGTCAAGTTGTCCTTTTGATTGTGTTGACAAGTAGTGAAGCAATCCACTTGTTTGAGAAGCTACTTGACTGGCTTCGCTGGAATTTTTGTATTATTTGATTCAACATGATTTTCAGCAGTGTAGGGTAGGTAGCAGTTTGAATAAGCTCAGTCATTTGAGCATATTTTTCAGCAGTGTGTGGTTTCCAGTAGAATTTGTAGCTGATATTGTATAGTTCAGTTTTCAAGTTTAATTTGAGTCAGTTCGAATATTGTAGTTGTAGTGACTCCATGGCCAATGGATAAGGCAATGATCTACGTGTTTAGAGTTCTATGGTTCTTGTCACCTCTCGAAAGAGTTTCCATCCCCAGGTGGAGCCTATGTTGGGATCCTATAATCATAGGTGACTTGATTCTTCAGCTGTCCATTTGGCATTGCTCTTGTAACGAAGACATCTGGCTTGCTCAACTTGGTTGATTTCACTTCTCACTCCATCCATTTCACCCGGTCCTTCATCACCCTGCCACACCCTTCGTTCCCTCACCCTCCATTTCTTCACCCCTCCACCATTTTTATCCCTACATGAATAAATAAGCTTAGGATAAAAAAAAAAAAATAGGTTAATAATAAATGGTTAGTGACATTTTTTTAACACTAATTAGAATAATAATGTTTATTTAATTAAATTAGTGTAGTTAGATTAATAAAACTAGGTTAGACTTGTTAATAATAGATTAATTAATAATTAGTAACTAGGTTGGTTTCATTAGGTTAGAAGTTAGATTAGTGCACTAATGATTAATTTTAAATGAATAATTAATAAATAATCAATAAACAAAAACATTATAAAAATTTTAAATAATTAAAAAACATTTCAAAAACAAATTATAATAACCCAATAAAAATTATAAAATAAAAATCAAATAAAAAAAATAATAAATAAACATTAAAAAAAAAACGTAAAACATTAATAAAACAAATGTTAAATAAGAATAAAACAAACTTTAGTAAAATTAAAACAAAATACAAAAAAAAACACGTAAAAAAAAAACGTGAAACATTAATAAATAAAAATTAAATATCAATAAAAACTATATAACAAAACACAATTAAATAAAAATTCAAATCGATCCTAACTCCAGTACTTCACACATCCCAAAAATTTAATCAACGTCCATAATCTTACTGGACCCCCCCATGCCATCCGAGCTTTAACAGGGGGGGTCCGATATGAAAAACCACCAAAGGACACTTGTCACCATCAGGTGAACTTGGACCCCCCCCTCCTAATACCACTTACCACCCCGGGGGGGCTCTGAAAACCACTCTCCCTCCTCCAAAACCATCTTCCCCAAAATAACAAAAAAAACATTTTCGCTAGTTTTGACCACCTGTTTTTTGAGAGCGATTCTGGGAAAACCAGAAGGAATTTTGAAAAACGGAGAGATGTTTTTCTCCGTAATGGGAGGAAGTACAATAACCTCTACCATAATTTATATATGTGTTAGCATTTAGGAGAATCAAATCCATCTCTGAGCCTTATTTTTCAGGATTCATTTTTTCCTGTTTTGGTCATGATCTCGTGATAGATTGTTTGGAGAGATGGAGATGAATTTAGAAAAAATGAAAGAGGTTTGTGTTCAGGATGGACTCATATACAATAAAATATTTCCATTTTCACACAACTATCATATTTTTGGAGATAAGAATGTATGATTTGACCCCTATTTTTAGTAGTTTGGCCCGTCTTTCATGGCAGACAATTCAAAATTTTCAGGGATTTGTTTCTATTTTTGGCCAGGTTGTTGATTTCCACATCCTGAGCCTGAGGGAGAGTCTGTTCTATATATTTTTACAATTCGAATGTACAATGGTTGATGAGTTGGGACCTCTTAGAAAGAGAAACATTGTAGAGTAGCTCATAGAGCCTCTTTTAATCAAAACTCAGTAATACAAGACAAGCTTTCAAGATTCCTGTGGCATATCTATTTGGTGAAGTGTCTCTTCTGTAATATATTTTCCCTGTTACATATTGTTTTCTTCTGAATTATTCAATAGAGGATTAAGATAAGATTTTTTTCAAAAGTACACTTTGTTTTTGTTGTTTGGATCATTTTTATGTTTTCTACTAGAGGATTAGTTCCAGAATTCTTAATTTCTCTGGTACAATATTATCTTCTTACCTTTTCTTTCACATCATTCAATAATATCAAGAATCCAACAAAGGCGCCTACCTGACCCTGTAAGTTTTCATGTAGAACCTGTCTTGATTGGATCAAGCCTCTTTGACTCCATTGCCCAATGGCCTTCATTTCCTGTTCCAACCAACCAATTAAAAAAACCCAAACCCTGTACTTTCTAACTAGCCTAAAATTCTCAGAAAATAAAGCTAGATCAGACAGAGAGAGCCCTCTCTGAGTCTTCGAGGGCCAGATCAATGACTCCAAGTAGTTTTATGTTACCTCAGTGATTGCCTCCACAGCCCTGGGCAAATTACAGAGTGCTAACACCATTGACAAAGTGATCATCAATTTCCTGGAAACTAATATTTTTTCCAGATTTGGTTGCCCCAACAAGCTAGTAACGAAAAATGCCCAAGCATGAAATTCCAAAGCCATGATTGAATTATGTGGCAGTCATAACATTTCCTTGACACATTCCACACCCTATTATCCTCAAGGGAATGGTCTGGCAGAGTCATCAAATAAAACTCTCATCAGGATTATCAAAAAGTTGTTGACTAATAACAAGAAAGCCCGGGACTCCAAAATTAAGTATTCTTTGTGGAATGATAGAATCGAGACTAAGAAATCTCTGGGAACCTCACCATTCCAACTTGTTTATGGAATAGATGTTGTTTTTCCCGTGCAACTTGGTATACCAGTCTTAAATTTCTTACAGGAAGAGATAGAGGATCCCAATGACATCCAAAGAAGAGTCTTCTAGATTATAGAGGTTCAACAAAGAAGAGAAGCACTCGATCAGAGGAATGAAGCATACCAGAGAAATATCAAATCATCCTTTGACAAGAAAACCAAGAATGAGATTTTTCAGAAAGGTGACCTGTTCTTGAGGTGGGATGCCAGAAGGGATGACAAGTCCAAGCATGGTAAATTTGACAACCTATGGTTTGTCCCTTTTAAGACGGTTGAGGTGCTGGACAATAACACTTTTATCTTGCACAATCTAAATGATGCAAAGGTCTTTGGAGGCCCAGTGAATGGGTGCTTCCTGAAGCACTATTTTGTTTAAACATGAGGGAAGGTCCCTCTTGCACCATAGATTCTTTCCTTTGATTGTCGCTTTGATTAGCTAGGGATGTTTGGAATAAAGCTCATCATTCGAGCATTTCTGTTCATCTTGTTTATTAAGTTGATCGACAATAAGACTCCATAGTCCAATAAAGGCACTGAGGTGTAGTTTTAGTTTCCAGTTCAATAAAAGGCATGGCTGAGGCATAGTAGGAGATGTACAGGGCTGGTAGACATGAACAAAGGTAAATGATGGAAGGTAAGATCAGTTATGTAAGCCCAATGGATAAGGCACCGATCTATATGTCTTAGCACCTCGCAGGGACAAGCTATCCCCAACTGGAGCCAATGTTGGTACCTAGGTATGCACCCTTATTCTTTTCTCCTTTTACCCTATCCACCCATCATGCTAAGTTATGTTGTTGCTTGTTTAGCCTATTCTTCACTTTCATTTTCATGGTCCCTGTTCACCTTTTACGTTCTTGCACGATCAATTTTTATTGCTTGAAAGGTGAACACATATCTGGTTCGAGTTCGAACACTTGTCATCGTATTCGCCACTAATGAATTCCATGCAGGTCCACCAAGTTTTATCTGTGCAGGAGACAACCATGGTCGATAAATCCATTAAAATATCAATAAGATTCTACAGGGAATTAGATGAATCATAATAGTCCACCTCGGCCTCTAGACGTGGGCATACAACAGGTTGACATGATTGACGGTCAAGATCCGACCTTCAAGCCAGATCGACAGCTCCAGTGGCATTCGATATTACATAAGGAGGAGAAAATACATTTTGTCGCAGGGTGCCTAACCCTCACACTAATCTCCATCGATGACATACACATCCTTTAGATCAATGGTTCTCATGCTTTTCCGGACCCCCCAACCTTTCTAC
>JZKD02S0359449.1:0-10164 GCA_000966675.3 Picea glauca | reverse complement strand
CAGGTGAAGTCTCACCTGAGGTAGAGGTAGGGGGGGTTACATGACTCAGGTGTCTGTAACTATGACATAGATCTATGATTACAACACTTTGCAAGTAATTTAATAATACTTATAATATGATATTCATTAGTTAATTAGATTAATTAACATCGCAGAACAAATCCTAATATAGATCGGCGCAGTAACAATAAAGATTAATCACTTCAACTACTTAGCACACAACACAGAGTTAGATCTAACCTTCATTAATCCTTAACACATGTGAAGCACTAAGAATATATAGATCTATCTAACATACACAATAAGAAAATAAGATTCACAATATAAACAACACAACACAAAGCAACCAGAAGACACAAGATATACGTGGTTCACCCCAGTGTGGGCCTACGTCCACCAACTTCTTCGTTTTCTTTATTAGTTTCTAATCTCTTACATTCATTTTCTCCTATGCACTAAGCCATCAAACCAATATTTGAAGAGGACATGAGATCTGCGCACTGAGCACTCGATCCTGCTTCCCAAAATTAGGTCAAGGCAGAAAGCCAACTCCTTTATCAAGCACAGAGCCTTACATACACATTTTATTGCACAAAGCACTTAGAACTACTTGCACTTAGCTACATAGACTTCACTTTCTAAGTTTCTTACATTGCTTCTCTTCCATCTACTTTCTACAATACATTCTTACTTATTTTAACTTTTACAATAGGGCCTAAACATGGGTAAACCCATGGGCCGACATCCCATAACCCATTACAAAAACCCCAATGAACCCTTTGTTGGGTCCACAAAGCCCACAAAACAAGTGATATCTGTGATCTTCAATCCTCACATTGAAGTCCAAAAAGGTGGTCAACCTGACCAAGATTTCCTAAAAAATTGGTCGAGGGCCAACAGACCCCCAACACTTACCTGTGACTTGTCCTGAGTCACTCAGGTCTAGGCAATGTTGCTTTGAAGGCCTCGATATTCACTCGAGTGGCCTCAACTTGCTACTTCACCTAAGCCTCCTTATCAGAGAGCTCTTGAATCATCTACTCTATAACAAGCCCTTCTAGGTGTTGTTTCACTATCACAACCACTTGTTCCAGTTGCAAGCCTTGTCCTTCAATTTATTCAAACACCTTGCAGGCCTTTTCCTGCACAGGTTGCAGCTTCTGCATGATTTCCATTACTCTACCTTGGATGGTAGTAATCTGTTGTTGTACCACACGTTGTTCTTATGATATTTTCATTCTCTCAGCTGCAGTGAGTAGCTTCATATGTGCATGTACTGACAATTCCTACTACTTCTAATGGTCAGGGCACCTCCAATGGTCATATAGCTTCGCCAGGGCGAAGTCTCATTCTGCGCGGTTCTGATTTTCTGGTGAGGTTCAAATCCTGCAAACCTACCTCCTGCAAAGTCTTCCATGTAACTTCCTGTAGATTTTCCAACTTGGCCTTCTTCTTACTGATCTTCCTTGCCTTCTTTCCTGTGATATGAGTCTCTCTAACTGTTTCTGGAATCATCTTTCCATTATTATATTCTCCTAGCATAGTGACTTCTCACTGCTAATGTGATCTCAAAGGGTTCGAAGTTAATACCTCTTCTCTTACTAATTCTAGTATGGGTATACTTCTTTCTTTCATGGATAGTGTAATATTCCTTAGCTAAACCTAATTGTAAATGTAATGTAAGTATACTTAAGTTGGTGAGCTATTTTGACATCATTTTTTAATGCACCTTTCATGGCATAGTGTGCGCATGCATTGCACAGTAAAATGATGTAGTGTACACATTCTCGAATACTGCATGCGGTAACTAAACTGCGTGCAATATGGAGGTTAGTGAGCCTTGTGTACATGATATGTGTTATAGGCTAGTGAGCCAGTTATTATAAGATGGGATGCTTATGTTTTGGAATTAGGACAGAGCGCCTAGATGTTAAAGGCCAGTGCGCCTATTTTGTACATGTCTCACGATTAATATAAAATACATTGCTACACATAGACCGACCATGATAAAAGAGATGGGGGACTGAACTCCATCAGTTAGGGAAAGAGAGGGCCAAAAGTTAAGGTAAAGGGCTAAGCTAGAGAGCTTAAGACAAAAAGGAATATTATATTAATATTTCTTAAAACCTAAAGTATGGATAATTATTTTATCCTAATTTCTAAAGTTGGGGACAAGTGGACCAAATTAGCTTCCAACATAATAAGTGTCAAGTTAGGGACATGCATACATATCGTGGGGACTTAGCTCATTTGGGCAATTTTTCATGATTATTCCTACCATCATCCTAAAGATCATATTTATGATCATCTCTTGCATGATTTCTTCCATCATCATTCATCCAATCAATGATTCCATGACCATTTTCATTCACGCAGTCTGTTATCCTTGAGACATCCATTTTCACTGTATCTGAGCCTATTTCCATAACCATTCTGGTTGGTGTACCTAGTTAGCTTGGGAGCGAGATTGAAGAAGCGGATTGTCAGGCCCATGGGAAATTGAAGAGGTGGGTTGTCAGGCCTGTGAGAAATTCTCTAAGTGATATAATTGTTGGGAATTGATTTCCTGAATGTGGTAAGTTACAACTACAATGATCTGAGACTTCCTGTCAGGCCTGTTGTTGAAGCCATGGAAGGGAAGTGGGGCGGTCGAGGGACTATTGAGTAGAGAAGGGGCACACTTCCTTGGGTGGGACAGGAATGTGGGGAATGAGAGGCTGTAGGCTGTTAGTTTAGTGAGCACCTGAGATGGAGTCTTTCATGTTGTCTATGAGCCTTTAGCCTGGTTAGGAACCCCTTTACCCGGGTGGAGTTCAGTCTCATCTCAGGGGTGAATCACTATTGAGAGTGATGAACAGTGTAGTCTAAGGCTGGGAGGTTCATGGATGGTCTGCACGCAGTTGGTGATAACCTTTCCAAGATAAGTACCAATCGTGTGATAAATTTGCATGTTGTATTGTTATTTGCATTCTTAAGTTACAGTTTATCATATGTGTGATTATAACTATCTGTATGTTTATGGGTATTTCCCTGTATATGATGCATGTCTGTGTTTACTATTATTTTAGTATGAAATCATACATTTACAGAGTGTAATTGTTTTTTTACGTTTATATGTAAAGATTCTGCAATAATGTTGTATGCATATGTTATAATTGCATGTAGTTTGAAGAGAAAATTTATGTGGCATAACTTAGTTGAATATTGGGTATGTTACAATATGTTCCACACTGAGAGAAAAAAAATGTTCCCTTGTGTAGCTTGACCCTTTGAAGGCTAGGAATGTTACAAAGATGTTTTTAGAGCTAAGTAAAACATCTGAGAAGTGGTGTGGCTTGACCATGGCTGGTCGAGGACGTTACAGTATGGTATCAGAGCATGAAATATTGTTCTAGAGTGGCATTTCCTGGCCTATGGGTGGTAGGGAAATGTTACAAAATTGATATCAGAGCTTCAATTCCAACACTGAGCTCGGATGGGCTGGAAAGGTTCAGTTGAAGAAAATATTCATAGAAGATTAATTTCAAAGTTAACAAATTTCAAGTCACAGAGCATCCATGGAAACATTTTGGCACCACACAGAAAATGTTGGCGCACAGGTGTGCACGGTAAATTGTTGCACCATGAGGAAGAATATTGTGTGCAGATGCACATGCTAAATTTAGCATTTTGCAGTGAGCACATACATAGTAATGTGCACGTGGGGTGTGCAAGTATTGCAAAATATAGAGGAGTTTGGTTGGTGCACGCATAGTATGAGTATAAGTTGTCTCGTGACAGTGTATTCAATGGTGCACGCAGATTATTGTGCGCGGTGTGGCATATCGATCTTTGGCTTGGTGCAATACATAGGGAGAAATGCTTGTGGAATATCAGTGCGCGATACCAAAACTGTGCGTAGTGGATATTGGCGCACAACGCAAAAGTAGTGCACGCAAGTTATTGGCGCAATGAAGAATAAATGCACAGTGGATATAGGTGTGCAGAAGCATGATTTACCTTGTGATGTTGCTATGCACAATAAATATGGGTGTACAGGTTGAAGTTCAGTGCATGCGAAGTCATTTGGAAGGCGATAAGTCTGAATTAATTTGCATAATATTAGAGGAAAAAGAAACACACAACCGCATCAGAGCATTATTTAAAATGAATTCAGAGATGGTTTGAGAAGAAATAAACATATTCTAAATTGCTAAGCCGAGAGCATCTCAGAAAATAATTCCGAGTTTTACATTCCTCCGATTTAGACAGATGGAAGTGAAATATAAGCTTACAAGAAAAGCATACTATGAAAGAAAACAAGACTCATAACACCACCAGTTAAAATCTTGTAATAAACAACCCAAAATATTCTTTTGTATTTATATAATCGTATTAATCACAAAATTACAAAAAGGGGATGATAACAATTATCCTATTGTAAAGGGACCAGTTAAGAATAGGCATATCATCTCTTGACCCCTTACCTCTGCTACCATCTAACCAAAAATTTGTTGAAATATACTTTTATTCAAGGAATCATTTCATCTTATATATCTCCACCTTTAAAGACTCTAACCAGACCGATTGATTCTCTCCAACACTTTCGGCCATTTCAGCTGTGGTTTCCTTCTTATGCCACTTGCTCCTTTTCTTCTTAGTAGCTGGCCTATTGATGACTAAATCCTTCATAGTGGGGTTTAGCCTGACTTCCAAATGTGAGTCTATAGCTGGCTCGGTGTGAAATTTAGTCGCTAGAATGCGAGCAAGTACCCTTTCCTCCTTATTCGCAAGAAAGTATAGCATATTGCCCAAATAACCAGTCTCACTGGATTTAGCCTTGTCCATGTATCTCAGTTTGTGGATGTCGAAATGATTTTATAGAGAGAAGAAAGTTGAGCAATTTGGAGATTACTCTGTTTATGGATAATTTTATGCCTCCATACTTGAGGATTGGTAGTTATAGAATCCCAATTATGAAGCACATAAAGACTACGTACAAGTGCATTGGGTTTCCATGCTCGACTAATCCATTTCAAATGATTAACTTTTGGGGTTTTCTTTATGGAGGCTTTTAGCTGATGTCATACAACTGTGAAGTATCGAATGAGTGAACAGGGTGATCTGACTAGCCATCACCCATTCCATGAGTGGGGGTTTTGACATATTGAAAGCACGTGATATCGCGTCTTGACAAAAGTTGTTTTGGCAAACTGCCTTTTACCTAGATGTATCTCTGAAGGTGTCACGCATATATGTTCTCAATACTTGGGTCTTATCTAGAATTTTCATGGTGATAACACCAGGAAATCATAAAAGATAATTTTGATGTACATATGGAACCAATATAGTTCATATTTGTTTTATGAATTGTTGAATTGTTAGCCTGATAAATTTCGATGGCTGTATGTTTTGCAGAATTAACAACAACTAGATCAGATCAAACCAGTGCAGAGTCCATAGGAATGGAAGATTCATAGGGGAATTACAGTCAGCAAGATGAGAGAAGAGGGATGGATTCCCATTTTAGCATTGATGGAACAAACTCCAATGGACATGGAGAAGAATGAAATGAAAACATGAATATGGAAGAGACCATTAAAAATTTGTAGAAGGATGTCCAAATCCATAAAGCCGATAATGAAAGGCTTATGAGAGCCAAGGAGTAGCAATATGACTTCAACATGAAGTTATTGGAGGGTTTGAACATAATAGAAAATAAATTGGTTAAGGAGAGTGGCTTAAGAAAATCTGGAAGTCACAAGCCTTCAGATGAGAAAATAAAAGCAAGAAGTGTTAGCAGACACCACCATCACTCCCCAAGGCATTCCAATAAGAGAACAGGAAACAACTCAAGTCCATCCCCTGAAAGAAGGCATAAGAGGTATAGGGTGGATGAGCTGTGAGGAGAAATGAAAAAAATCAAACCTCCTACATTTGATGGTGAGCACAAGAAGGATGAAGATGCAAAAACATGGCTGTTGGGCATGAGAAAGTATTTTCAATTGCATAATTATTCTTCTCATGAAGAAGGTAGAATTTCTATCTATCAACTCAAGGGAAAGGCCTCCATGTGGTGGGATCAACTTGTGTAGGTGCAACAGATTAAAGAGAAAAGTGTTACTTGGAGGGAATTCAAGAAGTATTTTGAGAAGAAATACTTGACTAAGAGATATTATGACAAGAAAATGAAAGAGTTCTTTGAACTCAAGCTTGGAAGTATGACCATAGATGAATATGAGAGAAGGTTTCTACAACTGTTGAATTATGTCTCTTTCATCAAGGATGAGACAGTCAAAATTCAAAGGTATTTTAGTGGGTTACCATCATTCGTCAATGACAAAATACAATATGATGATCCCAAGAAATTATAAGAGACCATAAGGCGAGATAAATGCCTATATGATCAACAGAAAGTAAGGACAGCTTTCCAAAAGGCTTGGGAAGACAAAAAGAAATTCAAGATGGATCAGAGGAAGAAGGGAGTCAATCCACCATTATTTAAAAATAATCCACAGGGGAAAAAAATGCCTTAAGAACCCAGAACGATTGACATGGGGAGTCAAAGGCCAAGGAAGCCACCTATGCAATGTTGGGGTTGTAAAGGAGATCATAGGTTCATAAATTGTCCTCATAGAGGTGAAAAGGGTAGGGTTGTTCACAATGTATAGCAAGATGAAATAGTGGAGGACATGGGCAAATATGTGCCAAGGATTTATGCATCCCTGGACAACAAGCAAGCAGAGTATCAGTCCCACATGATTGAAGTGGAAGGCATGATCAACAACCAGACCATTGCTATTTTAATTGATTCAGGAGCTAGCCATAGTTATATAGACCCTAAGATGGTGTAAAGTTTGCAATTTCCAAGAAGAAAGAATGGGAAATCCTGGTTGGTGTAGCTGGCTATAGGATCCAGAAGAAAATTTAATGAGATGGTTAAGTCATGCCTCATGGACATGAATGGACTGAACACCAAGGCAAATTTGAACATCTTGCCTTTAGGTTCCTATGACTGTCTAATTGGGATGGATTGGTTGGACCAACATCATACTCTCTTAGAATATCACAAAAAAGAATTTACTTGCTTGGATGGGGAAGGGAAGCTAAGGAAAGTGCATGGAATTCCCAGAACAGTAACCATCAGAGAAATTTCATCATTGCAGCTGAAGAAATGTTACAGAAAAGGGTGTCAAATATTTGCATCTCATATAGAAGAGACACCTAGAGATAAGGTGCCAAATTTGGAAGATTATGCAGTCCTAGAAGAATTTGAAGATGTTTTCAAGGAAGTATCAGGACTACCCCCAAAAAGAGACATTGATTTCTCTATAAATCTAATGCCTGGAGCAACATCAGTGTCAAAGACTCCTTACAAAATGAGTACACCAAAATTGAAGGAGTTGCAAACGCTGCTTGAAGAACTTCTGAAGAAGGGGCATATATGCCCAAGTGTGTCACCTTGGGGTGCCCCAGTCTTGTTTGTGAAAAATAAAGATGAAACACTAATATTTTGCATTGACTTCAGTTGAATAAAGTGACTGTTAAGAACAAGTATCCTTTGCCAAGGATTGATGATCTCTTTGACCAATTGAAGGATGAAAAGATATTTTCAAAGATAGATCTCAGATCAGGATACCATCAGGTAAGGATTAAAGAAAAGATATCAACAAGACCTCCTTTAGGACAAGGTATGGTCATTATGAGTTCACAGTGGTGCCATTTGGGTTGTCAAATGCACCAGCTATTTTTATGTGCTTAATGAATGGTGTTTTCTGAGAATATCTGGACAAGTTTGTCATTGTCTTTTTGGATGACATTCTTATATATTCTAGGTCAGAGGAAGAGCATGAAAATCATTTGAGGATGGTGTTGAAAGTATTAAGGGAGCATCAGTTGTATGCTAGATTGAGCAAGTGCTCATTTTATCAGAAACAAATTCATTATTTGGGGCATGTCATTTCATAGGATGGGATAGCAGTGGACCCTGTGAATATAGAATCCATTAGAGAATGGTCAGCGCCAAATAATGTCACAGAGGTGAGATCATTCATGGGTCTTGTAGGCTACTACGGAAGATTTATTGAAGTATTCTCAAAGATTGCACACCCAATCACTTCCTTGCAAAGAAAAGGGGTGAATTTTCAGTGGACACTAGATTGTGAAAAGAATTTCCAACACTTGAAACAATTATTGACAAGTGCTCTGATATTAAGGATCGCAGACCCAGATGAAGACTTGATTGTATGAACAGATGCATGTAATGAAGGACTTGGTGGAGTCCTTAGTTAAAGGGGGTTTGTTATATGTTATGAATCAAGGAAGATGAAGGAACATGAAAGAAACTATGCTACTCATGATTTGGAGTTGTCATCCATAGTGCATGCCTTGAGGAAATGGAGACACTACCTCATGGGGAAGAGGTTTGAGCTAAAAATGGTCTGAAATATTTATTTGATCAGCCAAATCTAAATGCTAGGCAAAGAAGATGGTTAGAATTTCTAAGAGAATACGACTTTGATATAAATCATATCAAGGGGAAAGAGAATAAAGTGGTTGATGCACTCAACAGGAGGGTGCATGAACTACATGCTACAACCATTAGCATGTATCAAAATGATATTAAAAGAAAACTTATGGAGGCTGCAAATACAGATCCGCAATACAAAGAATTGGTAGCAAAGATGCAATAGGATAGGACACCACAAAAGGTGGATAATTATAATTTGGGAATAGATGGAATACTACTATACAAGAACAAAAATTTTGTTCCAAAGATCTAGGACCTAAAACGTATGATTTTGCATGAAATGCATAATGTCCCTTATGCAGGGCACCCTGGATATTAGAAAAATGTGGCAGTGATCAAGAGCCATTACTTTTCCTAGGTATGAAGAGAGAGATCGCTGAATACATCGTTAGATGTATGGAATGCTAGAAATTTAAAGCTGAGCATAGTGACCCAACAGAATTGCTGCAACCTTTTCCCATTCCTGAATGGAAGTGGGAAGTGGTGACAATGGATTTTTTTATGGGATTTCCTAGAACATGCAAGCTGCACGATTCGATCATGGTGGTGGTGGAAAAGCTTACAAATTTTCCCATTTTATTCCACTCAAAACTAATCACAAGGCCGCAGATGTTGCTGATATTTTCATGAAGGAAATGGCATGATTGCATGGAATTCCTAAAACAATTGTGTCTGAGAGAGACCCAAAATTCACCTCGAATTAATGGAAAGGATTTTTCAAAGGATTCAGAATGAATCTGAAATTTAGTACATCTTATCATCCTGATTCTGATGGACAGACAAAGAGGGTGAACAAAGAGATAGAATACATACTGAGGATGTATGTGATGGACAAACCATCAAAATGGGAAGACTACCTGCACTTGGTAGAATTTTCTTATAAAAATGGGTATCATGCATCGTTGAAGATGAGCCCATTTGAAGCACTTTACGATAGAAAGTGCAACACTCCAGTGAGCTGGGATAATCTAGCTGATAGGACAGTAGTTGGGACATAGTTGCTCAAGGAGATGGAAGACCAAATGATAAAAATTAAGTAGAATTTAAAAGTTGCCCAAGACAGGCAGAAAATTTATGCTGATAAGAATAGAACCCATAGAGAGCTCAAAGTGGGTGATCATGTTTTCCTAAAGGTGAAATCTAACAGGAATTCCCTGAAGCTGGGAAGCTGCGCCAAGTTGGTAGCCATATTTTGTGGGCCATTTGAAATACTAGAGAGGATTGGTCTAGTTGCTTATATGATTGCATTGCTTGCATTTATGTCTGTTCATAATGTATTCCATGTATCATTTCTAAAGAAATATATACCTGATGCTAATCATGTTATTGATTGGAATGTGATTCAGGTGGAGAAAGAAGGTGCTTTTCAAGTGCATCGGGTGCACATTTTGGACCAGAAAATAAAGCAGCTCCGGAATCAAGATATAGGGCTTGTAAAGGTCCAATGGACTTAGTACAGTCCGGAGGACGCTACTTGGGAGCATGAGGATGCAATGTGGACATAATACCCGCATATTTTTGAGGATTTTTGAAAGTTTTGTTGTATATGGGTATATGATGCACTGAGGACAATGCATAAATAAGGGGAGGGGATTGCAGTATCCCTCAGATGAACCCAATTGTAAATGTATTGTAAGTATAATTAAGTTGGTGAG
>JZKD02S0359448.1:256297-281715 GCA_000966675.3 Picea glauca | reverse complement strand
CCTTTTATACTTTTTGGCTCACCTTGTCCCTCCAAAGTGACTTTCATTTTATTAATATTTAATTAATTAATTAAATTACTTTAATTAATTAATTAACCTTTTTACCTCTGAAAATATCCTTATCTCTCCTTGTGGCTTCCCTGGCCACTGAAAGTCACTTCTAGCCATCCCATCATGTAGTTCTTCTCCTCCCGATTCCAATGAGCTATTACACTGAGAGGTTCCTCCAAGTAATGGGCCCCAAATGCCCTCTTCAGTGATTTTAATTAACTTATAGCTCAAAATAGTCAAAATCATGAAAATCGTCGAAATGGAACGAAACCAAAGACAACCTGTGTGGAATGGCTCATAATGATGGAATATGATGATAAATTCCAACTGGACCCCACAATGCCTCTCAAATACCCTTGTACTCGCTATAACATCCATCTGGCTACTCTGGTCATCATAAGTCTCTGCCTTGTGATGATGTCCCAAAGTGGGGACATTACATGGTACATGGTTGGATGCACTTTTTTATAGTATAGGTTGATTATAGGTTGTTTGGTACAGGTTGGTGCATGGTTGATGCACTTGTTTATGGTACAAGTTGATTATAGGTTGAGGTACAGGTCGATGCATGGTTCAGATTTATTGGTATAGTTTTACAACGGTATATCTCACAGTGATAGTGTGACAGTGGTTCCATCATTCTACTTCTACTTCAGGGAAGTTGGACGGGGCAAGGAAAGGTGGTTGTAGACACTTTCCGGTTGTAGCCGGAGAACACAGGGGGTTGTAGCCTCCTTCTGGTTGTAGCCAGAAAATTGGGGAGTTGGAGCTTCCTTTTGGTTGTAGCCAGAAAATTGGGGAGTTGGAGCTTCCTTTAGGTTGTAGCCTGAGAAACTAGGGGGTTGGATCCTCCCAGTTGCAGCTGGAAAACAAAGGAATTTGGTGCTTCCAATGAATGTGATTCTTCAAGACATATAAGAAAAAACATTCCGCGGTTTTCTCCCGCTTTGTGTTTCCACGTAAAACACTGATGTACTGTGTATGTGTATGATTGTTCATTTTTTCATTGCTCATTATTTGATGATAATTCTACATTGACATAACACTTGGATTATTTGGTTAAAAAGGATTAAATTTCTCTATTACTGATTCACCCCCCCTCTCAGTAATCCAACAATTGGTGTCCGAGAAAACAACTTGTATAGATTGACCATCAAACCAATCCAAGCCTTATTACATGACACTATTAGCTTGAGTGAGTTATGACACACAAGACTTTCTCACATTCGTTATAGAGCTCTTCCATCTCTAGGAAAAATGGTAACAGGTCTACCAGAAATATAGATTCAACATAAAGGTGTTTGCAAAAGTTGTTCTCTTGGAAAAAATGTTAAAGGATCCTTCCAAAGAAGTGACAATAGATCCAAGTAAATCTTGGACTTGATACATTCATACGTATTTGGGCCAATGAATGTTGCATCTCTAAATGGGTACTTATACTATGTACTCTTCATAGATGATCACTACAAGAAAAGTTGGATTTACTTTCTAAAGAACAAGGATGGACTCCTTGAAAAATTTCAATAATTCAAAGCTCAGATTGAGAACCAAACCAGAAGAAAAATAAAAATATTAAGATCAAATAATGGAGGAGAATACACCTCAAAATAATTCAACAATTTTTGTATTGAAGCAGGAATCAAGAGGGAGTTCACAGTTTCCTACAACCCTCAACAAAATAGGGTAGCCAAAAGGAAAAACATAACTATCATTGAGGCAACACAAGCAATGATACATGATCAGAGTCTACCTTTAACTCTATGGGAAGAAGCATGTATGACAACAATATATGTTCAAAATAGAATCCCTCATCAGGTCCTAAAGAACATTACTCCAGAAGAAGCCTTCACATGAGTGAAGCCCAAGATTGGACACTTCAGAATATTTGGATGTCCAGTATATCTTCATGTACCCAAAGAAAAGAGATCCAAACTAGAACCTTCAGGAAGGAAGGGCACATTTGTTGGATACAATGAATCCTCAAAAGCTTATCGAATCTACATTCTTGGTTAGAGACAAATTGAAGTAAGTAGAGATGTTACTTTTGAAGAAGAAGTAGCCTTCCATAAATCCAGATAAGCTCAGATGGAAATTGATAGTGAGACAATACCTTCTCCTCCTTCAACAATTCAAAGGGAGATATATATTATTCCAGATGATTCAATAGATCCAGTTGATCCAATCGTTTCAACTGATTCAGTTTCTCCAAGCAACATACCCAAAGATATTACGGTTGAACATAAAAGGCCTTCTTGGGCCCGAAAAACTCTACAAGAAGAAGAAGGGCATAAAGCTCCACAAGGAACAACTATAGAGAGAAAAAGACCAAAGAGATTCTCAAGCTACCTTTTAGCCATGACCCACATTATTGACTCAGAGCCAACTTGTCATGGAGAAGCTTCAAGTGAAAAAGTATGGCAAGATGCCATGACTGAAGAATACCAGTCTATATTTAAAAATGATGTATGGGATGTTGTTCCAAGACCATAGAGAAAGTTTGTAGTGACTTCCAAATGGATTTATAAAATCAAGCATGATGCTAATGGAAGCATTGAAAAATACAAAGCAAGATTTGTGGCCAGAGGGTTTTCACAAATAGAGTGAGTTGACTATGATGAGACTTTTGCACCAGTAGCCCGATATATCTCTATATAATATATCATTGCACTAGCTGCTTCCATGGGTTGGAAGCTACATCAGATGGATGTAAAGACAACCTTTTTCATTGGTGAAATTGAGGAAGAAGTTTATATTGAGCAGCCAGAAGGTTTTGTTGTACACAATGAAAAATATCATGTATGCAGGTTGAAGAAATCCCTATATGGTATAAAGCAAGCACCACGTGCTTGGTATGAGAAAATGGATGGATTTTTGATGAGTTTGGGCTTCAACAAAAGTGTTGATGATCCAAACTTATATTATTACATTGATGGCAATGAATGTTTGATTTTGGTCTTATATGTGGATGACCTTTTCCTCATCGGTTCAGAGAGACTCATTGATGAATACAAACAAGCATTCACTGCTAAATTTGAAATGAAGGATTTGGGCTTGATGCACTATTTCTTGGGACTAGAAGTATGGTAGAGAACATATGAGATTTTCTTAAGTCAATGAAAATATACTATGGAGATACTGAAAAAGTTGAGTATGACAGAATGCAAATCCATGCCCACTCCAATGGTAATGGATTTGAAGAAAATGAGTGATATCGATTCAGGAGATGTATATGCACACTTATACCAACAATTGATTGGATCTTTGATGTATCTGGTTAACACCAGACCTGACATTTTCTATGCAGTAAATGTGCTTAGCCAATTTATGAGCCAACTAAAACATACACACTGGATAGCTGCAAAACATGTATTGAGATACTTACGAGGCACAATTAGTTATGGCCTGAGATATGCATCCAGTGTGGACTTGAGCCTACAAGGATATGCCAATGCAGATTGGATAGGAAACACAGTAGACAGAAAAAGCACCACCGGTTGTTGCTTCACTTTAGGTTCGACCATGGTTTCTTGGTGTAGTAGAAAACAAAGCTCCGTGGAATTAAGCACTGCAGAGGCAGAGTACATTGCATTAAGTTTGGCAGTTCGTGAAGCAATGTGGATTCAAAAACTTCCGACTGACTTGTTCGATCATGAGATGGATCCTACTAATATTCATTGTGATAACCAAAGTTGTGTAAATCTCTCCGAGAACCCGGTGTTTCATGACAGATTGAAACACATTGAAATAAAGTATCACTATATCAGAGACATGGTGCAGAGGAAGACAATACACGTGCAATATCTTCCTACTCATGAACAGATCGCAAATATATTCACCAAACCACTTGCCAAGACAAAGTTTGAGTATTTCCGTGAGAGACTTTGTCTGGTGGAAAATGCCTCCCTAGATGAGAGGGAATGTTGATGATTGCAGCTATGTGAGACATTCTCCAGCTTACAAACCTTAGAGGTGTTGACCATCGCAACCATGTGAGACATTCTCCAGCTTACAAACCTGAGAGAAATCCCCTGAGAAGGGTGTGTGATTCCTATCTAAGACATAGATGGAACGTAGAGATGACCTCCTCCATTCATAGAGTTTAGAATAACTCTAGATGATTCTCCTGTGTAACGTAGTGAGAAAGGAGATCTGCAGAGTTGGACGTGCCTGTGGCTGAGCACAAGGTGAACGTGTGAAATCCCAAAGTGTTGGGTGCATCGTCATGAGAACATAAATGAAGATGATCTATTAGCCTTCTCTGAGCAGAATATTTGATGAGAAACTCCAAATGACTCTCCTGTGTAATGCAATGGGAAAGAAGATCTGTTGAGTGGATGTGCCTGTGGATGAGCACATGTGAACGTGATCTTAGTGGCTGACCACTAGTTAAAAAGTGGTTCTTCTGTGCAATGCATTGAGCCAGAGATATGGACATCCCTATGGATGTGCCCCCTAGTGGATGAGCACTATTGGGTGTATAAGATACCTTGATATATTGTTCAAGAGTCAGACCTGCCTGTAACCCTAATTGTAATGTAAAGGGTACATGTCAGCCCCACCTTAATGTGACTAGTAATTAATGTAAACGATAATTAATATGGTTAATATTAACTATATTATAAGCTAGTGAGGTCGACCCTGTTTTGCCAATAGACACTTATGTTGACAGGTTCAGTTTAATATAACTAAATGTAGATTCCCCATTGTGGAATCATATCTCTCACATGATTTTGGAAATTTCAACAAGCATATCTTCTTGGGAAAAGTGCACACCTCTCTTGGGTGCTAGTCTTCTAGGGTTTGAGCACCCTCTTGTGTGCTAGGTCTTATTGGTGGTGAAGGTATTTCTCTTGAAGAATATAACAAAGGATTTGGCTGGGTTTTCTTCCCTTGTTAAGAAGGGTTTCCCAAGATACTTCTTGTGTTCTTGTGCATGGTGTTTCTTCTTTTGATCTTGGTTGTTGCAAAATTATTGTTTATGGTTAAGACAAATGCAAAATTGGAATTTACTACATGCTTAACCTATCTTATTGAAAAATCAACACTTTTCGCTCATTAATGCCAATCTTTTCGAACCTGTGTGGTGAATTGTCACTAATAAAAGCGTAATCAATTTGCATTGGGAAAGTGTACAAAGGTGGCAGGGAAATCGACTAAGTATGAAAAGGCGGGGTGGTCATATGGACCCAGATAGACTCATCGTAGGTAGAGTGAATCTTGTGAGTTCGAGGAGTCCATGGTCGAATTGTAGATAACATAAGTTTTGGGTGTAAGATGTATATCAAAAAATATGGGGCATGAGAGTTCAATAGCACCAATCCGGGAACTGGCGACCATAAGCATTAACTATGGGAAAAAATTGTCAGCTATGTAATATATCGGGAGCTCCACAAAATTAGGTTCAAGTTAAAAGATACTTTGTTTATATTTACATAAAAAATGTTCATATTATTTTATTTTATTAGTATTTTGGACCAAATGCAAACCATATTCAAATTTGAGGGGTGGATTAACATTTTCATATGCAAGCATACTCTCAAATATGCCAAGCTGTAATATATGCACAATACTAAAGAGGGGCATCATGCTAACACCTTTGTAGATGACAGTGAGCTAATACAATATTGCATTATTGCTACGATGATGCCTTAAAAAAAATAAAATAACCAACAAATTTTTGCCAATTCAATATTGACAAAAAAAAAACTCATCATATTCCATAATATTCTCCCATTAATTCATTTTAATGGGAGATGTCCTCGATCTTTCCGCTTATTAATGCCAATCTTTTCGAACATCTTTGGTGAGCTGCCACTAGTAAAATCATAATTAATGTGCACTAGGAAGGGGTGAAGGTGGCGGGGATGGAGGGGAGTGAAAAATTCTTTGATACTTTTGTGAACCTGGGAGTCCGTGAACCTACGAAACTTTGAAGAATTGACTAAGTATGGAAAGGTGGGGCGGTCAGAGGGAGTCATCGTAGGTAGAGTGAGGCTTGTGAATTTGAGTAGTCAATGGTTGAATTGTAGATCACCCAAGTTTTGGGTGCAAGATGTATACTGCGAATGGGGCATGAGAGTTCGAGAACACCTACCCGAGAACCTGTGACCGTAAAATTGGCTAAGTAAGGAAATGAACGATGGTCGCTCGGACTCACGATGTCAAGATATAGATGCATATAGAATTTATCAATCCGCCACCCGGGAACCTGCGAGCATAGAAATGTGACTAAATATAGAAGAGGAAAAATAAAGGGAGAAAAGAACTTTATGCCTCACACAACAACATTTAGTCTGATAATTATCAAGCGATAGAAACACATCAACTATGGGAAAACATTCTTAGCCATGAAATATAGTTGGAGCTCAACAGACCCTGGTTGAAGTCCAAAGAGATGTTTTTTATATCTATTTCAACAAGCTCGTAGGTAGAGTGAGGCTTGCGAATTTGAGGAGCCCAGGGTCGAATTGTAGATCACTGAAGTTTTGGCTGCAAGATGTATACCCAAACATGGGGCATGAGAGTTCGATAGGGCCTAGTCGGGAACCCGTGGGCATAAAATTGGCTAAGTATGGAAACAAACAACGGTTGGTCGGACTCATGATGTGAAGATATAGATGGATATAGAATTTATGAATCCGCAACCCTGGGAACCCGTGAGCATAAAGTATAGAACCAGAAACGGATAATAGAGGGGAAGCAGAAAAGGGAAAAATAGGCAAGGATAGAAGAGGAAAAATAAAGGGAGCAAAGAACTTTATGCATCACACAACAACACTTGGTATTAAGTATGGAAAGGTGTGGCGGTCATACGGAGTTATCATAGGTAGAGTGAGGCTGGCGAGTTCGAGGAGTTTGGGGTCAAATTGTAGATCGCCGAAGTTTTGGATGCAAGATGTATACCCGAACATGGGGCATGAGAGTTCGATAGCGCCTACACGGGAACACACGGTCATAAAATTGGCTAAGTATGGAAACGAACGACGATCGATCAGACCCATGATGTGAAGAATAGATGGATATAGAATTTCTCACTTCACCACCTCGAGAACCCACGAGCATAGATATATGACTTAGTATAGAACTAGAAACATATAATAGAGAGAAAGAAGAAAAGGGAAGAACATGTAAGTATAGAAGAGGAAAAATAAAGGGAGCAAATAAATGTATGCCTCACACAACAACACTTAGTCTGATAATAATAAAGTGATAGAAACACATCAACTATGGGAAAAACATTCTCAACCATGGAATATAGCTGGAGCTCAACAGAACCTGGTTCAAGATAAAAAAGATGTTGTTTATATCTATCTCAACAAGCAATAGACAAAATATATGACTTGGCATACTTATATGCAAGCATTCAGACAGAGTCATCGTAGGTAGAGTGAGGCTTGGGAGTTCGAGAAGTCCGGAGTTGAATTGTAGATCACCGAAGTTTTGGGTGCAAGATGTATACCCCGAACCCAGGGCATGAGAGTTTCATGGCGCCTATGTGGGAATCCGCGGCCATAAAATTGGATTAGTATGAAAACAAATGATGGTCGGTTGGACTTGTGATGTGAAGATATAGATGGATAAATAATTTCTCACTCCGCCACCCCAGGAACCCGCGAGCATAGATATGCAACTAAATATAGAACCAGAAACAGATAATAGAGGGGAAGAAGAAAAGGGAAAAATGGGTAATAGAGGGGAAGAAGAAAAGGGAAAAACGGGTAAGTATAGAAGAGGAAAAAGAAAGGGAGCAAATAAATGTATGCCTCACACAACAACACTTAATCTTATAATTATCAAGTGATAGAAACACATCAACTATGGGAAAAACATTCTCAGCCATGAAATATAGCTGGAGCTCAACAGACCCTAGTTCAAGTTAAAAGAGATGTTGTTTATATATATTTCAACAATAAATACACAAAATATATGATTTGGCATTCTTACATGAAAGCATATTCTAAAATATGACAAGCTTCAATATATGCACAAATTGGACAACGTATGCAGATCGGAGTTTTGTAACCATACCTCTTAGTCTCTGGACTTTGTACTATGATGGAGGTTTCACTTCTACTTGTCGATAGCTCTTGTGAACTAAAAATCATGTGGTGTAAATGACATAAACATATTTACCATGGAATAGCAGAATAAATAACTGTGGATATTTGTTTCATAAACATAGCAAGAGCGTAGTATATGAATCGTTACCTTCGACATTGTCACTGTGCTGATGTTTGCGATGGTTCACTGGTCAGACCCATGTCAGTTTTGAAATGGTGGCTATGAACATGTGTATATAGTTCATACTTGATATGGATGTGCATTAGGCATACACATTGTATTTGTTGTCGCACCACTGTAGCCTTACCTTTTGGAAGATTTTACTCCAAATTTCTCAGCTGTGGCACATAAGGCTCCATATTCATGTTCAGTTAGTCTGTTCTTTTTTCAATGTAACAATACATAGAATACAATGGACATGAAGGAAAGTTGCTACGTAGGAACACATGAAAAAAAGATGGAGTACAAATTTATTTATTTCAAGGTAGTGGCACAGAAAATACAATTGAAATGAAGATAAGTTAATATACATGAAGATATGCAATATCTAAGGAAAAAAAACAGAAGATCTGCAAACTAGTGGAATAAGTATAGACAGAGTAAATGAAAAACAATTGGATATGGAATACGGGTAGAAGTATGCACCTTTGTATGCATTCTTCTACATTTCTGGTTAAGAGTTCTTTGCCTTGTCCAGTTTTCCTGTTTGTTTCAATGAAAGAAAGTACAAAACAAAATGAACATGAACATAAGTTGATATGTAAGGAAAAAATAAGGAATATGTACATACAGTAAATAAACTAGAATAAAAGGAATAGAGTAACAGATAGTGTTAGAAGAATGTACCATTTTGTTTTTCTTCATCCATGTATGTGTATATATAAAAAATTGCAATTACAAACCAGGAAAAACTAAGAAGTTGGATAACTTGGTTTTGTGCAACAAGCTAGACAGATATACTTTGAGACATAGAAATATGATTTTGCAATATGTTTGATGTATATTTCATAATTCAAGTGCAATACCAATTGTATCATGATCAGACCAATATGTGTCTAAGATAAAGACGCTGTATTGAGAAATAGGTACATTCGACCATACATAGTTAATAAGTGCGTTTTGTACATGGTTTATCTTATCCAAAAGAAAGCAGAGACTGTATTTGCACATGTATTTTTCCAATTATTTTGTTCTGGCATTATTTTATAGCATGTCAATATTGCAGTCTCCTACAATGACAATGGTTTGGTTCATATGCAAATGCTCTAATGCATTGGAAAGAACATTTAGTATGTTGGAGAATGTTGCATGCAGAGCAGTATAGAGATTCAATATTGCAATTTATGATCCATGGAAAATTACTTTTGTGAGCACCATCTCAACATTGTTTTCTTCGAAATGCATATGCTCCAAAATTGTTACATGTTTTTTCACTAATATCATCACCCCATGTGTAATGTAACTCGATATGCAATTGTGATTTGGAAATTGCTTGTTTTGCATGCATAATGTCATGTATGCTTCCTGCAAGCACAAAATACCAGATTGCATTGTGTCATAGTCATTGAGTATATCATCCATATGTGCATGTAGGTTGCATGTGTTAAGTGAGAGAATTGATACATATGAGTTTGTTTGCATGGATTGGTAATCATACTGTAGATGCCACTTTGCGATAGTCCTAAGGCATTGCATTTCAATATCAACTTTGTGTTTGAATTTGAAGTTATCTTTTGTAAGAGCACTTAGTAAATACAAAGAGTCTATACTTCTGACACGTGACAATGCTGTGTATACAAGTCCATGTATTCAAATACCAACATGGTCAAATGCAACACTATCAAGTGTTAGTCCTTGCGATCTATGGACTGTACGTGCACATGCAAGTTTAATTGGAAACTGTTTTCGAATCTTCAGTCGACCTGTCTTTGCTGATGTCAATACTGTTTTTGATATTTGTAAGATAGGTGTCCAATTGTGTGCAGTGTTTGAATTATATAGCTAAGACAACTTGTTTTCTTGTCGATGGCCTATGTGTGGATCATGGAACTTAATCTAGAGGACATCAAGTTTTTCTGTTTTGGTATAGCCTTTGAGTATTCCATCTGCACCATTTATGAAGCCATCCCGTGAATCATGGTTGAAGGCATATATTTCAACGAGCATGCCTAATTTCAAGACAGTTGCAAAGGCAAAGCCGATGTATGTTCATGACGTGGTACATTTCCATGGTTGTCTTCTTCAAGGTCAATTGAATTGATGATGATATCATCGCCATGCATGAGCGATGACATGTACCTGTTATGCATTGCAACATCCTTATTCATGTATAACAGGTAAGGGAAGGTTGGGTCTATTGGTGCAGGTCGCATGCACCTTGAATTGATATATGTTAAGTCATCATATGTTTGGCTGTTTGTCCACATTCTATTCAGAATTGCAATAAATGTTTCATCTGTCCGACACATTGTAGTATGTAATTCAAAGAATTTTATATTGTCTTTCTAGAAGTCATGCGTCACTATTTGCATATTGACCGTAGGTTGTTCAAATATCAAAGAATCTTGGATGGGTTGCGCCTGGTAAAGATCCCCACATAATATCATGTCAATGTTTCCAAAGTATTTGGTTTACACATGTTTTATGTTTCTTAGTCGGTTGTCAATGGAATATAAGAAACGACTTCCAATAAAATATGCCTCATCTATGAAGACAAGTTGCAATTTGTCACAAAGCTTAGACAAGGTATCTAACATTTCCTTGCTGAGTGGAAGAAAATGCGACTTGTTAAAAGGCATAACAAATGCAGAGTGGATTGTTGTTCCACCTGCATTATATGCAACTTTTTCTGTGTATGCAACTATTAGCCCCTTTGGTTTCATAGGATTAGAGGAATTGTTTGAATCATAGATTCGTATAAGCATTTGGAATAGTTATTTCACTGTGAATGTCTTGCATGTTCCCGCCTCGCCTATAAGGAACAAGTGCACAGGAGTGTGCATGTTCAAGCGTTTTTTAATTGCAATGTCCTTTAGAATTGTTTGCTGCTATCGATTCAACAACCATCTGACTCTTTGGTATTCATTATTTTCAATAAGGAAATAATGTTTTGTGACTTGAAAGCCAAGATTGATACGTTTTTCAATGTCGCCTGCTCGAGGATGAGGCAAATCTGCTTGCAAGTCATAGGACTTGCAGAGTGTTCTAGTTGTTTTACGGTTTGTAAATGTCTTATCAACATTGTTAGGGTTTTCTAGTTCATGAACTACACTTTCTAGATCACCCAATGTTGGATAAACATTGCATGTAAATCTAGATTCATTGGTTTGTACTATAGTCTCATAGGAAATATACACAGCTTCCCAAGTAGGGAAGTTATGTTTTAATGTGGTTTCATTTTGATCAAATGTATCGTATAACAATAGTTTTTCTCTACAGTAGTTTTCATAGTCAATATGTTTGTTGTATATGATAAAGCATATAACAAAGGGTTTTTTTCTTTTTGATATGGGTGCACCATTTTTTTTGTAATGCGATACGAACTCTGCTAAGCAGATATGCTTAACAGGAATGGACGTTGGAGGTAATAATCAATAATAGAGCGACATAGTAAGTCCTCTGAATTGTCAGGCTCTTGTTCTAACAAAGACGATGGTTTAAGCACAAATGTGTGTTTCTCAAGTGGAGATGTGTTTACGAAGACACATTTCCTTGAACTAGAGTTGAGGGGCAGGGAAAGTGCAATGCAGACTACTTGTTGAGAAGACATTTGTTGAAGATTAAGTAATGTATTTCTAAGCGTATGTATCGTTTGCATAGCATAAATATGAATTCTTTCATGTTATTTTCTCTTCTGAATGCACTTGTCATATATTTGTCAACCTTTGTCATATACGAGGTACAATATGATGCTACATCATATGCATTGAGGACATACTACGCATCTATATTTGCATTCCACATAAATGGCATGTCCTTGGAGAAACTGTTGTTCCAAATATGGGAAAGTTTTCGTTTAAGGAAAACTGTTGGTTGTTTAAGTGTACATTGTTTGGCTTGGATGTACTCATCTTATGTTATATTTATCTCTGTCAAGAAGTCGTCGAAGCTCATTAACTCATCAAATTCTCGTTGTTCTAGAAATGCGAACAAGGATTTAGATTTCTCAATGAAAACATTGTCCTCTAAACTAAGTGGCTCTATGATTCTTGTTGTTCTCATTGGCGACACAGGGACGTTGTATCTGCAATGCAATTTTTTTTCATTTTTTACAGCTTCTTGTATGATAATGTCTATGAACTTTGGCAAGTTCTGGATCCAAATGATTTGTGTTGCATGTTATGTATTTTTCCACAAATTGCTCAATCTGCAAGTTGTTGTCATTTCCATAAACTGATGCACCCTCTATCCACATTAGTGTGTGGTCATGCTCACTCTCCCTATTCTGGAACTCAATGACAAAAAAGTAGTCCGATATTTTCCTGAAAAACGTTTCATCATGGCATATTAATTGCCTAAAATAATTTATTCTATGTCTATAGTAGCAAGTACATGCCATTGGGTCTTTTCTTATGAGGTAGTCAATGCCATCATTTTCCAATGTATCAGTTTGTTTTTTCCTTTTCCTATTCCTATACAATGCAAACACCATAGCCACCAACGGATCCTAGCGATGCTCTGCACTTGTAAATGTGATGAAAATTTTTGGCGGTCCCAATTGTCAGATCATAGCAAAAATAGTTTTCTTGTTTTGTTACAAATAGTCAGGAGAGATGCAAATGTTTTTGAAATCTATGTATCCAATATCAGATTTAAGGATTTTTCTAGGTTTGCTTTGTACTTGACATCTTTGGCCAATAAATTTCTTCCTTCTTGCTGGCCTTTTCTTATTTGCACTCACATGCAAGACAACACTTGCTCAATTATTATGCGCATTGTTTTGAAAAACAAATTTGTTATGTGACAGGAGAAGTCACCACTTGAATGTAGCATTTCCCATCGAACTATTTTATGGTAGCTAAATTGTTCCGTAATGTCACTAGGATGTGGACATCCATAGAAAAATGTTGTGAAGTTCATTTCCTCAACAAATTTGTCTTTGAATATTCCAAGTGGATGTTTCCCTTCAGTATGTGCAATTTCAACAATCTTGTCTTGTAAGTCACGAATGTGATGTGAGTCAGTGAATCCATGTATCAATGTTTCATCAAGTATTTCATTCTCTGAATCATTGCTTGTATCAAATTCACTAGCAGTCTCGAGAGTCTGTGCAGAGCTGTCATCCCCTTCTCCAAGAACACTGTTCTAGTTCTCATTTATACAAATGTTTTGTGCTTTATATAGGGCTTTGGAACATAATTCTCTTAATTCTTTCATGACAACATGCACATGCACTTTACCTGTCTGGTATGCATTTTTGTATTGCAAGCATCTTTTGAGAGCTACAACAATTGTCATTGTATCGCTAATGAATTGTGGAAAGGCTTTTTGTACAACATCTAGTTGGATAGACACATTAATAATTGATCCTGTTAAGCCCATTTGGGGTCGTTTATAGCCCTAGGGTCTGATTTGTGCAAATGCAATTCGCAGAGACACAAGTCTCTCTTCAAGTTATGTAAGTGTACTTACATCTGGTAGTGGTGTATTACATCTTATTTGGTTAGGCACTGTAAAGTGTGGCAGTTTTCCATTTTCAAGTGATCTTGCATGGAAGACAAATATTGCCACTTGAAAATGTTCTATCATTTAGTGTCAAGCCGAGGTATTCTGCTTCCAAATCAGGCATGAAAGACTTAGCATTTTTTGCAAAATTAAATTGATCGCAAATTGCACATCAATGGAAGAAGTGTCTTTAATTTGTTTCATATAAATATGTTTTTCATCTTTCTTCCCTAGACAAGTATGCGTAGAAAGTGTTTGCTAGTTTTCATTGCTAGCAGTGCATGGTGTTGGCTCTAGCCCATGAAATGTGATTTTTTCCTCTCGGTCAGTACCATGACCATTGTGGGATATGTGGCCGTACCTGTTTCTCTCACGTATATGCTTTTTCAAGATGTGGTAGGTTAACTTATGCTTGGCACTGGAAACTAGTTTCACTTGTTGACAAGCCATGTTGGAGGTGGAATCGACATTTATTATGAGCATTCCATCCTCACCATCTCGATGATGCAAACTGTGATGTTCTTTTTTATTCGACATGTGATGTTTGTGTTCAACAAAAAATGAAAAAATGCGATTGTTTTGTACACGAACAATTTTTTAAGGTTGTGATATGTGAGTTTCTGTCTAGAAGGAAACGTACCAATGCATTTTTTCTCTCACGTATGACCTTTTTCAAGTTGTGATAAGTTAGTCTACATTTTTTTGTTCAAGGTATGGATGACCTCATGACAACTGGGATGAGTTTCATTCTGATTAAATAACATGCGACGCTTATGTAGATTCGATGCAGTTTGGGTGGCATGGACACTGGATCCTGAACTGGTAGTATTTCTTATACTACCAACATATTTTTTTCTCTCACGTATGACCTTTTTCAAGTTGTGATAAGTTAGTCTGTGTTTTTTGTTTAATATCTGTATGGCCTCATCACAACTGGGACGAGTTTCATTCTCATTAAATAACATGTGACGCTTATGCAGATTCAATGCGGTTTGGGTGGCATGGATAGTGGATCTTGAACTAATAGTATTTCTCATCAAATGTTGATAATGGATATGTGGTGTATTTTTTTTCAATGAGATGATGTCAATTGTTCGATCGTAGTTTGAATCAATATAGTAGGAATGGACAGTACCATCCGACAGGGCCAACCAGACCTGGATATTTACTCTGAATATGATAGATAGCCATTGCAAATAGAATCTGCCACCCTCTACATTTCCTTTCTCATATGGCAGTGCCATGTTTACAATGTATTGTTGCCAACTTCCAATTGCTGACATACTTTCTAGGAGACATGGTAAAAGTTGTTGATGCAAGCAGCTAAAAGCCTCGTGGTTTCCGTCTATAATTTCATTGCAAAAGGATTGTACAGTGTAAAGCCGCAATGACTGCACATCAAACTCTATTGCTACCAAATAGAAAATTGCATTGAACATACTATCTCCACAACTAGATGCAATAATTGTCGCTATGTGCAAGCCATGGGAGTGTATATGATGCATAATTCGTTTCCAATGTGATTCAAGGTCTTTGCAAATGAGGGACAAGTAAATATGAGGTCCTCCAAGATTTCGTATGGATAATTTTCTATAGAGTAGTGGTTCATAATGACCATTGATAGGATTGTCATCATGAAACACGATGCAATATGGATTGCTAGATGCAATTCTATTGAATAGTAGATATCTTGTTTTTCTTGTCAATGACCATATATTCAGCCACTTGGACAACCATCGTATAAAAAATGTATCTCCCCAAAGTCCCCTCTCATGTGCAGGCATAATTGCATATGCAGACAACCGTATATTTGAAAAATACATAGTGAAATCATGTATTCCATGCAACTGGAAAAGAAAATCAGATGCCAATTCATATTGATATGACTCCAATGCCTCAATGTCGCCATTTTCCAAACAACCCAAGAACTACTCTATCAATCCATTGCGCAGGTCGGTCGAGGAATAATGGAAATGCAATAGAACTTGAAATGCATCGAAGAGGCAATCTTCTACAGTATACGAGAATGCATCCAATATAAAAATCCAATTGCTATGTAGTACTTGGTCAATGCTGTCATGTACAATGGAGTCTGTATCTATTTCATAGGAATCAACATCTATTACTTGCTTCATCTCTTAAGTTGTGATTCTCAAGATGTTTCTTAGATATATTCAAATAATATGCAAATAGAGGAAAAAATAAAAAATAAAACTATAAGTGCGGAATTGCATACCAATTCCGCGATGTATTCTTCAACCTTCTTCCTGTCAAATTCAATCCCCCTAGTTGCTACAACATATGAAAAACAAAGAAACTTACAATGAACAATGAACCAAATAGAAGAGATAACCCAAATGAAATACCACTATAAATTTGCTTAGCACAAAGACCGAGTATTCAAGGCATATCATTTTTGAACCTATTCCACGCATGCATCCTATAAGCGTTTCAGTGGTAGAAGATGATTTGCAATACATAAAGGACAACATAAAAGTAATAGGTGGACGAGGTTTTTGATTCAGAGAATAAAAGCATGCCTTGTCACAAGGTCGTGGCAGATGCTTACTCCACAATGACAACTCTGAATTCGTTTTCTAAACCCCTTTGCATTTCTATTTTCAAAAGAGCTATGGAACGATATCCAGGATGTGGAAGTTGACATATGTGATTGGAAGGGAATAACCTGAAAAAAATGCACCAAATGTATGGTTTCCAGGAACATAAAATATGAGGAGAACATTCGATTTCCTTTTTTATATTTCACTGTCGTTGCAATAGATGTGGGTTCTGTGCCCAACATCGAAATTCAAAGGGGAACACGATGTTTTGCAAGGGAACAGACTAGGAAAAATGCACCAAACGTATGGTTTTCAAGACCCGAAAAAATGAGGAGAACAATTCAATTTTTTTATTTATATGTCACTATGGATGCGATGGAGGTGGGTTATGTATAGAACATTGACGTTCAAGAACAAGGACAAGACAACATCAGACGATTGTTTCTCTGGTTATAGCAGTCACACAGAAAGATGTTACGCAAAAGGATTTTGACCCAGGGATTCCTAGTATTGAAAATTATTGCTTGCAAGATGAAAATAGTAAACAACAAATAAAGAATAACAACAAAACCATGGCACCAAAACTTACCCATGAATGAGGAACGACAGAAGAGCAGCTCCAAACTGCGCAAACTGCAACAACAGGTCCAACTACGGATGCAGGACCCCAACCTTGCAAAGTTGAAGCAAACAAGAGCAAGAAACAAACAAAAAACCATTGAACAAGCACCAAGAGGTCCAACTGCAGCTGCAGGACCTCAACTTTGCAAAGTTGAATCAAACAACAACAAGCAACATCGAACGAACCAACGAGCAAGCATCAACCAGTGAACCAGTAATGCCGGTGAAGAACAATATTTCCAAAATTCACTGCAGACAAGACTGTATCCAAAAATCGGAGGAAACTGTATTGTAACATGCCTGTTGAGTAAACATTTAAGGCTATGAGACCTGTTAGGTAAAAAGTTAAGGTTGTCAGAACCGTCAAAGGGTCTTGCGTTGTGCAAACATTTAAGAAAGAATGCAGTGTGGCAGGCCTGTTTACGTACACAATAATGAAAATGCATGTCTAAGTACGCAGTAATAAAGAAAAATAAAATAATAATAATAATGACAATAGTTCGAACAATGGAGACTATGGATTTTTTTTTTACTCAGAGGACAAAGTAATATGAAGTCAACTAATAAAAAACTGACTATCCATGCTCAAAACTTTGGATATCTAAACATTTCAATATGAATAGTACAAATTCAAAAAGACCGTAGATGATAAAAACTTTGGATATGCCTAAATATAGAACATTGGGAATAACGAAGCTGGCAATAAGACCTCAAATCTATTATCCAATGAGATCATGACACATAAGGGTTTTTTTATTATATAAAAAATAATGTTTTTAGTTCTCTAGTTCGGACAATAGAGATTATGCAAAAAATTGTAGTCAAACGACAAACTAATATAAAGTCAACGAATTATCGATCACTATAGTCCCTCTACGCCTTCGACAGGAACTAATAAGACTAACTATGAGGTCATACCTACCAAGTGAAGTTGTGTTTCCCATCTTAATAAATATGAAAAGGTAGGGTAGTGGGGAAAGTAACAATGTGAATATTTCTCATTTTATTTGATAAATTTTGGTTAAACGATCGAGCTTGGATTTACATCTATATCATAATTTTGCCCTATTTTGACTTAATTAAGGTGCATGTGATTAATATGTAGTAGAAGCTACTATGAATGTATGGATGTTTGGGAAAGAGAAGTGGACAATCATGTAGGGTTTAGAGATGTGGGTTGGTTCATGAAAACAAAATGAAAAAGTATTATTTGAGTAAAATAAAGAGGAATGAGTAGGGGTGGTAGGTGTGGGGATTATTCATAATCCCAAAGGAAATTAAATCATTAACTATGCTTGGGGATTGGGGATGATATCTAGTAATCTGGTAGAAGCCTACATTGTGGTGTGGTCTTAACTTGGCAAAGAAGGATAGAATTAGGTGAACTATGGTGCTAGGAGATTCGTTGTTTATAATCCAAACTGTAATTGATAAATGAAATCCATCAGAAGCCAAATTAGTCTCCCTCATAAAGAAAATCAAACGATTGGATCATTCCTTCGAGCAAATTCATTTCTTTCATGTCAAGGAAGCTCTCAATGTTGAAGCAGACATGTGGGCAAAGAAGGAAAAATATCTTCAACAAGGATCACTGCGTTTGAATGGAGTGATAAGCTCATTACTCATTCCTTAAGTGATGGCTCTCACTCACCATCAAAGTATTCGAGTTGACAATATGGAAGTAGAAGCTGGACGTATGCGATCCCTAGTGGAAGTGTTGCATATGAATTCTAGCTCATTAGCACCAAACAATCAGGGAGAAGGGCCTCATGAAGCAATGGAAGATGAAACAATAAGCCAAGTTTTGGATCCCATGGACATTGAAGAATAATTCAACCCTCCTCAGTCGACGGAGGAAGGAGAAGTTCATGACAATGTTCACTTTTAAATGTTTAATGTATTTCATTTCTATTTTTTTGCTAGGCCAGTATATTAGGATAATAGCTAGTGGAAATACTTGGAAGTCTAGTTCAATCCTAGAAATCTCTACCAACATGTTATATGTAGAAACCATAAAGGTAGTTGAAGCTCTTTTCGATCTATTTTGTTGTAAAATTTAGTCGTTACTTTGGTGCAACCTCCTTTTTAGAATACAATCTCTCTTTTTAATTCCAGTTAAACATAAATAAAAAAGTATGAGTAATTTAGTCCGTTGTTCTTAAATTGGCTTAGCATAGATCAATCAAAAAGCCTCTAGGCATGGAGAAAAGGTGGTATGTTTTCCATATTTGTTCTTAAATTCTTATTATTTAACTTCATATAGGGACAATGCTTGACATTTTTCAAGGTGAATCACATCACCAACTTCATATAGGTACAATAATTCACATTTGTCAAGGTGAATCACATGACCGTTGTTATAAACAAGTGTTGCATGGCAGCGTAGTCCCTACCAAGCAAGTTTGAAAATGAAGAATGTTTGAAATGATTCCTAATGCAATCTCTTTGCCGACATAGATGCCTATCTGCACCAACTAATCCATTTAATGCTGCCTTCTAAACTTTTCCATTGCTGACAGTAACAGGGCATAGCAGAGATAGATAGGTTAAGGGTTGATTAATCCCGTCAAATTTCAAACTATTTGTTTTGCTTGAACCAGGAAGAATGATTTTCTGATGAAGTAATTGATTGATCGACCATGGTACTATTAGGCCTGGAACTGACACTTTCAAGTACGACCACTTCAATGGCAAAGTTTACATAGAAGAATATAATCCTGCACTTGGGTGTGTTCTACTAAGTGGTTTCAAAACCATGGTTGCTCACTCCTTGATTTACAATAATCCAACTTGATATTTCATGGGTAGCCAATGCAAATATTGTACAAAGGAGCACCATTTGCCCTTGGGATTCAATGCTGTTCTCAACACTCTGTTGCATGAGAAGTCCATTACAGAAAGTATAAAAAACTTCAGCCAATGAAGAATGAAACAACAACAACACAATAATTAAAAATGTGGCTCCAACCTTCTATAAGGCCGATTTTTATCTATAGTGGCATTCCCATCTAAGGCAAGATTGATGTTTTCTGTCAACCCACATGCAGTCCAATTCTACCCATACTAAATTACAATCCATCTCAAGCTCCGAGGCTCGTTAAGCTTCAAAGTAAGCAATGCTGATCCTAATATGAACTTCACAGCTAAACCAGTTAAGCTTCCTCAATCTATACCATTCTAATTTTACTGGGAAGAAGTAGGACATAACTAATGAATACAAAAATCTTTCACATATTATATTGTTTGTACAGGCGTATAGAAAATGAAACAAAACAAAGAAAGTAAATATTATGAAGAAATTTTAGCAATGAACAGAGTTGTATGGTATACACGGTGGAACTAGGTTTAAAATAATTTTATTATGTGGATTAATGGATACGTACCATTATTTATAATATATTTTAATTTAAAAAAATTTAAAATTTATAAACTTGAGAAAACATTATAGAAATAAAAAAATTTAAATTATTATAAGGTACAGTGTTTGGGAAGACAATACGTGAAAAAAAAAACATCATCTAATTGGTGGCTAACTCGACAAACATCCCACATATGCATATGTAGACGACGTGTTAAGAATGTTGCTTAGATCCGTAATAAGTAAGCAATGACATTGATCCCAAGGAGCATGTCTCAACAACACAAGACGAGGGATTCGATCCAAGGGGCATAGGGCTTATATTTTCAAACTTGTTCCAAAATAGGGCCACAACACCCAGGTTTACTCTACCTTTTGCTGTTGGAATTGATATATAAGAAGGAGAGCACAACTTTAATTACTGTATAAATAGTGAGAAGAGCTCGCCCTGCACTTGATATATCGCTCGTTGCTGAGTGAAACTTTCAGATACTAAAATTACAGGTAAGGACATACTAGTTTGTTCCAAGGTTGTTGAGGACTATCACTAAACTACTTAGATAAAAACCAGAAAAGAAATGGAAGAATCATAAAAGCAGATTGAGACACCTTAACACATGTTGATTCTTTTTTTGGACACATAACAGTGTATCTAAACGACATAATTTGGCACATTTTCTTTTTCACATCATCCAAGATGTCTGCCACGGGCCCACGCACAACAACACCATGAAAACATCACTAACACTGGAACCACACAACTGCTCAGATGTAGGCGCATGGAGTTCCTAGAAGAATCATAAAACGCAGATTGAGACACCTTAACACATGTTGATTCTTTTTTTTGGACACATAGCAGTGTATCTAAACGACATAATTTGGCACATTTTCTTTTCCACATCATCCAAGACGTCTGCCACGGGCCCACGCACACCAACACCATGAAAGCATCACTAACACTGGAACCACACAACTGCTCAGATGTAGGCGCATGGAGTTCCTAGTAGTATATCTATGAAGTAACAATTTTAACACTAAAACCGAGAAACTATTCAACGAGAAAGTAGGGCATCTGTCCTCTAGCACTGTCTATTTGGAATTTGCATGGAAAATACGTGTAAATGGTTATGAGGGGCTTAGAAATAGTGCCGGTCTAGCCTGGTCCATTCGACAGTTGCATGTGGAATACGCGTAGAGAAATTTCATACATAAATCTGTAGTATGTTTATCAACAAATCTCTTTCCCATCTGTGTGGTTAAGTGCTACCAACATGGGATTGAACCGTGCTATCAATGATATTAATTTCTCCAATCTGTCAATCATATTTCAATGTGCCCATTTCACCTTTTGAAATTGCATCAACACTAAACCCTATAAAAATATCTCACCCAGCCCGTTGTCATGATATCTATGGATTTTGTAGATTCTATTAAAAGCTTCATTGTATGCATTTCTCCTCTTGAATTTGCAATAACACTCACTGATGTGATAGCTGCAGATACGTTGGTGTTAGCCATTTTCTTAGCCTCTCAGTTTACAACATTCACAAATCCCCACTTGATATTATTTCACAATGCCTTTGTCGGCCTCAGTTTTCGGTGGCTTTAGAAAAATACTATACTTCAAATTTCCTTCTGCTGTGAAGTTGGTGTGGCTCTTCACATAAACCAAAAGTATGAAATGCTTCCTGGAATTATTTGAAGATAATATTGAGCTGTATACAGGGTGTATTCGAAGCCTTGAAGGATTGGGATCCTTTCCGATAGAATATAACATTTGAGATTGCATTCATGTGAAAGATGGGACCAACACATGAGAGGATTCATGACATCTTTGAAATTTTTTCTTTATGATTTTGTATTTCTACGGTTAGTCGGTGCAGTAGATTATGTTAAATTTGAACAAGAGGCCAAACCATTTTTGACAATCCCTATACTAGTTATGTCGAAAGGTGTATATCTATTGGAGATGGACAAAATTAATCAGTTTTTAATTTAAAATTCTAATCTAATTGTTAACAATTGAAGATGCTGGCATATTCTTAGTCGTCCTCCCAAATCAATGAATGTGATTTACTCTTCATAACTTCCTTGTATTTTTGAATGCATATTACTTACTTACTTACTTAATCATATTAAGAAATTATTGTACCACCATATGATTGCCACGTTTAATTGATTAACCTTTGGAATTACCACATTTAAGATTAACTTTTGGATTTCCTCAGCTCTGTGCGTTTCAACTGTGGATTTCAGCGTTCACCAACAGCAACACGCGTTCACCAACAACAAACTACTTTGCCGCTGTGCTAGTAAGTTTGTATTGTTTGTTTAGTGGAAGTTGTTTAGGTTGCAGAAATAATGGTTGTGGTGAAGGTAGTGGAGGCAGTGGCGATGGCTTTGCAGGCCAAATCAATGTAGTATATTAAATCACTGACATATACATTGCAATAAATTTAAATCACTGACAAAAATTTACATTATAAAAATATTATAAAAATATGAACTTTAGGTTATATAGTTTAAGAATGGAAAAATTACATTTTTTTTTGGTAATAAGACATCTAATTTGTCAACCAATAACATAGTATTCAATATAAAAGTATTTTAAATATTATATAAAAAAAATATTTTGTTATTTTTATTTACCACACTAGAAAATCAAAAAATATTTTTAATCAAAAGATAATTAATTATCAGTCAACGATAAATCAATCACTATAATCCCTACACGCCTTTAGCAAGGACTAATAAGTTGAGGAACCCTATGAATATGCATACATGGATTTCTCAAATCTAAACAACATTGATAAACCCAATAATTCTTTCCAATGCACTATTATTTCCATTATGATCCTTCTATCTCCACCTATGAGGGAGTTGGACCATAGATCTAGTAGTTCTCCCACTCTAGATCACTATGTATATTATTCCAAAGGCATTAACCACTCCCATGCTAGCAGACGAGAACATCAAGATTAAATGCACCACAACACATTCACACAAACCAACACAAACACACAAAAAATAGAAAATGCTTGAGCTACGATTTAAATAAGGAAGAATTGGTTGGACAGGCCACCAATGGCGAACTTGAGAAACAAGCAAGAAGCAATATCATTGGTTAGCTTCCCAATCGCGACAAAGTTAACATGCCCACTAATTATGGTGGCGTTCATGTCCAGTGCCACGAACAACCCTAGACCACGACCCCCAAGCAGATCCATGTCATTGATGTAGTGCGTGTAAGCTTGGTTGTGAGAAGTTGATGACCCTTCTCAACCCTCGCTTGCATCTCATCTCAGGGCTTAGAAATTTGGACCTTGGGATGATGGAATGATGACGTATGAGTGATGACAAATAATCAGGTTGTTGATGGAATGATGACGTATGAATGATAACAAATAATCAAGGTGTGTCAACATATCATTTGAATGAATGACCAAGATGATCCTGATGGTTGTCTAATGGATTTAGATGATTGTGAGGGGCTTTCACATTTCAACGAGACCCAAGGTACAAAATAGGAAACTCCTTATGGTGGTGTAATAATGTTTCAATGAGACACAAGGTACAAAATAGGAAACTCATGGTAGTGTAATAATAAATTATAATATGTATATTAATCAACATTTACAATATAACTAATAATTAATAATTAGTAATTTGATATGGAAAAATGAAGTTATGGTTTTTGCAGATGAAGATGGCATGTTAGGTAATCGATTAAGGTTAAATTTATTTGAATCAATAAATAATTATTGAAGTTAAGTATAAGTTTTAGATAATTTTAAAAGAAGAGTATATTATACAACCTAGAGGAATGAGACATCACATATTTATCCATTTATGTGTAACATTTATAGTTCACAAGAAATTAAAAAATATAGTGGAGTTTATAATTCAAAAAATAATGATAAATTAATATAAAAATATGACATTTTTGATTTGTTTTAGACAAGGGGGAAAGTTGAAGGAAAATGATCTACTATGGTTTGCTAGTATTTACTTGGTATTAGTTTTTTGTTCAATATTGTTATCACCTAAAAATTGTTTACTTGTGACATTTCCACAAGTTTTGTCGAAACACATCATCATCATCATGTTTTTCATCCATTTCACTTCATTTTTCACCTCCATTGTACCTGTGGAAACTACCGAGACAAATCTTGATTTTAACTCATTAGGTTTAGCACAAGTAATACCCTTAAAAAGTGTGCCATAAGTGTAGAAATTAATCACAAAATCTACAAGGGCCCTTAAAAATCTTAGTTTTGACTATTTTCGGCCCGAATTTTCCAAAAAGGAAAAGTAGTTATAAGTGGACATTTCTAAATCCCAATAGTTATTCTTAGCCTTGATATGGTCAATTAACCACTATTTCATGGCCATTTCAAGGGGTCCTAACCACTATTTTTATATAAATAAAGGCTCGAGGTCTCTCCATCCATCCATTCACAATAGGTACATGCTGTCAAAGCACACCAGAGATCTTGAGGACTCCTTCCTCTAGATAGTGCTGCATAATTTCATGCTACTTACTTACTCAAACAAGGAGGTTATCTACACATATCAAGGAAGTCAAGGACCCTCCAAAGGAGGAGGCTTTGGAGTCACATATTCAACAAGTCTACTCCCCAGGTGATATCTTTGATCTTTCTATTGGTTATTAAGATATTCTTTGCTTTCTTTCAAACTGTTTATTCATGTTTTTTGAAATAGTTTCTTTCTTTTCACATGAATAGAATAGGGATTGAAGCTTTGTGAAGAATATGTAGGATAGGTTTTCATATTATACTTTCATTTTTGTCTGAATCTAATCCACAACCATTAGGTTAGTGTAAATTATACACCTTTGTTGCAATTTATACTTAACAGGTTGACAACTTCACTAGGGGAAATAACCATTTCTTCTTCCTTGGTTGTGTGTCAAATCCTCCTTACCCTCCTCACCATTAATATTTTTGTATTTTTTTCTTACCATTTGTTTTTGTTCCATGTCTATAGGTAATTACATGTGGAAACCCTTTAGTTATGCCTTAGAAATATGCCCATAAGTACCCCGAAATGTTTTTGGACCAACACACTTTTTGGTCTAGTTT